>JANFOE010000694.1:0-473482 GCA_025667525.1 Glebionis coronaria
CTGTAAAACTGAAACCACCATAATATTTAATTAGCTGTTTCGAAGAGCGAATTATGAATACAAAAAAAGAAACAGCTAGTTTGTTTCGGCTTATACGTGGGATTATTTCATTTCGGCTTATATTTCATAAACCTCAGTTTACCGGTTTATTTTAAGATTTATGGGAAATTTATTACGCTACAATAAATTTATATAAGCTCATAAGTCTTAAAATAAGCATGAGAATTGAAGCTTACAAAATATAAGCCGAAATCAAATAAGCCCAAATATAAGCCGAAAATTGAGGCTTATTACTATGGGATTTTTATAATTCTGAACCGTTTAGTTAAATTATATGGCCCGATTAAACTCATAGCTTAAATTAGCTGCCAAATTAGCTCAATTTTTATGCATTTGGGGAAAAATATATCTGAACTGTCGAACGAAAAAGAGTTTATAACTGTTACCTTGATTGTATGTGACCTGTAGTCGGATCCATATCAAATTCTTCAGCTGGTATCTTTCTTTTTTCGTTTGAACTTTTGAACCGGGTTATGATCGAAGAGAAGGGTTTTGGCCTGTTAGGTGAGATGTAAATGAACTGTGTATTGAAAACACGGTATCTGAACCTCTTTAAAGATACTCCTAGCATTTGAGGAAAAATTACTGACTGGCCTAGTCCCGTATGGTTTATAGGATTTCACATATAGTCCTTCTTACAAGAAAAGTGTACAATTCAATATCGATTGTTTGAAAAAACAATGCATGTTTTTAAATGCCAAATATGACGATGTTTCACTGTTTACGTATCTCGACAATTCTATAACACACACATACGCACACAACATTAGCACAAGCACATATCACTTTCGACACGCTTCTCAAAAATATTACATTGTACGAAAAATTATTTAATCTATATCGTAAAGGAGTAAAAAGATGTAACTAACCTAAAATTATAATTTCAAATACATATATTTGAAATAGGTATGACCTTCCATAATCATAATCAGTATTGTAAAATGCGAGCTAGGCGGACATACATCGCTTTGATCTATGGCCAGCGGCCAAACTGAACGAAAAAATCAAAAGATGGTAAAACATTCGTTTTATCGGTCAACGAAAGTCAACAAAAAGAGTAAAAAGTTTAACTAAAAATTAAAGCTTTTATTTCCATTATAATGGACCCATATTTATTTCAGAATAAAATCTTAATATAAAAAAAAACCATCACTTATAGACATAAAAAGTCACGAGTTTTTCGTATGAAATTCGAGTCAATTGGTTAATATGGATAAAATGAGAATCAAACATCAATTTATTGTTAATGTTTAAATTACCTTCACGTTTAAAATTTTAAGTACTTATTGTTATACTATCTATTTGTGTATTCGCTCGACTTCAAACTAAGTAATTTTTAAATTCTTTGAAGATGAAAGTATGAAATATGAGGTCTAAAAATAAACTTAATCACAAGATTGAGACAAATGGATAAATAAAATGCTGAGATGAGGAAAAAGAAAATATGAAATACCGGATCTCATGCATTTCATTAATCACAAAATAACACGTATGCTTAAGTTTATTTATAAGCTTTCTTATTAAGTCCATATATCTGAAAGTATTCTTGTTATTTTATACACAATAGTATTTTATGTGCAAAAGTTCAATCCTCCTACACGTTATCTATCTAAACAAGTTCTGCTTCAAAAATGATCAATCCTCTTACTGTAGCGCCTAACCTTTGACCTTTCTCCATTGAACATAACCCTTAACTTGAAAATCATGGACTGATGGACCTTAATATTTTCATATAGTATCACTTGTTAATTCTATGGACATGGTTGCACAATGGTTATTATGCTTTTACTTTCAACTAATAGTTATTCTATCAAAATAAAAAAATAAAAAGAGAACAATAGTTTTAAAACGAAAAAAACAATATTTACACTGCTCGTCACAACATATGAGAGAACTATAACCCTCCTCGAACCTTATTAGGGTCCGCCCATTGCCTCCAACGTATTATTAGTTGTCTTGATGAAAAAGATGAAGCTAGAAGTAAGAAAAAAGACGATGAAATTAAGCGTGAAAGGGCGATTACAATCAAATGTGTTGAACGTGAATGAATTTAGCGAAAAAAAGTCATGCATGTTGGAGTTAGAGAATACTAGGCTTCAGAATTAGTGCAAAAACAAGTTAAAGGGCTATAGGTGGATGTTTAACAAAACCACAAGAACCGTCTAATTAATTTGTTTCTAGTTTTAACTTGTTGATTACAGCTCATTTTGGACTGGCAATTGAATCGGGCAAAAAGTGTACGTATTTGAACTTTTGAAGGATTTATCTGAGTCGGTTGGTATAAGTACTCATACCTATAACTTTTTGCGTGTGTTATGTACCCTTTTTTTATCTATTAATTCTCATTAATTATTTTTAAAATCAAGCAATCAAATTAATAAGTTTATAATTCAATATTTATAAGTTTTATACTGTTTATGGTATTCGGTCAACATATGTCACCGGTAAGAATACCGTATTATCCTTAAGTATTATGATTAAGACATTTTATTGTTTTCGGCTGATGTGGCCCTATTTGTCGCAAAACATGTTTGAATTCTTTTGGGATACACGCTGTTCATTGTAATGAATTCAGTGATGTCTTTATTATATGTATAGGCGTGCAAAGATCTCCGCCAAGTAAGAGACATCTATGAATTTCTTCAGATGGAAGATCCATACTTAGACTCACTGATGTTTTAGTTTTGGATGTATCGAAGGTAAATATGCATGTGTTATTTTGACAGGAGTTTCTTTTCTCGTGGGTTAAGTAGTCAGGATTTTACAGTGGGTCACGCTACTGTAAAAGTTGTCTCGTGCTAAGCGAGTAAACACGAGAAAGCATGTGTTGAAAATTAACACGTGTTTATTTCTTTCGCGTTTACATTTGGTTTCCTTGCACCTGAGAAAACTACTTACTAGAACACAACGTGTTATGAACAAGAATATTTTGAAACCTAAATCTACAAAAGTTGTATTTAATAAATTAAGTTTTGTTAAAAAAAATATTAACGACACAACTTATTGCTCGTTTGTATTTTTGTCTTTTGTAAATTATAAATATGGAATAAAAACAAAATCATTAAAAAAAAAATCTCAACTTGTAAATATAACATGTTATTTTCACATGTCCTCTTTTAACATGTTATTGACCGCTTGCTAAAAAAAGAAACTTCTTATTGACCGTCTGTAGCATACTTCAAATGTCATCACTGAATGGGCATACTAAATCCAGCAACCAAGTAGTTTTTTTATGAAGACATCCAAAATGCTTTAACTGCTTACAGCTCTAAAAAGCTCTATCAACAGTCCGTGCCAAACATACCATATTTAGGAGCAGTTTACACTACATTATAAAACATGTTTAAACATACCATATTGCTTAGGGCTACTGCTTATCCTTGCTGCTATTTTTGTAGAACATCGGCAGGATACAATTCCATTACATTGCTTCATTTTCTTCAATTCCATCTATCAATCTCGCTCTAGGTATTCCCATTTTTCGTCATTTCACAGTTTATAGTGTGATAACTAGTGAATTCTCACTAATTGTTTGATAAATTATCAACCAGGCAAGGCGAATATATATTTTTGTTATTTTTATTCTTCAAAACTATTGGATTTGTTGGTGCGTGATTTATTTGTCTCTGTATAGGAACATGTCAAGTATTCCAAAATTAGATGTTATAATCTTAAAGGGAAATTTTGTCCAGGCGAATCCAAACCGATAGCCTCCTATGCCAATACATACGTGCTCTGCATCACAAGACTAGAGTGCACTATACGAATATGTAGCATTAGTATTTGCAACTTATCAGATAGTTAACTTGTTGACCAATCTGTGTTTTAGTTAGCAGTAGTTTTCTAGAAGGTTCGACACTCGGCTTGCATTGAAGTAGTGCTGGTGTTTATGAATCAGATAATTCAGTATGCTCTAAATATCTCTCTATCTCTTGTTGGAAATTTAGTGCAATTGTGGGATCGAGTCATACTTGTAAATGGGTTTGGAGGTACGGAGTGTACACCTATTATGTCTCTGACCTCCCTGGACTCAATATAGTGGTTGAAAGTTCATCAGGAGGAAGCTGCTTCTGGTTAGGAAGCTGCTTCTGGTTAGGAAGTTGCTCCTGGTTAGGACGTTGCTCCTGGTGATGCACAAAGTATTTGTAACCTCTTTGACCAATCAATGAGGGTTGAATATTGACTTGATGACCAGGTTTATGGTCATGTAACCACTATGCTTTCGTGTAGGTAATTATGAGTTTAATTGGCCGATTAATGCTCTTAAATACCATTGACTATGAGTTACATCCTTATAGGACTAGGATCACTATAAATAGTGATCATATTTGCATGATGAAATATACAGAAACAAGAAACACTTACACGCACAGAGTTCTTGATTTGTGCCTAAAATAAGAACTAACTCTTGGTTTTATCCCAAGGAGGTATTCGTGTTAACCCAGGCATAGGGTCGAATAATCTTTTTTGGAAAGGTGATTACACGACTTCAAGAGATATCCGGTAACCATTCATTGGAACGTAGTTAGGCTGTTGATTATCTTCACCCTGTTGGAACGAAGTAAACCCCAACAATCAAAGAAGATTATTCTGTGATAATCAATGGCGGCGGCAATGAAGCATATGGTGGCTAACTTCTCCAAACTGGACAAGTTTGAAGGGGTTGATTTTAGGAGATGGCAGAAGAAGATGCACTTTCTTCTTTCTACCATGAACGTGGTGTACGTGCTGACCACTCTCATTCCTGATGATGGTGATGATGCTACTTTGGAGGAACTGAGGAAAAGGAGCAAATGGGAGAATGATGATTATGTGTGTCGCGGCATAATTCTCAATGGCATGTCTGATTCTTTATTTGATATTTACCAAAATGTTGAATTTGCTAAAGAACTATGGGATTCCTTGGAAGCCAAATATATGGCTGAGGATGTATCAAGTAAGAAGTTCTTTGTGAGTGATTTCACAAATTACAAAATGACTGATTCAAGACCAGTCATAGAACAATACAATGAACTTCTTGGAATACTTGGCAGATTTACACAACATAAAATGAACATGGATGAGACCATTCAGGTTTCGTGTGTTATTGACAAACTACCTCCTTCTTAGAAAGATTTCAAGCACACCTTGAAACATAAGAAAGAGCAGTTAACTCTTGTTGAGTTGGGCAGTCATTTGCGCATTGAGGAAACTTTCAGGGTGCATGAAAGTGATAAGCCAAAGAGCAACAATGTTGCTGGTTCATCTGTTGTCAATATGGTGGAGCATAACAACTCTACCAGGTACAATGACAACAAGGGCAAACGTAAGCATCAGGATAACACCAAAGCTAATCCTAACAAGAAGTAATCAGTGGCTTGTTGGAAGTGTGGGAAACCTGGACACTTCAAAAGGGATTGCAAAGGTGTTAGCATTGGCAACCAAGCTAATGGATCAGGCACAAAAGGTCAGAATATGTTTAATGAATCTCTCCAGATTTATTATGTTACATATGTATCTGAAGCTTATTTTGTGCAGGATGATGATGTTGCGTGGTGGGTTGACTCTGGAGCAACAGTACATGTGTGTAAAGATAGATGCTGGTTCAAGACTTATGAGTCAATGAATGATGGATCTATTCTTCACATGGGAAATGAGTCAACAGCCCTAGTGCATGGACGTGGTTGTGTCGATCTTAAATTTAGTTCTGGAAAGATTGTTTCTTTGTTTAATGTTTTGCATGTTCCTAATATTAGGAAGAACTTGGTTTCTAGTAGTGTTTTGAATAATTGTGGTTATAAACAAGTGATTGAATCTAATAAATTTGTTTTATCTAAACATGGTGTGCTTATTGGTTTTGGCTATTTGAGTAATCAAATGTTCAGGCTTAATATTGATTCTAGTATAAATGTTGATTCTGTCCTGATGACTACCACTAAACTGAATGATTCATCACTATGGCATGCTAGACTAGGCCATGTCCACTATAATAGGATGCAAGATATGTCTAAGGATGGGTTAATTACAGCTTTTGACATGGACACTGATAAGTGTCAGACATGTATGCTAAATAAAATTACTAAGAAACCATTTCAGGATGTAAAACGTGAAACTACAGTTTTGGAGCTAATCCATAGTGACCTATGTGATTTGCATGCTACTCCATCATTAGGGAATAAGAAATACTTGGTAACATTTATTGATGATGCTTCTAGGTTTTGTTATGTTTATTTGTTACATACTAAGGATGAAGCATTAGATAAATTTAAAGTATTTAAAACTGAAGTTGAATTACAACAAGGAGTCCAAATCAAAAGATTTAGGACTGATAGGGGAGGTGAGTACATGGATACTTTGTACTTTGAGTCTGTTGGAATCATCCATGAGACAACTGCTCCCTATACTCCACAACAAAATGGTATATCTGAAAGGAAAAGTAGAGTACTAAAAGAGATGGTTAACTCCATGTTGTCTACTCAGGACTGAGTCAAGGGTTTTGGGGAGAAGCTATGTTAACAGCTTGCTATTTATTAAATAGGGTTCCTAATAAAAGGAATAGGATTACCCCTTATGAACTCTGGACTAAAAGGAAACCAAACTTGAACTACCTCAAAGTTTGGGGTTGTAGGGCTGTTGTAAGACTCCCTGATCCAAAGGTGAAAACCTTGGGTGAAAGAGGCATTGGATGCATCTTTGTTGGATATGCTGAGCATTCCAAGGCTTATAGGTTCTATGTTATTGAACCTAATGATTCAGTTTCAATAAACTCAATCATTGAATCAAGGGATGCTAACTTTGATGAGACTAGGTTCCCATCAGTCCCTAGGCTAAGCCTTAGGACTCCTACTGGAGCTGAGGACATTGGTGCTTCAGTGGAACCTGAAAGGGTCACTAATGAGGTTGTGGTTCAGCAACCTGAGCCTGAGCTTAGAAGAAGCACAAGGCAAAGGACTCCAAAGAATTTTAGGCCTGAATTTCAACTATACCTAGTTGAAGGAACAAGGGATGAGGTCTCTGACCAGTACTACTATTGCTTTAATGTTGAGGATGATCCCAAAACATTAGATGAAGCAATGAAGTCCCAAGATGTTGCTTTCTGGAAAGAAGCAATCAATGATGAGATAGATTCCATCATGGGCAACAACACTTGGGTGTTGGTTGATCTACCTCTAGGTTGCAATCTACTTGGATGCAAATGGATCTTTAAAAGAAAGATGAAGGTAGATGGAACTATTGAAAAGTTCAAGGCAAGGTTAGTCATTCAAGGCTTTAGACAAAAGTCAGGAATAGATTACTTTGATACTTATGCTCCTGTAGCACGCATAAGTACCATAAGAATGTTGATTGCCTTGGCAAGCATTCACAGTCTGATTATTCATCAGATGGATGTGAAGACAGCATTCTTGAATGGTGATTTAGATGAGGAGGTTTATATGAACCAACCTCAAGGTTTCATCATGCCTGGTCATGAAGGTAAGGTGTGTAAACTGATTAAGTCCTTATATAGACTCAAACAAGCACCTAAGCAATGGCATCAAAAGTTTGATGAAGTGGTTTTGTCTAATGGTTATTTACTTAACCAAGCTGACAAATGTGTATATAGCAATTTTGATGACTCTGGTAAAGGAGTCATCATTTGCCTATATGTTGATGACATGTTAATCTTTGGTACTGACCAAGTTCAGGTTGATTTAACCAAAGAGTTTTTGTCATCAAGGTTCTCTATGAAAGACATGGGGAAGGCTGATGTTATCCTTGGCATAAGGATTAAACATGAAAGTGATGGTATTGTAATTTCTTAGTCTCATTATATTGAGAAGGTCCTGAAGAAATTCAATCACTTTGATTGTACTCCAGTGAGTACACCTATGGATATAAGTGAGAAACTAATGCCTAACAATGGTTAGGCTGTCTCCCAGCTTGAGTATTCTAGGGTGATTGGTTGCTTGATGTATGCCATGACTAGTACTAGGCCTGATATTGCTTTTGCAGTGGGTAAACTGAGTAGGTACACTAGTAATCCTAGTAGTCAGCATTGGCAAGCAATTCAGAGGGTACTAAATTATTTGAAAGGAACAATAGATTATTGTTTGTCATATACTGGATATCCTTCAGTGTTGGAAGGTTACACTGATGCAAGTTGGATCAACAATACTGAGGATAATTCATCCACAAGTGGCTGGGTATTCCTTCTTGGTGGTGGTGCAATTTCTTGGGCATCCAAGAAGCAAACTTGCATTACTGGTTCAACAATGGAATCTGAATTTGTGGCTCTAGCAGCTGCTGGTAAAGAGGCTGAATGGTTGAGAAACTTGCTTCTTGAGATTCCATTGTGGGTCAAACCTATGGCACCCATATCTATCCGTTGTGATAGTGCAGCTACATTGGCTAAGGCTTATAGCCAAATGTACAATGGTAAGTCTAGACACTTAGGTGTTAGACATAGCATGATTCGTGAGCTAATCATGAATGGGGTGATATCAATAGAGTTTGTGAGGTCTCAACAAAACTTAGCTGATCACTTGACGAAGGGATTGGCTAGAGACTTGGTTATAAAGTCTGCTAAAGGGATGGGTTTAAATTCCAAACTAGTCACTGAATGCTAGGACACCCAACTCCCTCCTGAGGAAACTTGGGAGCTGAGTTCAATGTGGAAAGCTGAACATTCAGGGGACTGAAGCACATGTATATCATCCCAAGGATGTGCTTGTACCTGCTGAAAGGAGGATGAAGTTATAAACTTCTTAATGGTTAATTTCTTTGAAAAAGTGCTTAAGCAGGAGCATGAACTAAAGAGGAACCACCTATGTAAATGTTGAGGTTTCGCCGCCTCAAGGAGCATGGACTTTGGCTCTTACAACATTTATGAATTGGATATGGACACATGGCTTGTATGGTGTCAGGAGCGTTTTAAGTGTTTGAAAACTTGTGTGTATTTTATCTTCAGGTATTCAAAGTAGTTGAAGGGTTCAATTCTTAGAACACCCTGATTCTCGAATATTTGAAGTGATGTACTAATATGGAAATTCAATCCTCAGGACATTTTCATTTATGCACTGGTTTTGTTAAAGTTGATTTTCATGCAAAAAGGAATTGTACTAAATTGGGGAGGATTGTTGGAAATTTAGTGCAATTGTGGGATCGAGTCATACTTGTAAATGGGTTTGGAGGTACGGAGTGTACACCCATTATGTCCCTGACCTCCCTGGACTCAATATAGTGGTTGAAAGTTTATCAGGAGGAAGTAGCTCCTGGTTAGGAAGTTGCTCCTGGTTAGGAAGTTGCTACTGGTTAGGAAGTTGCTCCTGGTTAGGACGTTGCTCCTGGTGATGCACAAAGTCTTTGTAACCTCTTTGACCAATCAATGAGGGTTGAATATTGACTTGATGACCAGGTTTATGGTCATGTAACCACTATGCTTTCATGTAGGTAATTATGAGCTTAATTGGCCGATTAATGCTCTTAAATACCATTGACTATGAGTTACATCCTTATAGGACTAGGATCACTATAAATAGTGATCATATTTGCATGATGAAATATACAGAAACAAGAAACACTTACACGCACAGAGTTCTTGATTTGTGCCTAAAATAAGAACTAACTCTTGGTTTTATCCCAAGGAGGTATTCGTGTTAACCCAGGCATAGGGTCGAATAATCTTTTTTGAAAGTGATTACACGACTTCAAGAGATATCCGGTAACCATTCATTGGTACGTAGTTAGGCTGTTGATTATCTTCACCCTGTTGGAACGAAGTAAACCCCAACATCTCTGATAACTCAAAGTCTCAAACTACCGACTTCAACACAACAAAGAAACTAATTAAGGAATCAACCAACAACAAACAGTATGAAAAAATAAGAACCTGCTCAATTTGGACATGTTTACCAGTCATTAACATCACATTCACATGCCAAAAACGCAAACATCAGCAGATAAAAGTGACTGTATCATCTGAAAGGAGATAAAAGGTAAACAACTTTACAATACAAAGAAATTTCACAATGCTAGGTTATGCTATCTTAGAAAGCTAAAAACAAAGGCACGAGCCCAAATGAAACAGGATTTCCTTCGTCGTATGTTAACTTCAAATATCAGAATGGGCTGAAATATTGAAACACTCACTTCTCGAATTTGTGAGGATTAAACATTGTCAGTAGTACAGATACCATTGCAGAAAAACAATTTAGCATAAGACAGACATCAGAATATCTGCTAATAAGAACACGGGCAAATCATAGCTGCAGCAGGCAGCACGTGACTTAGCTGCAGCAAGGGGTATAAGAAAACCTATCTTATTAAGTAAGCAATCCCAAACGCTTAGCTATTCACAAGCCTAGAAGAGTAACAAGGATTCCTGGACTAGATGTGTGATAACATATTCAGCTCACTTGTTGCCAGATATATAACAGAAATAAACTCTCTTATAGCCAAAATTAATCCCGGATACACAATGTGACCCACCTCCTTGACTGCATTCCAAACTATGCTATGTCCTAACTGGCCGATAAGAAGAGCTGAGAAACTAACATTGGCCCTAATGTAATTAGTTTGACCCGCATTTGGTCTGATAAACGAAGGCTTTAAATTATATTGATGACAAAATTACATATTTCACAGTACACCAATATCGTCTTCTTTATTTAAACAGAGTTACTTTATTCCTTTTTACTTGCAAGACATCAATATGGCAATATTCAGCTTTATCATAATACTTACCTTTACACTTACGTGTCATTCAGTTTTCAATGCCTCCAGGTCAAACCTAAATCACATCAGCATTCATCAAACTGACCCGACCCCCAGTAACATCGCTCAGTATATATACACAATCAAACATGATGAAAATATTGGGAGTGAACTAAATCTAACATTTGAAAATATTACGATGGGAAACAAGAGGTCCACTGCATAACATTTGAGCTCATTCGATCAGGGAGAGCAGCAGCCCACATAGTCAAATCTGGCAAAGGTCCCGAGAGGGCAAGATAATTTCCACCGTCACTTTTTGGCATCATTCTCCAGTTAACCTGAGAGTCTTTTTCTAGTTAGGGACTTTATCAATATTTTTTTCCAATGTCTCAACAATAACATAAATGAAGGTACCCACTTGTCCAGGAAATGCTTTGCACAAGGTGTGGAGAGTAGAATTTGTCTCCCACGGGCCATCATTGTCGATTGATCCACCACAATTAACAATGAGGCGACCATTTGGCATCAACTTATCGTTAATATCCAACCAGGTTTGTACCTATTGTTAAGAGATGATGAATTCATCAAACACGCATTATAATTCATATATGAAATGAAATGGAACAACTCGCTAATACAGACCTCTTGCAATTGGGCCAAAACATCTCCACCAGAAAATAAGTCAACAACAATACCTGCAACGTCATTAATTAGATATATATAGTAATAACAGAATTTAAAAGTGAGTTAACCAATTATTTACCAGCATATCCTCCAGGAATGGAAGTGGACGGGGAAAGTGCATCACCAATATGAACATGAAGAATGCCGCCACCTTCAGTATGCTTTTCAAGATCAGACAAGCCAAGATGCTCTCTTGCTTTATCAATCAGCTGAGAAAAATGTTATATTACTTGCAGCAAAACTCATAGAAAGATGAATATCAAACTAAAATGTAGAAACCGTTTACAATTTGATCAATCTCCCATCCATGTAGTTGAAGTGAAGGCCACAAGGTAAGCATCAAATGTGCGGCTGTTCCACCACCCTGAGACGACACTTCCACTTTAGTATATAAAAGGTTATAAACGATTTCAGGAATAAATAGTAAAGAAGATAGAGTTAGTTAGTTACCAAGCCAAGAATAGCAATAGGACCGTCTGGAATGATGGGAGGTAAGGTAGCAAATTCATCCTTTTATTAAAAAAAAACAGAATTATTAGGAGATGAACTTCGTCCGTCCTAAAAAAACTGTCCACATTGAATTTACACACTGTTTTAAAAATATGAAATCATCATATTGTTAATCTATACTTGCTAAAATCATTAAAGCACCAAACTGGACATTTAAATTTGGTATAAGAGGCAAAATGGATGGGTCGGCTCACGGGGTGTAAACGGATTTCAAGTCTATATGGGCCCGGGTCTAGATGGGTCATTTGTGAGTACGGATCTAAACGGGTGCAGGTCAGATGGCTCTCTAGACGGTTTAACCCGTCTGTTTTCCATTATTTTGAGAAAAAAACGTGAAAAGAGGCCGTCTACTTTCTAATTCAACTGCTCTAGACCGCCCTAGACTCGTTGGTTAATTGTTACATAGTTGAAACTTTACATCAAATACTCATTTAGACGCATCTAAAATATCTGGCGAGACATAACAAAACTCATCACCTAATAAATAATTAACCAACTAGGCACATAATTAACGAATGGGTCTTAAAGTGACATCTCTAATCTTTGAACAACCCAAAATAACAATGTTGGGCATTTAAATTGGGACGGGGACGGGAGGAATATAAAAGGCGGATGTGGATGAAAACAAGAATACCCAATAGGAACCAGTCCATGGATCTCCATCTTTGTTAAAAACACTATGAACATTGTCTGCAATCATTAAAAGAATTCAGAATAGCTTAACAGAATAATTGTTTAAAAATGTAACATACTAGCCACTTTTTGTAGTTGTGTGTACCATTGTTCGAATCCCATTATTTCGTGCACGTCTTTTCAAAATTTGATCATTCTATGTATCGACTAACGCCTTCTTGGTTATCGAAAGTATATTTAGGAACAGATACACAGAATAATCAAAATTTGAAAAATGTGCACGAAATAATCGGATTTTAACAATGGTAGACACTAGACACAAAACTACAAACAGTGAAAAAGAAATGAATGTACATACGAGTAGAGTCAAGGAGGAGCATCCGTGATTGAGGTGTATCGATGATAAGTATGTCATTGTAAGTATTGCTGATGTTGCTCAACACCTGAAACTCAACTTGTTCTACTTGTTCTTCAGCAGCAGCACTACAAGCCCATTTTCTGGTCTTTGCTTTGTTACTAACCAAATGCAGCTGTTGTTGCTGGTGAGCATGATTCCAACAAGCAAATGGTTTGAATTGATGGTAACCCAAATGAGGACTTGTGGGAATTGTACAGCTAGTCAATGATAGTACCATTTCCCCCTATCTTGCTCTCTCAGGATAACATTACCAAAACAGCCTTCCTTTTTATTTTATTCTTTCTTGTTATTACGGAATAGTATTATTTTATATCAAAATGAATATACAATATCCAATTCAAGGTCATAAATGCCGTCAAACGTGCCGTAACGGGATTGTCAAAACATCAAGCTACAAAAGTTATAATGAAATTAAGACGTTTTTTGAAGCGTGATATATACAAAATTTTATGAATTAAAATTTATATACCAAGTATACAAAAGATGTTATACATAAGAAATTAAATTTCTTAATTAATAACTTATTCCTTACATGATACAAAACGAAACGATACCTTAATTCAAATTTAAAACAAAATCAGCTAGTAGTTACTCAAAAATTTATCATCGTATTACAATTACTAAGCCTAAGTTTAGTAAATAACACAAAACTAGTAAACAAGCCAAATTCGTATAAAATCTACAAAAAAAAAGTTCAAAAAAACGTCATGCTGCGTCTAAAGATGACGCTTTAGTTTGTTTCGTAACGTGAATGCCACGCTTCACACTATAACTTCTTCATTTAACAATTTTTGGTAAAGTTTTGAAACCCGATATGGCTAGGTTGATTGAACCGGTTCAAATTTTCTTTATTAATAGTATATGGTTTAAAATTTGATCTTGACCCTTTAAATTTTTATCACTCGTTTAACTAGGTTCATCAAAATCGGACAATGCTCAATATAAGTTTAATTTGTATTCTGGATTCCAAAACAGTTTTATTTATTTTAATCAAGATTTAAAAGATCAAAAACGAAAATATAAAAGACTACCATTGCTAATCAGTTGTAATCCTATTAATTACATGATAATAGTTTTACAAATCAAAACATAAAAGAAAATGAGATCAAACTAGAGTTTACAGAGACGAACTAGAGAGAGTAATATTATGAAAACACACACATAAAACTGTTACGACTACTCAACAATGAAGCAACTAGGTCAAGATAAGGGACAAAGAGTCGTTGGGCTCATGGGATGGAGGCATGGGCTCGGGCTAATAAACTGGGCTTGTGACTTTAGCATAATAGCAACTTGAGTCCCTTTGTTCCAAATGCATAACCATAGAAAGTCCAAAGCTATAAATGAAACATTAAAACAAACACAATACCTCCCTGTGGTTATCATGGGTTAGCAGATTAGATCATTAATTTAACATCCCCCATAATCTCATTACCAATACACGTTAATCACTTTCTTACATTCTTTCCATTTACCGGGGTAGAACCCTTTTACCCAAAAAAAAATACACGTTAATCATCCCAGTTTTTCAACAAATTTGTTATGTTGATCTATGTACAACCCTTTTGTTAGGTTGCAATTTGATTTGCAGAATCCACATTTACAGTTTTAACAACACCATTCAAAATCTTTTCCCTAAAAAAATGCAAGTCAATTTCAAGGTGTTTGGTTCTTTCATGAAACACAAGGTTGGCTGTTATCTTAATAGTTGAGTTGCTGTCACAGTGAAGTGTAACATGGAGCACGTTTTCACACTACAAGTCTTTTAAGACTTTTAAAACCCATATTACTTCACTGGTAACTGAGGTAAGAGCTTTATATTGTGCCTCAGTTGAAGACTTAGAGAGAGTGTTTTATTTTTTGCTTTTCCAAGAGACCAGATTTTCATTTATAAAAACACAATATCATGTGACAGATTTTCTAGTTACAACACACTTTGTGACACCCCCAAATTGGTCAAATACAGCGGAAATAATATTTGGGTGTCACGTTGGTGGATCAACAGCAGATAGTATGTAGAGCAACATATAAAAGATTATCATTACATTTATTACATGAATAAAAGTGCAAATGTTATAAAAATTGTCTTAAACATTATTCAATAGTTTGGATGATTTCCCCGTTTGTAAAACCCCATATGAGCTCTACAAATGCAGCCTATCATGATGCTTGACTCCATGCACATCAAATAGCTGCTTTAGTTTCCTGAGAAAAACATGCTTAGAGAGTCAACATAAAGTTGGTGAATTCACAGGTTTAAATAAATAAATTAAGTTTGGACCATAAACATTCACTGAAGTAGTAATGCACAAAGCATCAACACTTTTAAAGGTAACTACATTTCCTATTTCCCGAAACTGACACTTGACACGTTAGGCCGTAAAACTTATGAGGACCCTTCGCATTAATAAAAATGCACCCAATATTCCGTTCCGACATGATAACCATCTGTTGTCCTTGGCTTAGGCACAGTGAGCGCTACTCACCCAGATGGGGATGGTCAATCCCAAATAGATCTATTTATACATTCAGGCAATTCAATAATTTTAACAGTTCCAGTTCCCGGGTAAGGGAGGCATTCTACAATAGGCAAATGTAATCAAGGGTTTTGTAGTTCAGTTTATGTCCATCAGATAAAAATATGTTGCATGTTTTCTTCCCCATAAAAGGTTTAAAAGTTTGTCAATATATAAAGTAGGGCCATGAACTCACCTCAGTAGTACAGTAATAAGTCATAAGAAAATCCAATGATGCTCACGACACAGTCAACAACCTAAATAATTATACAGTCTTAGTAAATGCATAAAATAATGCATAAAAGTCTCTGAATAAATCTGTGCATGCTTATACTGGTTTTAATCATTTTATTATAATTCCCGTAATTTAATTCATCATTGTACAAGGAATAGAAGTATATATTTTTATGTGTGTAATAAAAAAATATCGTTCAAGTAATTAATTTGTTTAATTAATATTCCCGTACTTGTATCATTGTAAGGTGTTTTATATATTTATAAAAGAAGTTTTATATATATTTTGTGACACCCTAGGCAAATCCCACATCGGTTTTGGCCAAGAGAGATCCATGGTTCATAAGATAACATTCGCCTTCTCATGACACAACGCGTTTTGTGGTCTACTGCAAGTAGGGTTCTTAGGAACTGGCAGTTAAGCGTGCTCATGTGGGAGTAGTACTAGGTTGGGTGACCAGCCGGGAAGTACTTACAAGAGGGCCACAAAGCAAAGCCGTGAGCCTGCGGGCAAAGCGAATAATATTGTAGTCTGAGTAGGCGGGATGTTACAAGTGGTATTAGAGCCACTCTTGAGCCGTTCGGGATGGTGGGGCAAACCTCATCGAAGACGATGAGTCCCGAAGGGGGGTGATTGTGACACCCTAGGCAAATCCCACATCGGCTGTGGCCAGGAGAGATCCATGGTTCATAAGATAACATTCGCCTTCTCATGACACAACGCGTTTTGTGGTCTACTGCAAGTGGGGTTCTTAGGAACTGGCAGTTAAGCGTGCTCATGTGGGAGTAGTACTAGGTTGGATGACCAGCCGGGAAGTACTTACAAGAGGGCCACAAAGCAAAGCCGTGAGCCTGCTGGCAAAGCGGGCAATATTGTAGTCTGAGTAGGCAGGATGTTACAAGTAAACAATAATCAGGTAACTCATTCGTTTTCGTTATTTGTGTAGTAACCGTGAAGTCGGAATAGATCTTTCAGCTTTCAGTCTTATTTCATTACTGGACACGAGGTACGGATTTTCCGTCCTTTCAGTAAGGACTTCCTTTCTATGCATGATTAGGATTCCCCGTCTGCAGCCAAATGTTTTCCCTAGTATATGTTATAAATTATCAAAAATTATTTTAATAACTAAGATATTTCTTGAGCCTTATATACAAGCATGACCAGTTAGTTGTACTAGTTACGGAAGTATCGTAACCATGACACTTGAGGCACAAGTGTCATGACTCACCTGTAGGAGAGTGATATCCTGCAGCGTCCCATTCAGCTCAGCTTGGCCATTTTATCAGTATTATTAGTGGGGCGTATGGATGCATCCTAGGCTATCAGTTTATAGTTTATCGGACGAATGTGGTGTGTGCTCTACATCCTTCACATTGGAGCTGATCCCTCCACCCAGCACATTATTTAGAGGTCACCCCTCTACAGCATGACGATATCAGCCCTCCAGTTATTCATGTAACAGTTGTTACAGCACATGACCTATATAAGCTCTTGGCAATTAAAATACAGTAAATGTATGTTTTCAAATTTAACAGATAACAGTTCAGCTTTATTATTTATAAATCAGACTTATCAGATTATACACAGATTTCCGCTGCAGCTATACTTATCAATCTTACATCTCCAGTATTTTATTATCTGTTTCATTTCAGTATTTCTTATAATGCTTTGTATCCGTTCACTGAGCGTTATGCTCAGCCCTAGTTCCTTTCATGTTCTAACGGCAGGTACACCAGGACACTCTTAGGATGCTGAGAGCATGTGCATTGGATGGAAGCCATCCAGACTTCTAACTTTATGCACTTCTTACATTGTTTAGTCCCTTCCTTCAGTATTTTACCCTTCATGTTTTGAGCTTATGATTAAATTACCGATGTTTGATTCCAGTATTTCCTTTATGGTCAGTTAATGTTCTAGGACATTTACCTTATGCTTTGATGACACGCCATAAATACACGTAACGGTCCACTTATCTAAGTGGGGTGTTACAGTTATGGTATCAGAGAGCAAGGTTCGATCTGTAGGCTCTAAAACTTGACATGTGACTAGTGGGTAGTCACCAGGAACTTCCCAGATTTTGGCGTTGTTATCTTTCATGTTTCTCATGCATTTATCAGTCAGTTTTATTCAGTTATCAGTCGGTTTTCTTAAAATTTTTGACTAAGTAAAAGTTTGGTACAGGACAAGCCATATTTAGTCGCATGTGCTTTTCTGCGAAATTTTGTATTGGTGAACCGAACCATAGGCGTTCACCCTTGCCCGTTCAACTTTTGTATTGGTGAACCGACCCATATGCGTTTACCCTTACTCATTTCAGATTCATGTTTTCAGTCAAATATTACTGGGTGAACCAGCCAAAAACGTTCGCCATTCTTCAGGTCAAATTTTCATGCTATTCAGTCGAATGATGTTTTGTGAATCGATCCACAGTTGTTCACCCTTGTCATATCATGACATTTTATAAACTTTGACATGCATGGATTGGAATACAATCAACAATATTTAGTCCAAGATTACAAATTTATATACATGACAGTTCTCAGAAAAATTTGACAAGTATGGATCGAACCAGAATCGGCCATACTTAGTCACATGTTTTATTCCTTGAATTCTCTGGATTGAACCATAGCCATCCACATCAGTTGATGTTAAACCTCAGTTGATCATACTCTTATAGTCTTTTTAGCAATCCAGTTCGCACAGTTTCAAGTTGATGTCGCTTCCACGTTGTTTCAGTTTCATGTCTCCTTACGAGGGTTTTATGTTCCACAGAATGATAATGTCTTCATGCTAAGACACAAAAAGGATTCCAGTAAAAGTCCCGTTTCATGATAAATCATGTTTGGTCTTCATCAGTCATGTCATTATGCTGGACATCGTTGAAATTCTGTTTAATCATATCCTTGAACCCTTATAAACTGACATTAAGTCTACGCAGGAATTACCAGGCTATCATGTTGTTTCAGTTTAGTTGCTAACCAGTTAAATCAAATTATCTCTATTGACCATGTTAGACGGTTGACACCAGTATCGATCATATCAGCAAACCTTCAGCGGTACCACATGAACAATATTCATTGTGTACTTCACGTAGAGTATTTCAGGTGTACCCCATGTACCTTACTCCATGTGTACCGTTAGTCGATCCTTAATCCCCTCAGGCATTTCCGCTTGTCGATATTCTACCAGATGCTGATGCTGCTCGTGAGTTGAAGATTTTGCTAGATGCTGATGCCTCTAACACTTTGAAGACCTCACAAATGCTGATGCTGCTGATACTTTGGAGATTTCTCAAGATACCGATGCTGTTTATACTATGAAGACTCTGTAGAACAAGGACGAAAACTATAAGTTTGGAATTTCTGACAAGAATAAATTTCAACCATCAGACACTACCATTCCATTCCATGCTTTTACCTTCTCAGCTAGATGTCACACTTCACTCAGCTAACCTTTCATTCAGAAGAGTGGGAACAGGAACCCAGCCGACCACTCAGCAAAATAGTTACATGAATCACGGTCATGATAATGCCCGTCATAAATTGACAGATGAAGCAGTAGTGACAACCACCGTGCTTATAATAATCAATCAGTAACCATCGGAACTCCGGAATGGACGTGACCAGAAATACAGAGGTCAGTAGTCTAACCGGTCCGCCAACCCTAGCAGTTACCCGAAATTCTCAACCTTATTCAGACTCGCCCATTAAAATACTTGTCCAGACAACAGTCAAGACACAGGTCTCAAGTATCATTTCAGAAGACATATGTCAGGACACCAGTCATAGTACACGTCATACGAATATTTTCTCAAAGTACGAGTCAGATTCATAACACCAGTATTCCTTCTAAACTAGGTCCTCAGAAATTCATGGTACCCTCCAAGGGGGTATAACCGTTCTGTTATGCTACGCATTAATCAGACCAATACAATTCAGTTATCACCACCGGTGTATTACTCAGGTTAGACACGCAATGTTCATTCTATGAGAGTACAAACAAACACATTCAGTGAAAGTCGCCACGTTTACTTCACGTATTCCTATGACAACTTTATCTTAAATCATGTATTACCTACCTCCCAGCCAGAAAAGACTCCACAGTATCACCATTTTATAAAGGCTTTTTCTTCTAGTTAAAAACGAGATTCGTCTTACTAACTCCTGAATTGTTCATTATAATTTTGCTAGAAAAATCAATATAAATTGTTTCAGCTTTACAAGCATGTGAATTATTATCTTATAGCTACGAAGATTTCTAATCACCATTCATGATGCGACTTCTGAAATTCCTTAAATTCATGATCAATAGATTATCCTAAAATTTCCAAATGTCATTCTAGAAGGTTTTCCAAAAATGCCTTCCTAACCACGAGACATGATTTAACATCGAGCTTGTCTCAAGAACAGAACCTGTTTTCAAAACTCTTTATTCCAGGGCTTCAGCTAAGTTAAAAGAGTTGCACCAATTGCTGCAAGAGTTTCCGGAACGAGGTTTTATTCGCCCTAACGCACCACCAGGAAGTGTACCGTTTCTGTCTATCGGAAAGAAGGCTGGTAACATGAGATAATATATCGATCACCAGAAATTTACAATATCGCCATTCATAAACAATACTCATTCCACGAATAGAAGGTTACCTGACCTGCTACGATGTCTTAAATATTTTCCAGAACAATTCGTGACCATGCCACCAACAATGGTGAGAGAAGCACATGATGTTTTTCAGATTGCTGTTGAACACGTTAGAGTCTCTCTAAAATTTTGACTTATACGTCTGAGCTCCCTAATGCCCCAGCTATAGTATGAAATTTATGAATAATTTTTTTCCCATCAGACAAAATCGTCAGTATATTCATTGATCACATTCTGATCTACTAAATCTTAAAGAAGAACGCGAGATCATCTCCTCACGGACTTGTAGATTTTCAGATAGGAGAAAATTATATGAGCAGCTTTCCAGAGGTATATCCCAGATGAACAAAGTGGAATTTATGAGCCACCCTATTTCAGTAGAAAGAAAATTCAGAAATCCTATGAAGGTGAAGACTATCACCAGATGGTCAAGACCTACGTCTATAACTAGAGTAAATTTTTTTCTAGAAACTCAGTTGACTACTGCCGCAAAAATTACTAACAGTTCTCACTAAAATACTTCCATGACTATTCATCCAGATTCCACCGGAACGTACCAAAATAATCAGGCAGAATTTTGATAGAAGCAGTATCCTACATTAATGCAGCTATGTTCATACATAGATGACCGACATACCACAGGTTCAAGATAGAACGCCGCCATGTTAGTAAGTTACTACAACTTTTAGAAATTTCTGAGCAGAAATGGGACAAGACTCCACGAGGCTGTATTCAGGCTGCCGCATGCTCAGAAGAAGTATGATACAAATGAAGTCATTGTCGACCACTTAACCCAGCCTACACGCTTTCTTTCATCTGAAGGAATTTCGCAGGAGCAGATCTGCAGGAAATTCAGCAATAGATCGTACAACTTCTAAGTATTCCATCAACAATCAGGTCAGATAGAAATTCATGCTCGCGAATCACGCTTACATTCATGTTTACGTTTGCATCTCACGTTCACATTATGATGTTGTTCAGTCCATGCTTGTGCTACCTCATGAGGTAAGTTCATAACCGCATTCATGACATTATTCACGTTCAAGTTCGTGTTTCCATCTCGCGATACACGTTTCACAGTTGTTACCGAATACGGTTACAGAAATCTTGAGAAACCAGACTCAAAGTTAGCACAGCTTTTCCATACCCAGGCAGACGTTTCACGTCTCAGGTCGTATCGTTTGGCATTCCTTCCTCAGTCAGCACACGTTCATGGTGTGTTCTAGTATCACGCTCACAGTATGTTTCAGTTATCACATACATGATATATTTCATGCACAACGTTCCTTTTATGATCACGAACCACGTTCACAATTGCTCACGTAGCACGTTCACAATTGTTCACGTAGTCCGTCCCTATATATTATCAACAGCTTACTCAGAGATATAAGTGTTATCTTTTCATGATATTTTTACGTACCGGTTCATGTATACTACATGCAATATCTTATTCATTCTATCAGATTCAGAAAATTCATCTTAAGTATGGAACCAGAAACTATTTCAGCATTCATCAGGACAGGGTCATCAGGACCAAGATTGTCATTATGATTAAACCTTTTTAAGAATCGTTTCGAACGGGAAGCAACATCATGTTCTAAATCAAGGACGAACGATCCTTCAGATAATATGTCTTTCAGCCGTCATACTCTTTGAGTGTGACAACTGTGGTTTTGAGGTTCGTCACTTGGTCTTATTTTAAGGTTAATTTATGTGTGACTATGTGATTTACGTGTTTACATGTTATTTTGCGTGAACGAGGTTAGTGTGGATATCGTTTATGGGTATAAAGTACTCATAAGTAAATCAAGGAACGGTTATTTCATGTTCATGAGCTCACAAATAAGTGACTATGAAATGAAATTGTGTTATTTTGGTGTTTTACGTATACGTATAAGTATTATAGTAAATCTTAGGTGTATGGGCGCCTATGGTACCATGGTGTGTGGTAAGGCTGGAAGCCTTGGATTTGGTTTGTAATGATTGATCTTGAATGTTAGTTGTTAATGCATACTTGTAGCACATTGTCCATATGTTTAGTGGTTTATGGTTGTTCACAGCTTATTATAATCTATTTTCGGTTGGAGTCTAAACCTATGACTCTCACCAACATTATGTTGACGTGTTTTAGTGTCTCTTTCAGGTGATAAAGTGGTTAAGCGTGAGAACATATGTGGCTAGGATTGGAGTCACGTAGGAATTCATTTAGAAGGAGATCCCCGTTCCTTCTTAGTTTATTTTTCTGTTTGTTTCAATAAGTGATACTATGAACCTATATGTTGATTTGTTTGTGTTATTTGTTTGTCTTGGATAAGAGGTAGGACTGTTACCTACTTACCTAGACTCCTGCATTGATGAGATATTGTCATGACATTTGTGTCACCTTTTATGACATTTCTAATTCATATAGTTCTCTCTATGGACACGCTATTGTTGTGATGATATCCATGCGTCGCGTCCCATATTCCGCCATGGTGGGGTGTGACAGAATGGTATCAAGAGCCAACGGTTATAGAGAATTAGGTTGCCTAGTCTAGTAACCTAGTCTATAGCTTAAGGGTCCCTACATATAGGCGTCATAGGAGTATGTGTGCATTTTATATTAATTAAAGTTTTCTGGTTGTTATTGGTTTTTACTTGCGATGTTTGTTAAGTTTTGACTAGTATGGGTTGAACCATAGTAGTTCATAATTAACCACATGTTATTTTCTTTTCGGGGTGTCACTCGTGCTGGTTGAACCATAATCATCCACGCTAGTCATTGTCGTATTTTGCTTAAATTGTACATTATAGTACATAATTTGGTACATGGTAGTTTCTATCTTTTGTTGGGTTATTTTATGTACCTGAGGTATAGTATTTTTCTTTTGATGTTTAAGTCGTGTTCCCTAAGAATCATGTGGTGGTTCGAGTTATTAGGAGTAGGTGGATATGAAGGATTTTAAGCTGTTTCCACTCTTATGGGCGTCATGACTTATAACTGATTATGTTTTCGTTTGGATTTAGTCTATGCTGTTTTAGCTAGACTATGGATTTATGTATTTCAAGAGTTTGACTATGTTATTTTAATGGATGGAGTTTTGGACTTTTTTTGGTTATGTGGTTATGAGCTTATGTGAGTAGATGGATTTATGTGTTATGTGTTTTATTAATTCTTATAAGTGTCATCATAGGAAGGAGTGCATTGGGGAAGGGTAATTGTATAAGTATGGTGGCCAACATAGTTATACAAGTACCACAACTTCAATGGATTCCTAAGTATGATTGCATGAAAGAGGGTTAGTACATGCTTGTATAGTAGATGTTAGACGGATTTAAGTATATGTATCCCGATATGCCTATATATGTATGATCCCCTACAATTATCGATTGTATCCTTAGGAGGGTGGCTAGCTCGCTTTTTTTGATATTAAACCTCCGTTGTAGCGTATTCTTTGAGTTTCGCATTTCACGTGTACGTTTTAAAATGGTGTTCTTGGTTTTAAGTCTATTGAAATAACTTGGGATTTCTTTTGAGATAATGAAATCTTTTGTGTTGGGTCTTACATTTCTTTTGGTCGGTATATATTGAAAAAAAAGGGACTTGGAAATCTACTATAGAGTTAGATAGTTGGTTGTATTCGGTAAAATAAGGGTAAGGTGTTGGAGTCGTGTTTGAAACAAGATGTAACATAAGATTTTTTTTAATCAACACTTATTTATTTCAAATTCTAAAAGACTTTCTTTAAAATAAAGCGAAATAAAATTTCTTTCTACTTAAATAGTTTATATAAGTGAGCTTAATCAATATACGTCATTTATAATTATTTATGCAAGACTAAACAAAGTTCATGAAAATTTCACATACATTTATTTCTTTTCATTTAAAAAGGATTACGTTAATTACTAAGAGGATTCTTTAGTTTTTTTTAAAAAACAACTAGTATAAAACTGTTTTGGTCATAACTTGTTCGTTTTTAAAGCTTTTTGGGTGATTCAAAAGCCTAAAATTATGTACTCGGAATGTACTTTTCAAATATTTGGTATGTATAGTCATGGGGTGTCAGTAGCTTGATCGAAATTTTGGTACAAGTGACGGGTTCAAGGTTGAGTTTTAAATAGTAGTTTTTTTAGGATTTGGGATGCATGGGATACCTAGTCTTTGAGTTGAGTTTTGAGATCGTCTAGAAGGTTGTTTGTAGATTGTTTGAGTCACATAGATGTGGCGAGGAAAGAAAAAAAAATATTCTTTTGGAAAAGTCGATCTTGTGCACGGTTTAAATAATATGTCGCGGGGCATAAGATGTTTTGGTTGCCATTAAGTGTTTCTTGGATCATTTTTCGTTGTCATGAGTCATTTGAATTGGTACATGTTTGAGTTTTCCTTTGAGTTTTAGTGGTTTTGGTCTGTTTTAACTCGTGCACGTGAAATGTCGTTAGTTATCCGTGGGTTTGATTCGTTGATCTTATCAAGTGGATTCAGGATGTAGTTTTGGGTTCGTATTGATTGGGAGCGTTGAGGTAGACATATGAAAGACTTGGTCGCGCCTACACGATTAAGTAGGTGGCCCTGAGAGAATGGTCAGAATGCCCTTAGTGGGGATGAAAGAGTTAAAAGTTCGTAGACGAACTAATGTGGTCATGAGGTCTCTTAGGAGTGCCAAGGGAGATGAATAGAGATTTGTATAATGTATGTATACTGGCACAAGTAATGCGCCATAGAGAGTGTTGGAATGGGATATAATACCTCAAAGGTATTTATGATTATTCGTAAGGCATGTAAGTTTTCCGAAAATTTCCTGAGATTTAGTAGGTTTGCCTATTACTGTGAGGTAGAATGTAACACCCCCAAATTTATACTACTCAATACAGCGGAAGACTAGTTGGTGTTACGGGATAGCACATTACTCACATCATAGACAACGCATAAAAATCGCGTCGTTTATTAATAAAGCATTTCCATTCATAAATATCAAAGTTACATAGGTCCCAAGTCATTATATTTCATACAGGTTTTAACAAGCATTTGAATGGAAATTATTGTTTAAGTACGGGCCATGAATTCTTGTTGTCTTCCCGAGAATTACCTTCAAGTACCTGAGACAAAACATGTTAAAAGAAAAGGTCAGCGATAACGCCGAGTGAATTCATAGAGTTTAATAAAATCCATCAATATAATATCAGTATAACATTATTACTGAAAATCATTTTGTACAAATCATTTTAATAGGCCATAAAATAGCCAAAGTCATTTTATACAAATCTTCATCAAAATCATAATATAGGCGTTTGCCTTAAAAATCATTATACGAGCCAATGTCGTAAAAACATCATACAATACGTCTTATGACGTTGTATGAAAATAAAAACCGTTATATGAATATGGTTATGAAAACCAAAACATGAACATAATATCAATAGTGTGACCCTGTATTGCTAGTCAGGCAATACATCGTAATTCAGTGCGTCTAGTAGTATTTCGTTAGTTGGATTATTATAAGCCGCATGACATTGTTACCTTAATAAAACAAACAACGGGTAGCTAGCACGAAACACAATTTTCCCATCTAAATTAGCGTGTCGTCACAAAGGTCACGCTATGGAAATCTTCTCATACATAAATTCGCTTACCAATCAATGTGGCACGACGGGGATCAACCCGTCAAGGCGCGAACTGGGGTGATCGTCCCCAAGTAGTACTATTATATGCATAAGCGTCTACCAAATCCCGGTAGTTCACAATTCATGCTAATGGGACTTTTAGTGACATAACCTAACTTTAATAATCCATTTAATTTCATCTATCAGATCCTTTAATCATTTATCGGGTCATACAATCGGGTCATTCAATCATTCGGGTCCAAAATCAATAAACAAACAATCGGGACAAATGGTGTCCTATTATATAAAAACTAACATGTTATCTCCCTCGCGGGTTTATAAAACATTTCATAAAAACATTTAAAAGAGTGCGAGGCTATGAACTCACGTTGATGTGGGAAGGCGGGTTATCGGCAACTCGGACGTACGGTACGTGCTTCAATCACGGAAACCTATATGAATAATAATCGGTCTTAGACGTTTGTCCAATGACTTTATAAAAATAACAATTATGTATACATATGATGATTATATACATATGATGATCAAGTGGGTTTACATATTCTCGTTTACTCATTTTAGTGTTATATGTCGATAACTTTTATACTAGTTTACTAGTTTTACCTATTTTCGTGTTTTAAGTCCAATCAACTTATTATAAGTTCTTTAACTTGTTTTAGTCCATGTTATACTTATATTAGCAGTATGTATACTTTCCATGTTGGGCCCAAATGGGTTAAGCCCAATAAGTTCTTTTTACAAGTTTTTATCTTATTTAGTCCAATTATTAGTCCAATATGCTTAATTAGCTCGTAAATGTCCGTATT
Source organism: Glebionis coronaria (assembly GCA_025667525.1). Classification (NCBI taxonomy): domain Eukaryota; kingdom Viridiplantae; phylum Streptophyta; class Magnoliopsida; order Asterales; family Asteraceae; genus Glebionis; species Glebionis coronaria. The sequence continues at coordinate 26,773 of JANFOE010000694.1, forward strand.
TCTTATAGTTCGGGTTTTATCGGTTTTTACTTGTTATACATGTCTATATATCAGTATATAAGTTTTATAAAGTTTTCATTAGACGGGTCCAACCATCTAAGTTTTATTTAACAAAAACGTTAATTTTACGGCGATAACCGAAAAAGTCGTAAAAACAATGTTTATAGTTTTATAACTTATAAGTATTATTTCACTACCATTTATATAAGTTATTCATTCATTTACCCTTTTACATATTTATATAAATAAGTTTTATAAGTTAGTGGGTTTTCATTTATATTTTATACTATTAAATTTTGAGTGCTTATATAATAGTATTATTCTTTAATTTCCAAAAATCTTATTTTTAATCTTCATTTTCACCAAAACTGCCATATCTTGAGTTCTATATGGAGATAGAAGCTCAAATTTTTATCACATGAGCTACATAATATGTGCTCCATCTAACTCTTCTATAGCTACTGTTGAATCATCCTTTAAGTATTTTCTAAAAATCGTCCAAAACAGTAACCTCAGATTTATACCTTAAACTTGTTTTGATCATATCTCACTCATTACTTTGATTCCATTGCATGGCCAACTCTCACATGTGTACAAGACCCATAGCTTACTGTAAATACATTCTACTTCATCATTTTATCAGTTCATAACAAGTTTATTTACTGTTTTATACAGCCATGTAAATTAAGCAAGATTTTAGCCTTGTTCTTTATAGTTTTTCACCTTTTTAATCATGTTTATCAACACCAAATCCCCACATAACATTTTTATCATCATATAATCATCATATAAATATACAATAGGAAATAAAATACATGTTTACATAATCAAAATAACAAAAAGATGAGGAGGACAATCTTTATACCACCAAGTTGATGTAGGTTATGATTTGGACATGGATTTTGATGGAGAAACTTGTGAATAACCAAGACCATCTTCAAAACCACCATTCTTCATGAAATCCTTGTGGAAAATCAGCCCCAAGACTCTATGGAAACTCCTCCTTGGATGTTATAATCACCACCAATCAATAGGATTTCAAAAGGGCTTCAACATGTGTATGAATAACACATGATTCCATGGATGAAATTGATCATAAGGGGTGTTATGGTGGAGTGTTTTTGGACGGCACAAATGGAGGAGGAAGAGAGAATTGTGTGTGGTATTGCATGTTGAAATGAGAAGAGTGGTTTGAGGTTGCTAGTTTTGAGATGTTGTAAGCTTACATTGTAAGCAAAAAGGACAAGTGTTTAGCTTGTTAGCTAAACTTTGACACCTAAGTGGTGTGGTGTGAAGGGTTGGATGGTTATAGTGGGGGTGGGGCAAGTGTCCCACTTGTCTCATCCCTATTTAATTACGGGTACTTCTCGATTCTAGTTTCCTCGATTTGCGTGCCCTCGGGTCGTTTTACGAAAAACGTTTTTATAAATTATGAATCAACGGCACAAAACGATTCTAATAAAAATTGTTTCATAAAAAATGGAGTTCGAAAACGTAAATACGTAATCCTAAGGTTTCCGGTTTAGTCGTAAAGGACGCTAAAATAAAATCGTAAGTCCTAATCTCTTCTCGTAAATTTGTGAGTTTATGAACTAACACAAATTTAAAACTCCAAAATAATATTCACGGATAAATTTATTTTCTGAAATGTCGGACTGTCACCAAAAACGGTGTATGTAAACGTAAGCACGTAACGTTGAATCCTCCGGTTTAGACGTAGTCGACGCTACTTCAAGACGTAAATCCAAATTTCTTCCCAAAAATAAGTGAGTTCATATTGTAACATTAAAATAATGTTTTTAAATAATATTCGAGAATAAAATATCAATCATAAATTGACGGATTGTCACATAGAACCATAAATAGAGCAAGTATGAGAAGTGAGAGGAGTTGTATTTAGTGCCTTTCCAAGGAAATTGTTGATGGAATGATTTTAAGAGCAAGAGTTGTTAGAAATTGCAACGGATGCAAGGTAAAATTTGAGTTGCTTAGTAGTAGATTGGTTGTGAAAAGCGGTTGAGTGGTCTGATAAGAGGAAGTATTCGTCTTTTAGAATACGTGTAGATTTTCGCGAGTAGAACGAGGTAGAAATTTATTCGTATTGCTTCTAAGAGAGGATGCAAGGAGGACGTAGTTGAAACTGCTAAGGATGTTGTATGAACGCTTTGGGTTTACGGTTATGATTTTGGCTTCGCCGAGGCGCTAGCAGTTTTCATAGAGTCAATGAACCGGGGGTGCATGAAAATATATAAACGAGTTGTCATCGGGAGCATCGACGACATCTTGATCTACTCAAATCTAAGAAGGAGAGTGAGGCGAATTATGAGTTGGTTTTGGAGTTGTTAGGAAAGGGAATTATACGTGAGATTTTCAAGTGTGAGTTTTAGGATTAAGTTGGCTAGGAAGAGTAGTCAGAGATGATGGCATATCGTGGGACCAACAAGGGGCAAAGTGAAGAAGGGTGAGGAAGTGTTTTGTAGGCTGAAGAGGTGGATTAGATAATGAGCAGATCTTGGAATTATCAGAAGGACTGGATGAATTCGCGAAGCATGACGATACATGGAGCAAGGATTTGGATGTATACGAGAACAACAAAGAAAGGCGGTTGTTTATACGTTGTGGGAACTAAAGATTTGGAAGAACTAGATAGACTTAGTTAGTGGAGCTGGATTGTTATATTTGCCTAGAATGCTAGAGGCATTTGGGGTACGAGACGTAGAGAATGATCTATACAGATCATGAACGTCTCCAACACATATTTAATCATCTTGATTGAACATTTGGAAAAGGTGATGGGTGGAGTTAAGTGATGAAAGAAAATTGCAAGGCCAAGTACCATCTGGGAAAGGCAAGCATGGTTGATGAGACATAGAATAAGAAGAATGAAGTGAAGCTGAGACGAACTTGAACTATATGGATGACGTATTAGGGTGGTTAGGATGAAGGATGTAGGTTGCACGAGTTGAGTTGTCTAAAGCAGAGAACGCGTCAACATGTATGTTGCGTGGCTTGGACAATCATATGGAGAAAAGGGACGTAGACTATACTTCCTACATAGATAGGAGTAGCTTAGAAAGGGCGATGTAAGGACGAAGTTGGTGAAAGGGATACATAATGGGGTGGAGGAATAAGTACGACGAGAGTTGGGTGATAGTCGATAGACTGACTAATTCATCTTATATTTTAAGAGGAATGAGAAGTCACGTAGTTGAGAAGTTGGAAGGATTGCGTACGGATGTGATGGAATAGAGGGTTTTGCGTAAAAGTTAGCCTAATATGTCTGGAATGCCTTATGAAGGATTATGGCAAGGGAAGAAACGATGGGAAGCAAGCGTAGTATACCGTTGATAGACTAATGTTTGGTATGAGCATACTATAGGGGTAATTGAGAAAGACGCCTAGAGCATTGGCGTGAGATTTGGAGATAGTTGGAGAACGCATTATATTAGGAAGAATTCTCCTACAAAGAGAGAGTCACCGGTGAGAGGGGCATATTACCCATTGATGAGGATGTAAGGAATAAAGGAGGAAACACCTAAATTATAGGATGAAGACGGGATATAAGATAGTGGGCGATATTGAAGAGAAACCGTTAGAGCAAGAGGCTAGTAGTCACGAAAAATGGAACGTCCACCTAGAGAAAAGGTGTAACACATGTTAGTATGAAGGCTGGTTAGTTACTTGGTGCCAAGCATGGGAAAGCAAGGATGAGTGGTGGTTATGACATGTTTCTTGTGAATATTATAGGAAGCTTTTGGTTATGCAATCCTGCATATACCATTGGATGTGTTTAAGGTTGGGAGAACTTCCGAATGATGGAAAATCCGTAGAGGATAGAAGCCGTTAGGTATGGTGATAGGAATTGTAGTACAAACTGCTGGAGTTAATTCATAGGAGATGAGGTGGATCACCGTTACAGTGGGATGAAGTTAGAAGCGGCCAACGTATTGGATCGGAGGTGGATCGGAAAACTATGGAGGTGGTGTCAGTGACTAAGTAGAGGTTGAAAATAGCAAAGAACCGACAAGAGAGCTATGCGGACAAGAGGCGTAAGCCGTTGAGATTTGAGATAAAGTTATGCTAAAGGTTTCACCATGGAAAGGGGTGATGCGGTTTGGAAAGAAAAGGGAAGTTAGCACCTATATTTGTGGGTCCATTTGAAATCCTTGAAAGGATTGGGCTAGTGGTGTATAGGTTGAGATTACCGGAGGAATTGAGTAGTGTGCATGACGTATTTCATGTATCAAACTTGAGGAAATGCTTAGTAAGAACTGACTTGCAAGTACCGTTAGATGATATTAGTATGGATACGAGTCTTTGTTTTATCGAAGAGCCGATAGAGATTTTGGGTCGTGAAGCTAGGACGTTGGATAAAAAGGGTAATATACCGTAGTTATGGGTAGATGGAATTTGGAACGTGGACTAGAGTTCACGTGGGAACGGGAAGGATTTATGAGGAGCAAGTATCCTCAGCTAATTGATAATGATGATCCTAAGGAGTAAATCTCGAGACGAGATTTCTATAAGGAGGGAGTGATGTGACAACCGTGGTTTTGAGATTCGTCACTCGGTCTTATTTTAAGGTTAATTTATGTGTGACTATGTGATTTGCGTGTTTACATGTTATTTTGCATGAACGAGGTTGGTGTGGATATCGTTTATGGGTATAAAGTACTCATAAGTAAATCGAGGAACGGTTATTTCATGTTCATGAGCTCAAAAATTAGTGACTATGAAATGAAATGGTGTTATTTTGGTGTTTTATGTATACGTATAAGTATTATAGTAAATCGTATTTTTTTTACGATTTGGGGTTTAGCATTTAGAGGTCTCGGGTAAGGTTTTTAGTCATGTGAGTATTTTCGGGATGGTTTTAAGTCATTTAGGACTTAGTTATAAAGTTTATTTCAAAATTTAAGATTTTTTTAAAACTGTATATTTTACGTTTTTTCGGTATACGCGTAAAATTGACTAGTTTTACGGTTTTAAGGTTTCGGAAGCTTTAAGAGCTGAAATAAATTAAGGTAAATTAAGGTATTATTAATAACATAATAATAAGTAATAAAAAAAATATATATATGTTAAAGTCGGTTTAGGCCGATTAAAAAGAAAGAAAAGGGAAAAAAGGAAAAAAGGGAACCGGGCTTTTGTAACGGGCCAAGGACTTGTTAGGAAATTATATAAAGACTTTTTATTAACTAAAAACACATCATAATCCCCTGGAGATCAAGCTTAATTCGAAATCAATGGAGTCTATTTAGGGTTCTTCATTAATTTTTCTTCTTTCAAAAATTCTAAGGTAAAATCTTCAATACATTTTTTAATTAAATTGTTTTTAATTCTCTTACAATCAATACATGATGGATCTAGGGTTAAGTTAATTATGAATTCTGTATTATAATGGTATAAACATGATTAGATTAATTAGAGATAATAATTATACATGGTGATGGTAATTAATTAAGCTAATTGTGTTAAATTCGTTTTTAAAAACTGGGCAAAATTTTATGTCACTTGTTTTGATTATATTTAGAGTTCTACAAACCCTTATTTTGCGGTCCAAGCATCCCTGAATAGGTATTTGAAGTGGCTTTCAAATGCAAGAAACGAGAACTAAATTGGAGGTCGGGAGGTGGGTCAGATACAGGTTAAACTGTCAGAGGTCAAAACAGTTTTGAAATCAGTCGGGTTTAATTTAATGTTTTAAGGTGATTGGGGTACTTAGGAGTACACTTGAGCCCTCTAATGAGCATGGTAGTTGGTTTATATATTAAATAAGATACCTGAAGGGTGGCTAAGAAAATGGGTTAGGGTAAGACCCCCTAATCATAAAAAAAATTTTGTATGTTCAAAATCGGTAATATGCGGACAGGCAGAAGTATATATATATATCGGGGCCTTAACAGTAGCTTTAAGGTTGGGGCAAAAGGGAGGAGTTAGCTGACATATGTAAGGGCATAGGGTTTCCTTTACAGAGATCATGGGTATGGTTAGGTGGGCGTTTGGCTTATAGTTTGGAGACCTAAAATCCGGGACTGTTTTGGGTAAAATGTTAACGAGACGGGTTATGAAGTAAACTAAGTTAAGGGCTTTATAGAGGGGTGTAATGAGATTCTTAGACCATATAAATGAGGTATATATATGGGAGAAGGTTAGATGTCCATCATGGGTTGATGAGCCATCTTAGTGTTTGGTTCATGTTTTGATTGTGTGCTTTTGTTTGTTAGCTTTTTGTTAGTGCGCGGATTTTTGAAGAAGCTCAATCTGGTGAGTTTCATAGTCCCATATCTTTTAATGATTTTCACTTCCAGATGGGATGGAAGAGACACTGTATGGTTTTGTAACTGATGCTGTGAATGTTTTTATAGTTTGTGATGGACTTGTGTGTGCACTTATGTGATTAACTGCTATGTGATTCTTGATTGTGTTTATGATTTGGATCGGGGGACACGTACCGTCTCAGTTATTGTGGTTTGACTTGGTACCAAGGGGATGTTGACAAGGCGGGGCCTTGGGGAGGTACATAGATGTGTGAGCATCTATGGGACCAATGGATAATAACAAGGCGGGGCCTTGGGATTGGTACATAGGTGTATGGGCGCCTATGGTACCATGGTGTTTGGTAAGGCTGGGAGCCTTGGATTTGGTTTAGAATGATTGATCTTGAATGTTAGTTGTTAATGCATACTTGTAGCACATTGTCCATATGTTTAGTGGTTTATGGTTGTTCACAGCTTATTATAATCTATTTTCGGTTGGAGTCTAAACCTATGACTCTCACCAACATTATGCTGACGTGTTTTAGTGTCTCTTTCAGGTGATAAAGTGGTTAAGCGTGAGAACATATGTGGCTAGGATTGGAGTCGCGTAGGAATGCATTTAGAAGGAGATCCCCGTTCCTTCTTATTTTATTTTTCTGTTTGTTTTAACAAGTGATACTATGAACTTGTATGTTGATTTGTTTGTGTTATTTGTTTGTCATGGGTAAGAGGTAGGACTGTTACCTACTTACCTAGACTCCTGCATTGATGAGATATTGTCATGACATTTGTGTCACCTTTTATGACATTTCTAATTCATATAGTTCTCTCTATGGACACGCTATTGTTGTGATGATATCCATGCGTCGCGTCCCATATTCCGCCATGGTGGGGTGTGATATTCACCATATGTGTCCTTTCAGCTTTTATGACTCCACCAGCTTATTACCTTTAATTCAAGGACGAATTTCTCCTTTTTAGAGGGGAAGAATTGTAAAACCACAACATTATCGCATCCTTAATTTGAGGACGAATTATTTTTTTTAGAGCGGAAGAATTGTAAAACCCGTATTTAAAATCTTCGAATATTAAATACGCGTAGGCTCAGCTCTAAATTTAATTTAAACGTAAACAGTAAATACGCAGTCTCTGTTTATTTAAATACTATAACAAAATAATTATTCAGAAATAAATTATTTAGTCTCAGAAAATATTAAGTATGTATTTGTAGAAATATGATAATCTTTAATCTAACAAGAGAGTTGTTGTTTCTAGAGAGAGAAACTAGAGAGAAAAAGATGGAGATAAATGTAAATGTATTGTGTGAAAAATGAAACAACCAACACCCTTTCCATCAAAAGAAAGGGTTTATATACCCAAGCCTAAGTGGGCTTGGGCCTTCCAACCCATGGACATTCCCATGGGCTAGGTGATTAATACAAATAAAGTAAATTACTAACTACGAGCCTACAACGTTTAATAATATTGTTGGAGTGACCGATACTTCTAATATACGTTAAAAACGTATTTCCAACAATCTCCCCCTAAGGGAGGTCACTCGAAATTACAAAGTCCTAAACCTAGCATACTACACTAAGTCTTCATCTTGAGCTCGTAGTTGTTTTCTTTTTTCTTCTTTTCTTTTCTTTTTGTGAATATGTTTGATAACCATAGGGCTTTAGCTTGAGCATGTTCTTTTGGCCTTTCACGTGCAGTCTTTGCCTTCTTGTTATATTCGCCTCTTCGTGACTTCATGTACCACATACCTATCCTTTGTTGAATTCTTGAAAGTTTCATAGTTGATACAGCGGAAGACTTTTACGTCATACTTTCTTGAATTTGCTGAAATATTTGATGCAGAAGGAATAAGTATGTGAGGACGACTTCAGCTGGTACACCACAACGCCACCGTCTTCAAATGCAGCAACATAGAAGACACGAATAAAATGGCTTTGACATTTTATTCTAATTTGGTAGCATTTTACCTCCGGTCGGTGAAGACCTTTGGACGATAATAAATATCGTACTTGTGACAGGTAGCTCTAATTAAAGATCTCTTTGACAAGATTTCGCGGGTAAACCCGTTCTCTTTATTTGACCGTCCAAAGCTGACTGCGAACATAAAGAGTGAATCACTTGGATATTAGATATCCTTATGATGGAAGCCGTCAATTCATGAATCCTGGAACAAGTGAATTTCAGTTAAGATTTTCACCATCGTTGTTTTCCAGTTGTCACGAGCTTGATTAAAATAGAATCTTGCTTGTCACCTACCGCAGTGCTGTTTGATGTTGACACTGGAAGGATTTCCACTCTTCACTGTAAACACTAAAGAGTGCCACTCTGAGTGTTCTGGCAAGATCACTTGGATTTTACGTAGAGGCCCTGGAACAATTTTAATCTCAATTAAGAGTTAAACCATCGTTTCTTTCCAGTTTTCACAAGATTAGTTCTTAAAGAACCGCACGTGTCACCTACCATGAGCTTATTTAATGTTGAATCAAGCAGGGTTTCCATCTTCATTGTAATACTTTCGTATCACTCAGATGTCCTGGCAATAATACAAGACTATTGCATAGGACTCATAAGATCTTTCTTACTTTTCACAGTGTGCGAAAAAGCAAGGGATAAAGAACAAGTGTCCTAATGAGACTTTTGATGATCTCGTGGCTCTAGACTCGATAGTGCGTTCTGTTTTACTGAGCGGAGGCTGGAGAGGATTGCCACCTTTTCAATATCAATTCATTCAGAGTGAATAAACCGATAGATAATGTGTTGAACTTCGTGACATTAAAACAAATATCTTTTGAGAGATATTTGAGTTAGCTGGGAGGGGTTGTGCATCGCATCACTGGGTGCATGATACTTTAAAGTCTTCAAGATGTGTTGACCCGGTTTCTGCCTAAGTTGTAAGGAGGGCTTCTTTCTTTACACCATGTATATTTATAATTCTTTTTTATTCTTCAACCCCTTCAATGCTTACCAATACGTCATAACTAGCACCTTGTTGTGATTGTTCCAGTGCTAGCTTAAGTACTTGGTCCACCTTCTGCTACGTTCACAATCTATTCCCCATCTTTCCTAAGGACTTCTATTTCTAGCTATGGGATTGTCCTTGGGAAGATTCCTCTGGTTCTAGAAGAATCATTGGACTTGTACCTAATCCTACCACCCTTTTGTCACCACAATCGTTGTGAATCAATAGTGTTTTTGGTAAGTACATGTCACCATGAAAATTCCTTTGAAAAAACTCACTAAGGTACTTATGATATAAATATCAAATGATTTTGTACCTTAGTGTTTTTAGGCAACAAAAACGCTCCCCCTTAACATGTGCAATACACATATTAAGTTGGAAATTTGTTAAGTACTTTTCGATATTTAGCCAAATATATTAACAAGTCTCCTTAATCCCATTTTCTCCCCTTATCCAAAATGTTAACCATTAATATTTTGGATATTTATTGATTAACCGATCATTGGGTTAAAAATGAAATCGTTTGCTGGCTATAGAACATATTAATGCTCCTCCTCAAATCAATGAGAGTTAGTTGTAGTGTATGAGTACGATATGTTTTGAAAGATTTAGAATCTCTTAAGAAATTCTTGAAAGAATATCATACTTTTACACTACAACTTGCCATAAAAGCCTATGGTGTAGATATTAATATATTCACAGTAAGATACATATGAACTTGACCTGATAGAAGACGATCCATAATTAAATAAATCGTTTCGTTTTCCTGTGGTGAGCTTCACATGGTCTTCCACCTATGAATCGTTCCACACTTATTATTAACCGGCGCTTCTGTAATGTTGCCTCGATCTTCTTGATCGCGTAGTTGGCACTTCTCTTGCATTGATCTGTCCATGTGTACGTGACGACTGGAAGTGGTAGTTTTGCATTGAGAACTAGCAGGTCATCACGAACATTTTTGAGTGTTCCATCACTGAATTTATGCAATTCAGAAAATCTCATATATTGCATCACTCCTGTCGCGTTCGGATAAAAAATTACTGCTTCCGGTTTCAGAGTCCCCATGTAAGGCAATTTACCCTTGTGGTATTGATTGAGCGGGGTTGTGTGAGGACGTTGCAAGTTTAGTTGCTGTTGGTAACTCTCCACACCCAGTTAAAGATCTTCTACCCGGTTTTTGATGACGATCTTGCGTGTAAATTGACGAATGTTGGAACTTAATGCTATGACTTCGTCAGTGTCCAAGTGAGCAACCTTTTCTTGAGCCAGTATCAGAAGAAAGTCTTTAATGTCTTCAAGGCGAAGGTACTGTAGGTCGCTTTCTTCGATGCTGTATTCTTTCTTGTCAGTGCGTTTGAATCGGATTTGAGTCAAGTACTCATAATCGAGTATCGTCCTAGTGGTGACTCCTTGGATGCTCATGATTCTATGATCTGAGATGATAAGATACCCGGGTTTTTCTTTATTGAAGTGTTTGCACGCTAATCGCTTCTTTGAATTCCAATGAAAAACTCCAAGTTCTGCATAGGGGTCGTAGACTTCTAGCAACTCTCTTCGCCATATAGCAACAAGTACTTTGTCTTCAATCCAAGGTACGTTTTCTAGATTTATAGCCTTGACCATGGTAAGTGATGTAGCGTATTTGTTTGCCCCATTTTCTAGATACTCGAGATCATGACATACGAAATGTTCCATAGGAATAGTCGTAGAACCGACAATGACTGTAGGTGTGAGAGGCTTTAATACTGGAGTCTGAATCCTGGCAGTTGTTGCTTTCATGGCCTTCGCAAGCTCATGTGATATTCAGCCTCATTGTTGCTGATCTTCATGGAGTCAAATAAATTCACATCTGCGGCTGTCATTGTGAGAAGATCCGGAGTCATTGTGGGTTTCCCATGAGTGTGCCTTAGAAAAGATGAGAAATCGATTGGATTGTTGAGGAAGTTAGTAAGCACGATCTCTGTTGCTGAATCAAAGGGATGTTTTGGAGCTGCATTGGTTAGCCAGAGTTGCTCCTGTACACTCTCGTCTATCATAAGAGATTCAGCAAAAGTCGGTCCTGGTACATTTAAGTCCTTAACTTCCATGTCGGAAGAATGCTGATCTACAGGAGGTGTGGTTGGTTGTGCTTCTGACACTGGAATTTCATCTTCAGGCATTGAAACTGTGGGTTCGTCTTCATGCATAGGTTCTACATGTTCTATAAGAGAGACAATAGTAGAAACTGGTTCAGTAGACATACATGTGTCTGTATTCTGAGGTTCCGAGACAGTAGCATCCATTGTCTTTTCTTTTGTTCCAATAATGCTTCCTTCTTCTTCCTCATTACCTTTCTCAGTTTCCTTATCACCTTCACCCTTGTTAGACTCATCACCACTTTTACCCGTATTGTCAATCTTATCACCCTTTCCAGTTCCATTCCTGTCACTGTCATCATCATCATCATCCTCATCCCCATAAGTATCTTCATCCTCATGGTCGTCCTCCCTGTTATCCTCATCCTCTTCGTCCTCGTCCTCTTCCTCTTCTTCATCCTCATTCTCTACCTCTTCTTCATCTTCATCCTCTTCATCATCCTCTTCTTCTTCATTCTTATCAGAATGTTCTTCCTGCTCCTCATTCTCTTCCTCTTCTTCCTCATTTTCTTCCTCATCTTCATTTTCAGGCTCCTCACGTTGCCTTTCTTTTGAAGATTGGGGAACTTCAGAGCCTTCTAATGGTGATGTGTTAGAAGCTTCCATTATTACTTTAACAATAGCTTTTTGCAATTTGTATTTAGCTTTTGTTATTGGTGACTCACTGTTGGTTAATCGAGTCTCCAAAGTCTGCATTAACTGCAAGTTAGTAAGGCCTTTCGTAAATAATGTTGGAAGCTCCTGATGTACACATGACCTAACTTCACGCTGAATGATGTTAGTCATGGTATCATTGATGGAATTGAGGAATGCATCATTTTCTTTGTCACGTGCTTCCTTTTTGGCAATAAACTCTTTGTGCTGCTTTTGAAGTTTTAAGACGATTTTGTATGTCTCTTGAAGTTTGGAGTCATCACGTTTCTGTGCTCTGACTGAACGTGTATTATTAGGAGTTATCCTTCCCTTCAATAAATCAATCTGTTTTGCCTGATCCTCCAATTGTTTTTGGAGGTACTGAATGAGTGGATCATTGATCGTGAGAAATGGATTGGAAGTGGATTGTACTTGTTGTACTGTTGTTGTTGGTGGAGGAGTTACCACCAGTGCTAGAGAGTTGTGGATTGGATGGTGGTTTTTACGGGTTGTTAGAGGATAGGTGGTGGTATAGGTTCAGTCATTGGGGTGGTAGTTGGTACAGGTTGTTTAACAAGTTCAGGTGTGGGAGCTGGTGTGATGACATTGGTGATGACCGGGGGGGGGGGGGGGGTTAATGGTGGAATGGTAGTTGTTGTGACTGTAGTTATAGGAACGTCCACCATATTTTCATTTGTCGAGGGATCAGTATTTGAGACTTCGACGCCCTCCCCTTCAAAATTAAGATATTTCATAACATCATCAGAACCAGAAGTAGACTTACTTTAGATTTGAGTTCCTGGAATGAGAGTTGCATGAGCATCATCGTTGATCATAGTGCAAGTTGGTTCCGGTAATGATGTGGTGATATTGGCATCATGGTATAGTGTTTCTATCTCTGTATTGTCACTGCCACCACTCCCCTCAGTATACTCACTGGTTTCAAAGCTGAATGGTTCAACGTGTTCATCATTAGGGTCTTGATAGGTTTCAAGGCTTATGATTCCTTGGGTTTGTTCTTCCTCAGTGTAGTAGTAACTGTATAAAAAAGATGGATGTCATCATCATGATCACCAAATTCATCTAAGTCGTCTGCTGGTTTGGAACCAGAACCCTTGGATTTCACGAGAGACTCCTTTTTGCTTTTCCTAAGGATGAGGCGCAGTTGTTTGGCTTGAGAGATATTTTCTGGAGTAGGTTCATTTTCATCAACAAGTGCGTCTTTACCCTTATCTTTCTTTGCCTTCTTTGTAGGTGACGTTGACTCAGTCGGTTGAGATGATCTCTTTCTCCTTTTTCATTTAGGTAGGTCAGAAAAATTTCCAGATGCAACTCTTTTCCTCTGAATTTTAATTTCTCTCAAGACTTCACGATATGCATCACTGTCCTTAACACCGTCATTCAACATGCATTCTGGAATAAGAGCGGGAACCTTCTTATATTTACCCACTGTTTCTTGCTTCATGGTGTCCAAGATGTAATCATGATCTGCAGTGTGGTAATAAAAATCTCTACGTCGACTAATGGTTGAGGGATTTGCCTTCATGAAATGATCTATGATCAACTTTGTGAATCGTGGAAAGATCAGATGATTAGAATTTCTTTTGTTGTTTTTGAAACCTTGAAAGTAAAATTCTTCCTAGATAAAACTACCATAATCAATTGGCTGTCCATTGAAAATCCCCCAGAGGATAGAATCTTGAGGAGGTCTAAATGTGTCTACTCCCCTTGACTTTGCAGAAAAACATTAAGTGATGATGCTAATTATTGCTTTCCAAGGTTGTCCAATGTGTGATGTATGAAATGAAGACAGGTTGGATAATTCGCCATCGTACCCAAGGTTTATTATCAGCTCGATCAGTTGTTCCTTAGTAGGAGGGGTAGCGTATTCATCACCACTGAAAGGAGGAGGGAAACCCAATATAGTTCAAAAAAGATCGAGACTAAGTATCATCCGTTGACGATCTAGGGTAAAGTCAATCGTACTGACTGAGGTGGAAACCGCTGATTTCCAGAATTCATGCAAGTATATTTTTGGTACTGATGTTGTGGCCCTAATAATTTTGTTGATTGGTGAGTTGTCGAGGAGATCCATTGCTAATTTGAATGCGGGCTTAAGTGGATCAAAATCTTCCCTTAGTCGGAAATTGTCTCTACGAATGGAAATCGTTCTTCTTTTGGGACAAGTGCTTCATCAAGTGCTTTTTGTTGCTCTTTGGCAATCGACATAATTCCTGCTTAATATAACACAGACACAATTTGATATATACAAACATATACATCTCATTATCCATATAAATCCATAGCATAGTAAATATATCACAACAAATGTCACCAGATTTAATTAAACATAGCAAGATATTACAGACAAACTTCATATGAAATACAAACATACATTCAGATAAAATCTTAAACACATTGCAGTATAACACAAACGTTTTATTCTAAAGAACATGACGGCTTAGAGTGAGTTCCCCGAAAATTTGGGTTTCCTGGTAGTCATTACCACTACTTCTATGGGAGAAATAGTGAAAAGAGGACGATTAAGTTCCACCACCACCTCAGTGGCCTTGGCATAACTATCACTTCAGTAGGTGATGGAAAAACTTCAACCTTAGTACGTGTTGACAAAACCTCAACCTCAGTAGGTGTTGGCGTAACCAAAACTTCAATAGGTGTTGGAAAAACCTCAACCTCAGTAGGTGTTGGCGTAACCAAAACCTCAGTAGGTGTTGGAATAACCAAGACCTCAGTAGGTTTGAACGTAGGATTTGGCAAAGGTGATGCAGTTTCTTCCATGGCCTGAATACAATACACGAGTCACAGAGCCTTAAGAAACAGATCATTGCACTGTTATAAGAGCTGAATTATGCGTGTGAAAATTTACGGGAAACAAATGAAAAGCGATTAACTTTTATTATAATCGATTTAAAATATAAATTGAAATTGATTGTAATCTCACGCGTATGAATCGGTTACATACCATAATGTCACGGATAAAAGTAGTAGTATTGCAAAATAAGAAAATTATGTAACAACAGATGCACATAATATTTGATGATATTTAATAATAAAAATAATTATATTTGGTACTTGTAAATATGGAAAAAGAAATAAATCAACCGTGATAGCACTTTAACACATACTGTTGATCCCTTTGATTGGATCTATATTCTGTTAAGAATTAGTATAGTAGTTTGTAATCAAACTAAAACACTTTGAGCACTCTTACTAACACTAAATAAGTTATGCGGAATCTAACTTATAAAGCACAGAAGACTAGAATTACTTTTAACTATTCGATTCTCTTATTAATCGACTTGAATGAGGTACATACAAGACATTGTACCTATGTTCCTTTTATAGAGTAAGGAACCCTATAAACCTTAGAATATTCTATAAAGATAACTATATCACAAACGATATATTATCAATATTCCAATTATTAAAGTATATCACATAAGATATACTCTAACTATAACTATGACGTATCTTATACAAAGATATATTCGTCCTAATCAATATAGCAGTAGTTACTTTATAAGTAGCAGTACTTACTATGTACCGCGTTATCACTAACGGTACTTACATAACACTAACAGTACTTAAAATACACTGACGGTACTTGACACTTAACAAATAATTCCCAACAATCCTCCCCTAAACAAGAATGATAACTTGTTGTCTTCTTGTTTCTCTTGTACTGGATGTATTAAAATACATGTCTTCAGTCTTTCCTTCATCCTTGGATTGAACTTGGTAATTTGTATTTGTATCCAACTGAATGTAGCCAAACACTTCAAATGTATATCTTCTTCTGATAAGATAATCTTCAAACATCATGAGTATCATCTTTGTCTTCAAATTATGATCTTCTTAGTGTCTTCTGAACATTCACTTATCTTTGTAGCATCAGTTATTGTCTTCTTGAGTTAAATCTTTGAACTCTGAATCATGAACATTTTTCTTGATTTGATGAGACAAAACCTTATAAGTATTTTTTTAATACTTCTGTGCTTGCAATCTTCATACCTGAAATAAAACAGTTAACAACAAAAACCAATCTGTATTGGCTTCATGATTTTTAGCAAATCACCAGCTATCAACGTATTTGATAAATTCTTTACCAGTTAGCCGTACACTCTGGAATAGCCAATACTTTATTCATAAAGAATAAGGTGTAATGAAAACCTTACAATTTTTGGTAAATTGTCAACCATCAACGGATTTGATGAAGTCTTTACCTAGTACCGTTTGTCTAGGACTAGCCAACTCTTTGTCTCGAAACAAGGTGAGTTAGAACCATATAGTTTTTAGCAAACTATCAGCTTTTAACGGATTTGATAAGTCTTTACCACAAATCGTTTGCTTATGGACTAGCCAGTTCTTATGTGTGTTAGACATGGTAAACTGAGAACCATTTGTGAAGTGTGACTGAAAGTCAAACACTTAAGGCTCTTTCTCAGCTTCTTCCTCATCTTTCAAATCCTTGATTTGTTGCTTAACCATTCTGATCAACTCCAAAGCATCAACAGATTATTCTAAACTTCCAATTGTTGTTCTAACATCCTTTCCAACAATCTTCTTTTGAAAGGGTAAGTTTTCTCTTGCAGCATATAGTATGTAACATCATCTACATCCAAAATATGCAATCCACATGACCTATAATATCTCCAGTAACTAGGAACCTGATTCTCTAATTCCTTCAACATTTCTTGATCACAATTGTGAGGCTCATACATAAAGAGAAATTCCCTGTATAATAGTGATACTTCAGTTTTACCTGCACTGGCTTCTTGAACTAACCTGAAAAGATCCTGAATATCTTGTCTGTCAAGAATATGAAGAATATCCTCCAAAAGTCTGAATATCCTTGTTGTGCCATCAGTTCTCTAAATTCCATGAGCTTCAAGTCCTTCAGACATAGAGTAAATCCATTTAGCAATGGATGCTTTCTTTCCAAAAATCTCTGTGTCAATACATTGATCTTCAAAGTTTACAATCTTCAAGTACTTCTTCAAGCTCTCATCATCATCACTATCTTCTGCTGTTGATTTATCCCTCTTGGCTTTCTTCTTTATCTTTGTTGACCTTTTCCTTTTAACACCCTTGGAGGTTCCCTCAAGTTCTGTTGAACCCTCTTCCAAGTTTTTATGTACCATCTCCTCAGTATGTACTGTTTTATGTACTGTTGACTGTGTATGTACTGCTTGTACATTTTCAGTCTGAGCAATATCTTGAGTTTCAACTCCTGCATTCATTCTTTGAGCAGTCTCTTCCTCCCTTGAACTTACCTTCTCTTTTCTATTCTTCCTCACATAAGTGGTCTTGATAGGTGGAGATGTATTTGTAGGTTCAACAGTACTTGGCTCAATTCTAGGAGTACTTCCAAATTGTCCTTGTTGTTGCAGATGTCTTTTAAGCTCTTCAACAGCTTTTTTATCTTTAACACCCCCAAATTTACACGCAGCAGAATACATCTTTGGGTGCTAAACAATGATACAACAACACATAATGTGACAAATCTAACATTTTCAGGTAGTGAAATATTTTCTCGTATAATATTTTGAAACTTATTTTTGTGTTGGTTGACGAACTCACAATTTACGGATTTAAATTTGGGCTTACGTGCATAATTTGGCGTCTTTTACGACTAAACCGGAAACCTTAGGATTAGGTATTTACGTTTTTGAACTCCGTTTTTGATGAGACAATTTTTATTGGAATCGTTTTGTGACAGTGATTCATAATTTATAAAAACGTTTTTCGTAAAACGACCCGAGGGCACGCAAATCGAGAAAACTAGAATCGAGAAATACCCGTAAACTAGTGAGATGGGACAAAACACTTTGCCCCATCCCACTAGCTTATATGGGACGGCAAAATGACACACCACACATAGGTGGCATCAAGCTAACAACAACTTACACAAGTGTAAGCTTGTGCTTACACTTTAAGCCAACACATTTTCCACTTCACATCAAAACTAGCAAATGGTTTCATTCTACCATTTCTATCCATGCAATTCACTCTAAAACTCTCTCAATCTCTCCCTTTGTGCCGTCCTAAATCAAGCAACAAACACTATCATTGATCTTTTCTAGCTACAAACCACATGTTTATTAGTCCTATTAAGGTGTTTCCTTGAAGCCTTGATCATTTGGTGGCCATATAAACAACTTTGGAGGTGATTTGCTTGTGTCCTAGGGCTGATTTTCCAACATATGATCTTGATATTTGATGGTCTTGGAGATACTTGTTGTGTTCATCAAGTTCTTGCCTTCCTAAAACAAGAAATCCACTTGGATTGGTAAAGAAGATCATCCTCTACATTTTTCTCTTATTATTTTGTAAAGAACAAATGTATTTTCTTTCATTTTGTATATGTATATGATGTATATATGATGATAAAAATGTTGTGTGGGGATCAAGTGTTGATAAACATGCTTAAAAATGATGATAACCATAAGAAATGAAGCTAAAATCATGACTAATTAGTTGGCTGTATAAAAACAGTAGATAACTAAATGATGAACTGATAAAAATGCATGGTTTGATCTATTTACAGTAAGTAGATGATGTTATACACATGTGAGAGTTGGCCATGCAATGGAATCAAAATAATGAGTGAGATATGATCAAAACAAGTTAGGTGGTACAATCTGAATAAGCAGTTTTGTAGGGACTGTTAAGGCAACTTAGACTCAAAATGGGCAGTAGCTATAACTAAGTTATATGTAGCACATATTATGAAGAAGTTGTCATCCAAAAATGAGCTTCTAAGTCATTGTAGAACTCTAGATATGATAAAAATGGTGAATATGAAGTTAAAAATCAGATTTTGGAAATAATGTTTATTATTATTATATAAGCACTCACTTTATAATGTATAAAATATAAAATACAAACCCACTAACTTATAAAACTTATTTATATAAATGTATAAAAGGTTAATTAAATGGGTAAATTATATAAATGGTGGTAAAAATAATATTTGTAAGTAATAAAAACTATAAACTTGATTTTTACGACTTTTTCGGCTATCGCCGTGAAATTAACGTTTTTCATCAAATAAAACTTAGACGACCAAACCCGTCTAATGTAAAGTTTATAAAAGTTATATACTGATGTATAAGTAACTAAGACAAGTAAAAACCGATAAAACCCGAACTATAAGAATTACGGACATTTACGAGCTAACTAAACCTATTAGACTAATAATTGGACTTAATAAGATAAATACTTGTAAAAAGAATTATTTAGGCTTAACCCAATAGGGCCCAACATGAAAAGTATATATACTGATCATATAGGTATAAAATGGGTAAAAACAAGTTAAAGAACTTATAAAAGACTTAATGAACTTAAAATAGGTAAAATCGGTAAAACTAGTGAACTAGTAAGACGTTATCAAGACGTAAACGCTAAAATGAGTAAATGAGGATTTATAAACCCACTTGATCATCATCATATGTACAAAATCATCATATGTATATTGTTATTTTGATAAAAGTCTTTGGACCGAGTCTAAGACCGATTATTATTTATATAGGTTTCCGTGACCGAAGCACGCCCGTAGCCGATAATCCGCCTTGCATTAACAACGTGAGTTCATAGCCTCGCACTCTTTTAAATGTTTTATAAAATGATTTGTAAACCCGCGAGGGAGATAACATGCTAGATTTTTATAAAAATAGAACACAAGTAGTCCCGATTGTATGCTAAATGATATGGACCCGAATGATGCTATGACCCTATATTCGAGACTAAAAGGATTATTAGTAGTTAGGTTATGTCACTTAAAGTCCCATTAGCATGAATTGTGAACTACCGGGTTTTGGTAGACGCTTATGCATTTGATAGTACTATTTGGGGACGATCACCCCAGTTCGCGCCTTGACGGTTGATCCCCGTCGTACCACATTGATTGGTAAGCGAATTTATGTATGAGAAGATTCCATAGCGTGATTTTTGTGACGACACGCTAACTTAGATGGGCAAATCGTTTGTCGGGTTCGCGGCCCGCTGTTTTCACAGTAAGGTAACAATGTCATGTGGCTAATAATAATCCTAATTCAGATACCATGTATCCTAATACAATATAAGACATAAATAATAAACGATCACGACGCTATTACGATGAATATATTACCTATCATGGTAATATAGAGACTACGGTCTCATGGACGGTTTCAGATGTATGCTTGATTTATATATTGCCTGACTAGCAATATGTGGACTTACTTCCGATATTATACTTGTGTTCTGATTTTAAATGATTATAAATGATTGTTTTATATAACAGTTTTCATTAAACTCTATGAATTCACTCGACATTCGCTGATATGATTTTTGCATGTTTTCTATCTCAGGTGCTTGAAGGTAATCCGGATGGAGATCGACTCTGATGGCCCACACGTAATATTAAAAATGTTCTTTTGATCTGTGTTTTGTAAACTTAATGACCTGTATAATTTGGGACCTGTTGTACACTTTTAAACCTTTTTATCGAATGAATGTTTGTTAAACCTTGTACAACCATTTTTATGTGTTGTCTATGATTGGAGTTATTGTGCTATCCCGTAACACTCTGAAAGACCCTTCCGCTGTACCGATACGAAAAATGAGAGTGTTACAGTTTGGTACCAGAGCTCTCGTTGTAGAGAACAAAAGATTTTAAAAACCAAGGTTTTGAACAAAACTTTTCAAAATCTTTTGACAATGAACATTTGAGAAAATATTTGAAAAATCTTTTGACTATAACGGTGCCAGAGATCTCCGACGTTACCAACAAGACCTATTGAGAAGATATATATTTTGATATATATAATTTAATTTATATATATGTATATATCGTGATTTCATTATGTAATTGTTTAACTAGTATGTTATCCTAATACGAGATAAATATATATAAATGCAGATTGTCATGGCTGACCCTAATATTCCTGTAGAAAACCATGCTATTCCCGAACCTAATATAGAAGATGATCCTTATTTAGACTTAGTAGATTTTGATATTGATGACGAGGAGGAACCATTTGAGGATCCCGAGCCCGAGTTAGGACTAGGAGATCAGATTGCCCCTCAGGTTGACTTAGTAGAGAATGAGATTGAGAATGTGGGTAATGAGAATGTGGATATTGAGAATGTGGGTAATGAGGACGTGGATATTGAGAATGCTGATATTGAGAATGAGGATGAGATTGGGTTAGATGATTTAGATGACGAGATTGACGACGAGGATGTCGAGGAGGATGTAGGCATAGATGTTGAGGTTGATGACGATGAGGAAGCTGAGCTTATTTATCCGTATGATGTTCCAGAGGGCGAGCCTTTGCCCCCACCAGTTTGTTTGTCTGATTCTGATGATGAGTTACCTAGGGACGAAATGTCTGAATCGTCTGAATCTGATTCTGAATCAGAGGAGGATGAGGATGACGATGCACCTGACGGTACTGATGGTATTGCTACTCGTAGACGTGAGACAGGAGAGTCGTCTAGTACTCGAGAGGCTACGCATATTGATGGTCTTGCACCATGGGCCTTGAGACGTGATCTAGATGCTTCCCGTGTTAAGAGTTGTGTGACAGAGGTTGGATTAGGTGTTGTTCAGACTCAGGTTGATTATTTAGAGTCGAAGACTAAGGTTGGCGAAAAAGAGCGAGAATTGCTTAGTTTGGATTTGAGTGATGTAGAACGTGGTTTGAATGAGGCTTTTAGGAGGTTATCGGTGTTGGAAAGTGGTGAGTATGCTGCTATGAAGAGAAAGGTGAATTCTATGGAGATTCAGTTGAGTGTGGCTCGTGCGATGCGTGAGAAAGCTGAAAAGGAGTTGAATATATCTGTGGGATGGAACAGTAGATTTTATGCTGACATGGTTGAAAGAGGAGTAATCCGTAAGCGCCCAGCTGAAGATGTGTCTAGTGATCGTCCGACGAAGATTCAGAAGACGATGAATGATGGACCATCTGGCGGTTCTCAGTAGACCAGTCTGTATTTAGTAGTGACCTTTATATCTTTTGTGTTTGTAGCTTTGACTAAACCGACTTGTTAGTAGTAGACTTGGCACGAATTTTGAGTATATAGTGTTAGAACTTTGATATGGGATGTACTAAGACAAATTTTTGTTTCAGATCGAATGAAATATGTATCTTGTCTTGAATTCCATATTGTGCCTTATTTGTATCTTGATTATGAATTCAATCCATATTATATGAATCCTTGTTGGATGAATGCTTAATACTTTGAAATTGTGGAATTATAGAACTATGCCGCCCAAGAAGGCTGTGACTGAGGATGATGTACGTAGGATTATTACGGAGCAAGTTACCGCATCTATGACTGAATTTATGGCAAATGCTAGAAATGAAGCTGGCGGTAGTGGAGCTGGCGGTAGTGGAGCTGGCGGTAGTGGAGCTGGCGGTAGTGGAGCTGGCGGTAGTGGAGCTGGCGGTAGTGGAGCTGGCGGTAGTGGAATTGGCGGTACTAATGTGAATGTGAATGCTAATAATGTGAATGCTAATGCTGGAGGAAATGTAGGAGGACTTGGAACGAATGCACCTGAAGTTGGTGGCTGTACTTATGTTACATTCATGAAGTGTGAACCTCTACCTTTTAATGGAACTGAAGGTGCTGTAGGACTAAGCCAGTGGATTGAGAAGATTGAATCGGTGTTTAGGATTAGTAAGTGTAAGGAGGAAGATAAGGTGACTTTTGCTATGGCTACTCTTAAAGGTCGTACGTTGACTTGGTGGAACGGGAGAATTGCTTTCATGGGTCTTGATGCTGCTAATGCTACTCCTTGGGCTGAAATCAAGAAGTGGATGACTTTGGAGTTTTGTCCTCGTAGTGTGATAATTAGGTTAGAACATGAGTTGATTCATTTGAGAATGAAAGGTGTGGACATTGATAGTTACACGAATCGATTCCATGAGTTGGCCTTGCTATGTCCTCGATTGGTTGAACCCGAAGAGATCCGAATTGAGCAATATGTGAAAGGGTTGACCAGGAATATCCGGGGGGACGTAACATCATCGAAACCACTGACCATTGATGATGCTGTTCGAATGGCTTACCAACTCATTGGACAGATAATTCAGGATAAGGAAGATGAAGCCCGTGTAGGTGAGAAAAGAAAGGGAGATGGTGATCGTGTAGATAGAGGTGATAATAGGAAGAATTTCAATCACCGTCAGAACCAGAGAAAGGGGAATGCAAATGCTCTTACCAACAATGCACCACGCAACGATGATAGATGTCCTAAGTGTGGCAACAAGAGGCATCCTGGCGACTGCTGGAAGTGCCGAAATTGCGGAAAGCTTGGACACAAGGTTGAAAGGTGTAAGAAGGGAACGATTTGCTTCAACTGTAATGAAGAAGGTCATAGGAAATCGGAATGCCCCAAGTCGAAAGCGATTGTACCTGGAAGAAACCCCCAGGGTGGTATCTACCAACTTGGAACAATTGAGGTGAAGAAATAGGATCCGAATGTCGTTACCGGTACGTTTTTACTCAACAATCATTATGCTGTTGCTTTATTCGATTCGGGTGCCGATAGGAGCTTTGTATCCACTAAATTTAGTGCCCTTATTGATATTGAACCTGTTGAGATAAGTACCAGTTACGAGGTGGAATTGGCTGATGGTAAATTAGTGAAAACTAATAAGCTGTTAGAAGGATGCTCTCTAAATCTCTTGAACCATTCCTTTCCGATTGATTTGATGTTGATAGAATTAGGTAGTTTTGATATTATTATTGGTATGGATTGGTTGTCGTTGAATAATGCTACTATTTTATGTGGAGAGAAGAAGGTTAAGATTCCTCTTAGGAATAGGACGTTAGTAATTGATGGTAGTCGAGGTGAATCCCGTTTGAAAATCGTTTCATGTATTAAAGTCCAAAAGTACATCAGGAACGGTTGTGAGTTATTTTTAGCTCAAGTGACCGGGAATGAGTCTAGGGAGAAACGATTGGAATATGTACCTATTATTTGTGAATTTCCTGAGGTATTTCCTAAAGATTTACCAGGACTTCCACTGATAAGGCAAGTAGAGTTTCGAATCGATTTAATTCCTGGTGCTGCACCGGTGGCACGTGCGCCTTACCGATTAGCCCCTTCTGAATTAAAGGAGTTATCTGAGCAACTTAAGGAGTTGTCTGACAAAGGTTTTATTCGACCGAGCTCGTCGCCTTGGGGAGCTCCAGTCTTGTTCGTTAAGAAGAAGGATGGATCTTTTCGTATGTGCATTGATTATAGGGAACTGAATAAGTTGACAATTAAGAATCGATATCCTTTACCTAGGATTGATGATTTGTTTGATCAACTGCAAGGATCTAGTGTGTATTCTAAGATAGATTTGCGGTCAGGATATCACCAACTTCACGTCCGTGAAGAAGATATTCCTATAACTGCATTTAGAACTCGTTATGGACACTATGAATTTCAAGTAATGCCATTTGGGTTAACTAACGCACCTGCGGTTTTCATGGATTTAATGAATCGAGTGTGCAAGCCCTACTTGGATAAATTTGTGATTGTGTTTATTGACGATATTCTAATCTATTCTAAGAATAAAGAGGAGCATAGAGAACATTTGAGGATTGTTTTGAAGTTGTTGAAGGATGAAAGGTTGTATGCTAAGTTTTCGAAGTGTGATTTCTGGTTAGATTCTGTGTAATTTCTTGGTCATGTGATTAACAGAGATGGAATTCATGTTGATCCTGCAAAGGTTGAAGCTATTAAGAATTGGTCTGCACCGACAACGCCAACGGAAGTGCGACAGTTCTTAGGATTGGCTGGCTATTATAGGCGATTCATTAAAGAATTTTCTTTGATAGCTAAACCCTTGACTAAGCTTACTCAGAAGAATAAACCTTTCGTTTGGGGAAGTGATGAAGATGGAGCATTTCAGACATTGAAGCAAAAATTATGTAGTGCGCCAATCTTATCATTACCCGAAGGGAGTGAAGATTTTGTAGTGTATTGTGATGCATATCTTAGAGGTTATGGAGCTGTTTTGATGCAGAGAGAGAAAGTGATAGCTTATGCTTCTAGGCAATTAAGGAAGAATGAGGAGAATTATACTACTCATGATCTTGAGTTAGGAGCTGTGGTCTTTGCTCTTAGGTTGTGGAGACATTATCTGTATGGCACCAAGTGTACGGTATTCACCGATCACAAAAGCCTACAGTATATTCTCGACCAGAAGGAATTGAACATGAGGCAACGAAGATGGATAGAGTTGTTAAGTGATTATGATTGTGATATAAAGTATCACCCAGGAAAAGCCAATGTTGTTGCTAATGCGTTGAGTAGGAAAGATAGAGAGCCTATCAGGGTGCGTTCTCTAGTCTTGACCGTGCACAATAATTTGCCTGAACAAATTAGAAATGCGCAAATAGAAGCTTGTAAGAAGGAGAATTTTGTTAATGAAGGGTTCCGAGGAGAAGGAGATCCTTTAGAGGTTAGAGCTGATGGAGTGAAATGTTTAAGAGGTCGTATGTGGATACCTAAGTTTGGAGGCGTAAGAGATTTGATTATGTTAGAATCCCATAAATCTAAGTATTCCATTCATCCGGGATCTGATAAGATGTACCATGATTTGAAGAAGTTGTATTGGTGGCCGAATATGAAAGCTGACATAGCTATGTATGTTCTTCAATGCTTGACTTGTGCTAGAGTTAAAGCCGAACATCAAAAGCCATCAGGACTACTTCAACAACCAAAGATTCCTGAATGGAAGTGGGAGCGAATTACAATGGACTTTATCACCAAGCTTCCTAGAACATCATCTGGAAACAATTCGATTTGGTTTATTGTCGATAGACTGACCAAATCAGCACACTTCATTCCGGTTAAGGAGCAGTTCTCACTGGAGAAGCTGACTCGAATATACCTTGATAATGTTGTATGCAAGCATGGAGTGCCTGTATCGATCATTTCAGATTGAGATCCTAGATTCGCATCGAATTTTTGGAAATCTCTCCAAAGATCTTTGGGAACGAATCTCGACATGAGCACTGCTTATCACCCCCAGACTGATGGGCAGAGTGAAAGGACGATACAAACACTGGAAGATATGTTGAGAGCTTGTGTGTTAGACTTTGGTAAGAATTGGGATAAACATTTGTCGTTAGCAGAGTTTTCGTATAACAATAGTTACCATTCTAGTATTAAGGCTGCACCGTTTGAAGCTTTGTATGGTAGGAAGTGTAGATCTCCTGTATGTTGGAGTGAAGTTGGGGATACCCAGCTCACGGGACCGGAATTGATCCGGGAGACTACAGAGATGATAGTTCAGATTAAGAAGAGGTTGTTGACTGCCCGAAGTAGACAGAAAAGTTACGCGGATGTGCGGCGGAAGCCAATGGAGTTTGAAGTGGGTGACCGAGTAATGTTGAAAGTATCGCCATGGAAAGGCGTTATCAGATTTGGAAAGCGAGGAAAATTGAATCCCTGTTATATTGGACCCTTTAAGATTTTATCTAGAGTAGGTCCGGTGGCTTACAAACTAGAGTTACCCCCAGAACTTCATGGTGTTCACAACACATTCCATGTATCTAATCTGAAGATATGTCTAGCAGTAAGTGATGAGAAATTTCCGTTAGGTATGGTTCGAATAGATGGGAAGTTGCATTTTATCGAAGAGCCCGTAGAAGTTATGGACCGTGAGGTAAAGCAACTGAAACAAAGTCGGATACCTATTGTCAAGATCCGATGGAATTCAAAGCATGGACCGGAGTATACTTGGGAACGAGAGGATGAAATGTGGAAGAAATATCCGCACCTCTTCGATTTCAATAAGAAACGGACATCCAAATGAAATGGATCACGAGGACGTTGATCCCTTTTAGGAGGAAAAGCTGTGACAAATCTAACATTTTCAGGTAGTGAAATATTTTCTCGTATAATATTTTGAAACTTATTTTTGTGTTGGTTGATGAACTCACAATTTACGGATTTAAATTTGGGCTTACGTGCATAATTTGGCGTCTTTTACGACTAAACCGGAAACCTTAGGATTACGTATTTACGTTTTTGAACTCCGTTTTTGATGAGACAATTTTTATTGGATTCGTTTTGTGACGGTGATTCATAATTTATAAAAACGTTTTTCGTAAAACGACCCGAGGGCACGCAAATCGAGAAAACTAGAATCGAGAAATACCCGTAAACTAGTGAGATGGGACAAAACACTTTGCCCCATCCCACTAGCTTATATGGGACGGCAAAATGACACACCACACATAGGTGGCATCAAGCTAACAACAACTTACACAAGTGTAAGCTTGTGCTTACACTTTAAGCCAACACATTTTCCACTTCACATCAAAACTAGCAAATGGTTTCATTCTACCATTTCTATCCATGCAATTCACTCTAAAACTCTCTCAATCTCTCCCTTTGTGCCGTCCCAAATCAAGCAACAAACACCATCATTGATCTTTTCTAGCTACAAACCACATGTTTATTAGTCCTATTAAGGTGTTTCCTTGAAGCCTTGATCATTTGGTGGCCATATAAACAACTTTGGAGGTGATTTGCTTGTGTCCTAGGGCTGATTTTCCAACATATGATCTTGATATTTGATGGTCTTGGAGATACTTGTTGTGTTCATC
Source organism: Glebionis coronaria (assembly GCA_025667525.1). NCBI lineage: Eukaryota > Viridiplantae > Streptophyta > Magnoliopsida > Asterales > Asteraceae > Glebionis > Glebionis coronaria. The sequence continues at coordinate 54,399 of JANFOE010000694.1, forward strand.
AAGTTCTTGCCTTCCTAAAACAAGAAATCCACTTGGATTGATAAAGAAGATCATCCTCTACATTTTTCTCTTATTATTTTGTAAAGAACAAATGTATTTTCTTTTATTTTGTATATGTATATGATGTATATATGATGATAAAAATGTTGTGTGGGGATCAAGTGTTGATAAACATGCTTAAAAATGATGATAACCATAAGAAATGAAGCTAAAATCATGACTAATTAGTTGGCTGTATAAAAATAGTAGATAACTAAATGATGAACTGATAAAAATGCATGGTTTGATCTATTTACAGTAAGTAGATGATGTTATACACATGTGAGAGTTGGCCATGCAATGGAATCAAAATAATGAGTGAGATATGATCAAAACAAGTTAGGTGGTACAATCTGAATAAGCAGTTTTGTAGGGACTGTTAAGGCAACTTAGACTCAAAATGGGCAGTAGCTATAACTAAGTTATATGTAGCACATATTATGAAGAAGTTGTCATCCAAAAATGAGCTTCTAAGTCATTGTAGAACTCTAGATATGATAAAAATGGTGAATATGAAGTTAAAAATCAGATTTTGGAAATAATGTTTATTATTATTATATAAGCACTCACTTTATAATGTATAAAATGTAAAATACAAACCCACTAACTTATAAAACTTATTTATATAAATGTATAAAAGGTTAATTAAATGGGTAAATTATATAAATGGTGGTAAAAACAATATTTGTAAGTAATAAAAACTATAAACTTGATTTTTACGACTTTTTCGGCTATCGCCGTGAAATTAACGTTTTTCATCAAATAAAACTTAGACGACCAAACCCGTCTAATGTAAAGTTTATAAAAGTTATATACTGATGTATAAGTAACTAAGACAAGTAAAAATCAATAAAACCCGAACTATAAGAATTACGGACATTTACGAGCTAACTAAACCTATTAGACTAATAATTGGACTTAATAAGATAAATACTTGTAAAAAGAATTATTTGGGCTTAACCCAATAGGGCCCAACATGAAAAGTATATATACTGATAATATAGGTATAAAATGGGTAAAAACAAGTTAAAGAACTTATAAAAGACTTAATGAACTTAAAATAGGTAAAATCGGTAAAACTAGTGAACTAGTAAGACGTTATCAAGACGTAAACGCTAAAATGAGTAAATGAGGATTTATAAACCCACTTGATCATCATCATATGTACAAAATCATCATATGTATATTGTTATTTTGATAAAAGTCATTGGACCGAGTCTAAGACCGATTATTATTTATATAGGTTTCCGTGACCGAAGCACGCCCGTAGCCGATAATCCGCCTTGCATTAAAAACGTGAGTTCATAGCCTCGCACTCTTTTATATGTTTTATAAAATGATTTGTAAACCCGCGAGGGAGATAACATGCTAGATTTTTATAAAAATAGAACACAAGTAGTCCCGATTGTATGCTAAATGATATGGACCCGAATGATGCTATGACCCTATATTCGAGACTAAAAGGATTATTAGTAGTTAGGTTATGTCACTTAAAGTCCCATTAGCATGAATTGTGAACTACCGGGTTTTGGTAGACGCTTATGCATTTGATAGTACTATTTGGGGACGATCACCCCAGTTCGCGCCTTGACGGTTGATCCCCGTCGTACCACATTGATTGGTAAGCGAATTTATGTATGAGAAGATTCCATAGCGTGATTTTTGTGACGACACGCTAACTTAGATGGGAAAATCGTTTGTCGGGTTCGCGGCCCGCTGTTTTCACAGTAAGGTAACAATGTCATGCGGCTAATAATAATCCTAATTCAGATACCATGTATCCTAATACAATATAAGACATAAATAATAAACGATCACGACGCTATTACGATGAATATATTACCTATCATGGTAATATAGAGACTACGGTCTCATGGACGGTTTCAGATGTATGCTTGATTTATATATTGCCTGACTAGCAATATGTGGACTTACTTCCGATATTATACTTGTGTTCTGATTTTAAATGATTATAAATGATTGTTTTATATAACGGTTTTCATTAAACTCTATGAATTCACTCGGCATTCGCTGATATGATTTTTGCATGTTTTCTATCTCAGGTGCTTGAAGGTAATCCGGATGGAGATCGACTCTGATGGCCCACACTTAATATTAAAAATGTTCATTCGATCTGTGTTTTGTAAACTTAATGACCTGTATAATTTGGGACCTGTTGTACACTTTTAAACCTTTTTATCGAATGAATGTTTGTTAAACCTTGTACAACCATTTTTATGTGTTGTCTATGATTGGAGTTATTGTGCTATCCCGTAACACTCTGAAAGACCCTTCCGCTGTACCGATACGAAAAATGAGAGTGTTACACATAATTTATAAAGAACGACTCGAAAAGAGACGTTTCAAATTTATCGTTCCTAAAACATTTGTCAGAGTAGGGTAGTCCCAAGACATCGTAACCAAAGTACAAACAAAACAAAAGATTTAAATTGTTTTGAACAGAAGGAACGACAAACATTCAAAGAGTTTATATTACAAAAGTAGTGCACAACATCTTTCCCGTGGCCTCCAAACTTCACACTTCTTGATTACCTGAAATACATGTGAGAAAAACCATCAGCAAAAATGCCGAGTAAATCTATAGGTTTATATAATCATTTTGAACACAAGCAAAGGTTATAAGTTTGTGGCATACTTGAAGGCAACAAGCATCAAATAATAATTTGCATCAAAAATAATAATTGTGTATAGCATAAATTGTAATAAGCTCATGGAACCGAGCCCTTAGACACTCCGTTAGGTCTAATAAGACAAGAGATTTATTAATTGTCGGTTACCTCTAGCTTATTGGTACATTGCCGTATACCTGACTTCTCAATACAATATGTTCAAACAGTGTGGAGGTCGGGCCTAAGCTTCTATGACAAGTCCACAAAACTGAACCGGGGTGGCTTCCCCCATAGATCTATTAATTGTACTAGAGGCTAGCCCATCATAAGCTAGTTAACGGTCCATAATTGAGGCTTTAACAAAGGCAATCACTTAATGCAATTTAAAGGCAACCACAGGTCCATTCATAGAAGAACAAGCATACCATAAAAATCTTGTGTTCTAAGTTTACAAAACATGTATTCCCCCTCGCGGGTTTTAAAATCATATAATTGCGCAAACGAGGCTATAGACTCACCTTAAGTAGTAGAAGTAGTTCAAGACGATCGCCGACGATAGTAGATGCCCGAAAAACACGACAACCGCAGCCTAGCAAATAAGGTGCGTACATTAATAATAGACTCGAGAAATAAATGATACTTAATAAAATCAAACTCAAGTATAAAATCACGACAACTCGAGAGAAAACGATGCAAGTGGTTCTATTATACTCTCCTATGTATTCATTTTATTGTTCTATGCCTTTAATAAAAATCTGCTGGAACATACCGAATGTCCAAGCCGTTTTCCCATACTTAGACACATCAAATTTTTATGATACTACTCAGAGAACTTACTTTACTATATTTAGAAAGTCCTCCCAAGGGCCCATCAAAAGATTTTACTTCTAAAGTTTCCTGCCCGACTCATCTTTGAATCACAAAATCCGGACAGTTTAGCGACCTTGACTTACGAAACCATTTTGACCATTACAACTCCATTTGTAAAACCGCCACTTGATTCTAAAAATAGACTCAAAATACTAAACTTGGAGCCTGAGAGCAGCCCTTGAATCATTTTGAAACTCATTTTATAGTCCCCGAGATTCGATCCAAATATCGACAACAATTTTCGGATTGTGTCAACACTCGTCTCCCGGTACACGAAAATCAAACTAGTGTATCTTCCTCCTCGTTTGGAGTTGGAAGCCCTACTTTATATCAAATCGAATCTAACGAAATTCTCTACGACATAATCCCATAATAACAACCTATATTCAGATTTAAGACCCCCAAAAATGGCCTCAAACCTACTGCCTAAAATTGACCATTTAAAAACCATACAATATCAATTTTTCAATACATTTTACCCATTTCTAGACCACTAATATGATCATTCTAACACTCCTACACTATGGTCAACCTCCTAACACACTTGCATGACCCTTTTACAAAATTTATTCAAATATTTAAACACAACAACTAGCAAAAACACTAGTCACAATATAAAATTAATATATATACATGATCATACAAGCATCAACTTGATCAAAATTTTTCAAAAATAAAAATGTAATGCATGTATAAAATTTTTATACCAATGTGTAGCCCTTGTGATTTCTAGGATGTGACTTGTTTTAGATTTTGAAGATTCAATGTAGAAAATCAAAATTTTGGAGGGTTTTGTTGATGGGGGTATACGGCCAAAGAAAAGAAAAGGGGAAGGAGGAAGTGATTTTTGTTTTATGAATTTTAAAATGAAATGTTGTTAGTGGAAATATTATATATAGTGCGAGGTTAGGGTAGTTTTTGCCAATTTGTGATAGTTTTGGTCCAAAATGTAAATATTAGTAAAAAAGCGGGAAATGACTAAAAGTCAATTTTACAAATATTTACGGGACTCGGGTTTCGTAAAAATACTTAAATGTTTAAACACACACGAAAAATAATAATATAACAACTCGATACGTAATTAAAACGATATCGTCGAAAGTATTAAATATCGAAACGATCGATAATAAAATATAAAATTGTGGGCATCCGTCGGTATCGCGATCACTAGTAGTCCTCGTTGCTCGTCAAAATATTAAAATATAATATTTAATATCGGTTTCAACTTAAGTCGTTAACCATAATAATATTTAACGTCATAAAATACTTCAAAAGTATTTGAAAAGTAAAATTAAGTAATGTCCTTATTTTGTGGGTTTTACATCATCTGCTTCAGATCCAACCTCAACAAAATTCAATTCAGTTCTCTTATTTTGCTCATACAAAGTCTTGATTTCTTCAAAATTCTTCTTGACCAGCTGAATATGAGTAAAACCCTTAACTCTCTTAAGAAAATTCATCATTTGATTCCTAATCTGCATAGAATCATTTGATTCCTAAAACCCTTAGTTGGAGGCTTAATCTTTTCTCTTCTTCTCTTTTCAGCAAAGAATCTTTGTTGCTCCCTTACCAGATCATCAATCAATTTTGATTTCTCTTCTTCATCATAAGCATTTCTCTCTTCAGCTAATAATGATTTTGCAAGAAGCTCACTTGCATGTAATTCAGCTTGAATCCTATCATACTCTTGTATGTTCCATTCTTGCTATATTCTCTTAGCTTCCAGCAAATGCTGCTTAGCTTCAAGTTCTTCTTGTAAGTCATTTTCATGAATCTAAGCTTGCATTCTAAGAGAATATTCCTCATCATGGTCCAATTGATTAAATCTGTACATGACTTTGCTTATATCTTCATCTGAATCACTTTCATCTCCAGATTATGATAATATTTGCTTCTTCCCCTTATCCTTTGGATCAATCTTAGGTAGCTTCTTCTTCAGCTTGGTAGATCTTTCCTCATTAGCTTGTTGTTAAATAACTACTCCTTTAGTAGGGTGTGAAGCTTGAACTTTCTAACCTTGAATTTGATTCTTTTTGGCAAGAACTTCTTGTTGTGTCTTTTTCTCTGCCTCTGCTTGTTTAGTCTTCTCAACTAAATTCTTCTTTCTCAAGTCAAGCAATAATTGGGCTAAAGTCTCATCTTCTCCAAAAGGAGTTTGACATTCTAGTGAAGGATGATCACCAGCGGTACTTGCAATCGACTTAGTTGGCTTAGCAGTACTTGGGTCTTCAACAATGTCAGCAGTACTTGCAGTCGGCTTAGTTGGCTTAGCAGTACTTGGATCTTCAACAATGTTGATTTCACCAATATTAGACACACTTGTTTCTTCAATCACTTGTGTATCCCCAGATACTCTTTCTTCCATAGAAGCCATCATTTCAACTTGCACCTCTTCAGTCTTGTCTGATTCATTGCTCATTCTTGATCTAGACAGTACTTGCAAAGTCTGTTTCCTTTGAAACCATACTTGTCTTTGTGGTGATGGAGTTGAATGTACAGGAAACTGAATATTAATTTCCTCCAACTTCTCATAGGAAGTACTCCAATTTACTTGAAGTGGTGATTGAGGTATTGGTGCTGGCTGAGTTACCACTATTTCTTCAACTTGTGGCTCCTCATGAGTAGGTTGTGGTTCTTCCTGTTGAATCTCCATATTTGAAGGTCCACCCACATCAGTCTCCAAACCAGTTCCATCTTCATAAGTCCCCATGACATCTTCATCCAATCCAAAATTGATGTCATTTCCAGAGATCCTTGTTTGATTATCAGAAGAAGGTAATTGTTCTTCATAATTCCTCCCCTATTTGGTTGCATTTAGTTTCCTTTTCTTATGGTTCCTGAATCTTTGCTTCTTGATTGCAGACTTCTGAATAGATCTATGTTGCCTCATCCAAGGTGACACTTTGTTCCTCAACTTGATTAGGATAGCTTCCAATTCAGCAATTTTCTTGTCTTGAACAAGCTTTTCTTTCTGCAACACCTGTACCTGTTGGGACAAACTAGTACAGAAAGCAGTTAAATTTGCAACATCCACCACCTCTGGTGCTTGTACTTGTGGTGAAACACTAGCAGCAATAGAAGCAGCAGGTGTGTGGATCATCTCATCAGTGTTTGGTGGAACACCAACATTGTGAGAAGAATATTGTGAATCTTCTAGGGAATGGGAAATCTGGTGAGAAGGAGTTTGCTGAGAAGCACTAGCATTGCTAGGTTCCTCACCTTCTTGATTGACAGGTTGGGCTAACATATGAACAAACAATGGTGTAACTGTTCATGTAAAGGCATTGCCTTGTTTGGTCAAGAAAGAGAAAGTTCTATTTGTGAATGTAGGAACATCCCATGTATCAGTTAACTCTGGTAGGTTAGGTATTTGGTCACTAACTAAAGTCTGAATGAATCTAGGATACATTAAAAACTTTTTAGTCCCTTCCAAATTCCTAATCATGCCTTCAAAAATTAATCTTGAAAAATTAAAAACCCTTTTATTTGCTAGACAAATACCAGCTGATGCCAATGCAACAGGAATTTGATCAAAAGATGTAATTTTAGAGCTTAAACAATGAATAATAGCATGAAAAAGCAATTTCCATTGAGGTGAAAATAAAGCTTTAAAGAAAATAAGACTTTCCCTACCACCTCCATAGCCCATGGCTGCAAGGCCATCATGAATCTCTGTATTATTAAGCATACTAAGTCCATTTTCATCATTTAATCTCAAACTTGCTCTTAGCAGTACCTCAGTTACATATATGTTTCTATGATTCACCCTAGCCTTAATTCAAGGTTGATCAAACCGAGTACCTAATACAACAGTATTCCAAAATTGTTCAACAATGGAAATAGAGACAACTGGACTTACAGTGAGTGAAAAGCGAACATGACTTCGAGATAGGAAACCAAGAATCTCATGGAAACCAAGAGAGTCATCACTCGTAGCAAGATTCGCAACCAAATTATGCTTAGAGATTACTTGTAAAGCAGCCATTAGTATTTTTGATGATCGAAAAATTAGAGAGAAAGTTATAGAATCAAGAGATAAAAATAAAAGATTTGGTGAATCAATTGTATAATGGGAGTAAGTATTTAAGTAAATAACAAACCCAAGCGCGAAGAAACCGCCAAATTTACAAAAGAGACCCTTAACAGTACAACGGACATGTAGCGGTACATGGAACATAAGCGGTACTTGAATTTGTGCTAGTGGTACTTGGAGCTATAACGGTATCTCACAATTTTGACCAGTGCATGCTTTCCACTATCAATGTAACCTCTTTTATCTTTTTCTATTAACCTGCAATTACATCAAAAACACAAAACATAGACTATACAATAAAAATTATAAAAATTTGTACAGCTATTACCTCCCCTCAACATATGCAGCAGGTTATTGGTTGAGCATACCAATGTGTGTCACCAAGAATTCAAATCTCTTTGCATCAAATGCCTTGGTCAACAAATCAGCTACATTTTTGTCTGTATGAATCTTCAAGACTTGAATAAGCTTTTTGTCATAAGCATCTCTTATAAAGTGATGTCTTATTTCAATATGCTTGGTCTTGGAGTGAAATACTGGATTCTTAACAATGCATATAGTACTTTCATTATCAATGTAAATCTTGGTGTTCATGAAGTTAAACCCATAATTTAACAATTGATTTTGAATCCAAAGTACTTGTCCACAGTAATGAGCAGCAGCTACATATTCAGCTTTAGTTGTAGAAGTAGCAACAATGGTTTGCTTCTTACACTGGCATGATATGAGTCTTCTGCCTAGGAATTGACAACCTCCTATTGTGGATTTCCTATCATGATTAGCTCCAGCATAATCACTGTCTGAGTAAGCTTCTAATTCAAAGGTGGAATCTCTAGGATACCATAATCCTAAATTGGGTTGACTTTTAAGATATTTAAAAATCTTCTTCACAGCATGTAGATGTGACACCTTAGGATGAACTTGGAACCTTGAACAGGCACACACAACAAACATTATATCTGGCTTTGAAGCAGTAAGATACATCAATGAACCAATCATTGACCTGTATAGATGAATGTCAACATCTTCTTCATGTTAATCTTTTGATAAGACATCTTGGCTTCAAAAGGTGTGCTTGTACTCCTTATATACATACATGAAAATTTCTTCAAGATTTCAGCAACATATTTATCTTGGCTGATAAATATTGATTTCACCAATATTAGACACACTTGTTTCTTCAATCATTTGTGTATCCCCAGATACTCTTTCTTCCATAGAAGCCATCATTTCAACTTGCACCTCTTTAGTCTTGTCTGATTCATTGCTCATTCTTGATCTAGACAGTACTTGCAAAGTCTGTTTCCTTTGAAACCATACTTGTCTTTGTGGTGATAGAGTTGAATATACAGAAAACTGAATGTTAATTTCCTCCAAATTCTCATAGAAAGTACTCCAATTTACTTGAAGTGGTGATTGAGGTATTGGTGCTGGTTGAGTTACCACTATTTCTTCAACTTGTGGCTCCTCATGAGTAGGTTGTGGTTCTTCCTGTTGAATCTCCATATTTGAAGGTCCATCCACATCAGTCTCCAAACCAGTTCCATCTTCATAAGTCCCCATGACATCTTCATCCAATCCAAAACTGATGTCATTTCCAGAGATCCTTGTTTGATTATCAGAAGAAGGTAATTGTTCTTCATAATTCCTCCCCTATTTGGTTGCATTCAGTTTCCTTTTCTTGTGGTTCCTTTATCTTTGCTTCTTGATTGTAGACTTCTGAATAGATCTATGTTGCCTCATCCAAGGTGACACTTTTTTCCTCAACTTGATTAGGATAGCTTCCAATTCAGCAATTTTCTTGTCTTGAACAAGCTTTTCTTTCTGCAACACCTGTACCTGTTGGGACAAACTAGTACACAAAGCAGTTAAATTTGCAACATCCACCACCTCTGGTGCTTGTACTTGTGGTGAAACACTAGCAGCAATAGAAGCAGCAGGTGTGTGGATCATCTCATCAGTGTTTGGTGGAACACCAACATTATGAGAAGAATATTGTGAATCTTCTAGGGAATGGGAACTTTGGTGAGAAGGAGTTTGCTGAGAAGCACTAGCATTGCTAGGTTCCTCACCTTCTTGATTGACAGGTTGGGCTAACATATGAACAAACAATGGTGTAACTGTTCCTGTAAAGGCATTGCCTTGTTTGGTCAAGAAAGAGAAAGTTCTCTTTGTGAATGTAGGAACATCCCATGTATCAGTTAACTCTGGTAGGTTAGGTATTTGGTCACTAACTAAAGTCTGAATGAATCTAGGATACATTAAAAACTTTTTAGTCCCTTCCAAATTCCTAATCATGCCTTCAAAAATTAATCTTGAAAAATTAAAAACCCTTTTATTTGCTAGACAAATACCAGCTGATGCAAATGCAGCAGGAATTTGATCAAAAGATGTAATTTTAAAGCTTAAACAGTGAATAATTGCATGAAAAAGCAATTTCCATTGAGGTGAAAATAAAGCTTTAACGAAAATAAGACTTTCCCTACCACCTCCATAGCCCATGGCTGCAAGGCCATCATGAATCTCTGTATTATTAAGCATACTAAGTCCATTTTCATCATTTAATCTCAAACTTGCTCTTAGCAGTACCTCAGTTACATATATGTTTCTATGATTCACCCTAGCCTTAATGCAAGGTTGATCAAACCGAGTACCTAATACAACATTATTCCAAAATTGTTCAACAATGGAAATAGAGACAACTGGACTTACAGTGAGTGAAAAGCGAACATGACTTCGAGATAGGAAACCAAGAATCTCATGGAAACCAAGAGAGTCATCACTCGTAGCAAGATTCCCAACCAAATTATGCTTAGAGATTACTTGTAAAGCAGCCATTAGTATTTTTGATGATCGAAAAATTAGAGAGAAGGTTATAGAATCAAGAGATAAAAATAAAAGATTTGGTGAATCAATTGTATAATGGGAGTAAGTATTTAAGTAAATAACAAACCCAAGCGCGAAGAAACCGCCAAATTTACAAAAGAGACCCTTAACAGTACAACGGACATGTAGCGGTACATGGAACATAAGCGGTACTTGAATTTGTGCTAGCGGTACTTGGAGCTATAACGGTATCTCACAATTTTGACCAGTGCATGCTTTCCACTATCAATGTAACCTCTTTTATCTTTTTCTATTAACCTGCAATTACATCAAAAACACAAAACATAGACTATACAATAAAAATTATAAAAATTTGTACAGCTATTACCTCCCCTCAACATATGCAGCAGGTTATTGGTTGAGCATACCAATGTGTGTCACCAAGAATTCAAATCTCTTTGCATCAAATGCCTTGGTCAACAAATCAGCTACATTTTTGTCTGTATGAATCTTCAAGACTTGAATAAGCTTTTTGTCATAAGCATCTCTTATAAAGTGATGTCTTATTTCTATATGCTTGGTCTTCGAGTGAAATACTGGAATCTTAACAATGCATATAGTACTTTCTTTATCAATGTAAATCTTGGTGTTCATGAAGTTAAACCCATAATTTAACAATTGATTTTGAATCCAAAGTACTTGTCCACAGTAATGAGCAGCAGCTACATATTTAGCTTTAGTTGTAGAAGTAGCAACAATGGTTTGCTTCTTACACTGGCATGATATGAGTCTTCTGCCTAGGAATTGACAACCTCCTATTGTGGATTTCCTATCATGATTAGCTCCAGCATAATCACTGTCTGAGTAAGCTTCTAATTCAAAGGTGGAATCTCTAGGATACCATAATCCTAAATTGGGTTGACTTTTAAGATATTTAAAAATCTTCTTCACAGCATGTAGATGTGACACCTTAGGATGAACTTGGAACCTTGAACAGGCACACACAACAAACATTATATCTGGCTTTGAAGCAGTAAGATACATCAATGAACCAATCATTGACCTGTATAGATGAATGTCAACATCTTCTCCATGTTCATCTTTTGATAAGACATCTTGGCTTCAAAAGGTGTGCTTATACTCCTTATATACATACATGAAAATTTCTTCAAGATTTCAGCAACATATTTATCTTGGCTGATAAATATTCCATCTTTCCTTTGTTTGACTTGCAGTCCCAAAAAGAAAGTCAGTTCTCCCATAGAACTCATTTGAAATCTTCCTTTCATCAAAGCTTCAAACTCTTCACACCATGTCTTCTTGGTAGAACCAAAAATGATGTCATCAACATAAACTTGAATTAGAATGATATCCTTAGCATTCTTCTTGATGAACAGAGTATTGTCAATGGTTCCTCTCCTATATCCATGTTCTAGCAGAAAACTGGATAAGGTTGCATACCAGGCTCTTGGAGCTTGATGCAGACCATAAAATGCTTTGGTAACCTTGTAGACTCTATTGGGGAATTTAGGATCTACAAAACCTGGAGGTTGTGATACATATACCTCCTCTGAAATAGTACCATATAGAAAGGCATTTTTCACATCCATTTGATAGACTATAAATCCCATATATGATGCAAAGACAAAAAATAACCTAATGGCTTCTATCCTTGCCACTGGTGCAAAAACCTCATCATAGTCTATCCCTTCTTCCTGTCTATAGCCTTGAGCAAAGTCTTGCCTTGTTCCTCACAACAACTCCTCTTTCATCCTTCTTGTTCCTGAAAACCCATCTAGTACCAATTACTCTTTTACCTGAGGGAAGATCCACAAGAATCCAAACTTTTTGTAGCTCAAACTGTGTTAATTCTTCTTGCATGGCATCTACCCAACTTTCTTCATCAAGAGCCTGAGAAATGTTTTTGGGATCTACTTGTGATAAGAAACAGGCAAACAAACAAGGCTGAGTATCTTTATGATTAGTTCTATGCTGTTGTTTGACATAACTCACAAGTGCATGCGTTTCAATATTGGTTTGAAGTTGTCTTCTGGTTTGTACAGCAGATTTGGGATCTCCAATGATCTGTGTAGTAGGATGGTTGTTGTTGACCTTATGAGTGGGAATAGAACTGACTGTAATTTCTGTTTCCAAATTGTTGAAATCAGTTACTGCACCCTACTCATCATAGGAAGCTTTGGAGAAGATTCCTTCAGCTAGACTAGCATATAAGTCTTCATCATCCATAGCTTGTAAAATCTCTTCTAGTCAGTCAACAAGTTTTGCAGTCTTAGACTTAGCAGTACTTGCAGATGAAGTACCGCTAGGTGTTGTAGGTACTGCTGAGTGTTGTGACTTAAAAGATTCTTCTCTTGAATGCTTATTAGCAGATGTAGCATTCTTTTCTTGATCTTGAAGCCTTTGAATATCTTGGGAGGCTTGATCATCTTTTGATGGCATGGTTTGCTTCTTGGGAGAGACAGACATGGGAGTAACAGTAGGCATGTTGGGCACATAGATATGAACATCATCATCTGATGAAGAAACATCTTCTTGAGTACATGCATTAGTTTCACTTGACTCCTCACCTGCATTGTTAGTTTCAAAATCCTTTTGCAAAGAATAGTAATCCATGGAGTTAGTTAGATAATCTAAATCAAACATCCAAGCATAACCTATTCCAGGGACATTGGGTTTATTTTCTAAGAAATTAACATGAGCATTTTCTTCAACCTTCTTAGATGTCAAATTATAAACCCTATATGCGTTACTTTGCACTGAATATGCTACAAGATATCCTGGATTAGACTTTCCATCAAACTTTCCCAAATAGTCAAGAGTATTTAGTATAGACACATGACACCCAAAAGGTCTTAAATGACTTATTGTAGGCTTAACACCAGCCAAAAGTTCATAAGGTGTTTTGTTTTGAGGCTTGGTTACTAGGACTCTATTTAACACATAGCATGCATTGTTGATTGCTTCTGCCCAAAAAGTATTTGGCCAAAGAGAATCAGCCAGCATAGTTATGGCAGCTTCAATAAGTGTCCTATTCTTCCTTTTAGCTACTCCATTTTGTTGTGGAGTCTTAGGATTACTAAATTGTCTCTTAATTCCTTTAGACCTACAGAATTCATCAAATTCAGCATTCTTAAATTCTGTCCCATTATCAGTCCTAATGATTAACACCTGTTTAGTGAACTGCTTTTCAACTAAGGTGATAAAATCCTTAAGTAATTCATTTGTTTCACTTTTAAGAGCTAAATAGAAAACCTAACTGAATCTACTATAATCATCAGTTATGACTAGACAAAAGGTCTTATGACTAATGCTTCTTATAGAAACTGGACCAAACAAATCCATATGCAAAAGCTTCAAAGGTTTTGTTACAGTGTTGACAGTCTTGGTCTTACAAGAGGCTCTATGTTGTTTACCTTTTTGACAGGCAGCACATGTGAAGTCATTTTGAAAAGATTTTTTAGGTAGACCTCTAACCAAATTCCTATTCACTAATCTATTAAGATTCTTAAAATTCACATAACCTAACCTTCTATGCCACAAATTTGACTCATCAAAAGAAGACTTAGCTAGCAAACATGTAATACCACCTGTTGGAGTAATAGTATGAAGATTGAAGGTGTACATATTTTCTTGCCTGGGTACTTTAAGTAGTATTTGAGATTCCTTAGGCATTTCAAAGTCTTTAGATAGCACCAAGCAGTCTTTGTCTGTGAATAGCACCTTGTTCTTCTTATCACACATTTGTGATACAGAAAAGAGATTGAACTCATTCAATTCTTTTACAAAGAACACATCTTCAAATTCCAACTTTCTCGTGTTGATTTTCCCTTTGCCAGTAATTCTACCTTTGCTACCTCCAAAGGCTACTGGACCTCCTCTAAATTCTTCAAATTCAGCAATAAAATATTTGTTTCCTGTCATGTGTATTGAGCATCCACTATCTACTATACCTTTATCTTTCAATTCATCAATTAGATGCCCCTGCACACAAATGAAACTCATTAGTTTTTAACAGGGACCCAAGCCACATTTGGCTCGGATCTTGTGGGACCTACATATTTAAGAGTTTGTACTGAAGCATTCCCAGTAATGCTACTTTTGCTCTTATATTTCATGGTTTCATTTATGTAGTCAAAGACATAGGGTGACTCTATGTGCTCAGACTTCTTTGCCTTAAGTACTGCTTTGGCGGTACTTGCTTTAACACATGATTTCTCTCTTTTAGGAACCCACATTTGCACTGGTTTGTTTTTATCCTTACTTCTAGGTGTTTGATAGGTGTGTAAACACCCATCCTTTTACCACTTAATTCTGGCTAAAACGAGACCAAAACACGTATTTAATATCATTTGTTTGGAATTATGTGTGGTTTTTGTGTTTATTGTGTTTTCAGAGCCAACCGGATAAATATTGAAGAAAACATGGGATTGCACAGGTTTTATGGAAGAAAAAGACTCAAGACAAAGTCTATTGTCCAAGAAATGCAAAAGATTTGAAGTCACTGGGCCTATTCGAAGATTTATCGAAGAAAAGGACCAAAGATGGAAGATTTACACAAGTCGAAGAAACTCAAGTCTATTAAACGAAGAAATTTAAAGACGAGTTGAAATTAATCGATGACAAATCCAGAATCAGAAGCGAAAACGTCAACTTTTCTGAAAAGACGAGAAGACAAGAAGAACGGGAGAAAGCCCACTCACCAACCAAAGGGAACACCTATATAAGGAATCCCCCTCACACTTTTCATTCAGTTTTTAGTTTTTTTCTTTCCCCTTTCTTTTCTCCTTTTCTGTTCGTAGGATTCACCAACACCACTAGGGCGTTTGGTGATTTTGATTCTTGTTTTCCAATCTTGTAAGCTTGATCCTTTCCTTTTGTTTTACTGAATCTTAATCATCAATACAAGTTCTTATTTAATCTTTTCATTACTCTTGTTCATCATCATCTTTTATTTCAAGTTCTTAAGTTCTTATTTGGTTGAGTTTTGATTTTAGAAAGTTGTTGAATTTGCGTTTTTACTGTTGGGATTTGTTTCTTATGATTATTAAATGATTATTGGTTAATTTGGTAAAACCTTTTTGCTTATTTAGCTTGATTTTGGATTAAATCGCATTTCCCTGTTTTTCTTCTGCTGCTCCTGTTCTTGAGTGTTCCCCAGGTTCCGAATGAACCAAAAGTTCCGGATGAACTAAAACTTCCGAATGAGCTTAAAAAGTTCCGAATGAGTTTTCTTTTCAAAAGTTCCGAGTCAGTCTAAAAGTTCCGGATGAATGTTCTTTACAAATCTTCCGAATAAACTTTCGAACCAAAAGTTCCGAACCAACTTCCAGATCAAAAGTTCCGAGTGAACTTCCGGATCAACAACTTCCGAATCAACTTCCGAAGAAAGTTCCGGATCAAATTCCGAGTGAAGGTTCCGAGTAAAGTTCCGAGTGAAAGTTCCGAGTAAAGTTCCGAGTGAAGGTTCCGAGTAAAGTTCCGGATCAATCTTCCGAACCAAACTTCCGAGTAAAGTTCCGGATCAAGGAGTTGACATCTTTTCATTCGGAAAACTTCCGAATCAGTAAGAACTTCCGAATCATTTTTCTTTTGAGCATTTTTAGTCTTACTTACTGTTTCTTCTTACTTACTAGTTTAATTTTAATTTTAATTCTAGTTTTATTAATTGTTATTAAATTTACTGCTTTGAATTTAAGTTTACATTTTCGTTCATTTAACCATTTAGTAGATTAGAGAACCACTCCCCTTTTTAGTAACCAAGAACAATCATTCCACTTAGAACCGAGATCAATTCGAGAGGATATCGAGAGAATATAGAACCCAAGCAAAAGCATTGTATCAAATGGCGCCGCTGCCGGATCTTCTCGTTAAGATCAACAGTTTTTTGTGTGAACTTGGATTTTGGGATCCGTTCCCCGTGAACGTTACTTTTTCTTAAAAATCTTCAAAAACACTAAAAAATATAAAATTTTCGAAAATCCTAAAAATTAAAAAACATAAAAACCAAAAATATTTTTGCTTTGTTTTTGCCTTGTTAGTTCTTTTGCAGGTGTATGCGCACTCGATCAACGTCTTATCAAGAGCCCGAGCCTCTCGATAACTTAGACATGGCCGGTGTACAAAACAACAACAACATACCACCTCAAAACAATAATAACAATAACAATCCACCGTTCAACAACATGAATAATAACAACAACAATGAGCCTCTACCGGATAATCGCCCGATGATTGAACTTCTGCAAGCTCATGTAGATGGCAACACTGATCCAATTGTTATACCAGCGATTGCAGCCAACAATTTTGAGCTCAAATCCGGCTTTATCCAGATGGTGTCTGCTCAACCATTCTTGGGGCGTACCATTGATGATCCACATGACCACATCAAGAGATTCTTGCAACTCACCAATACGGTCAAATTCAATGGTGTTCCACAAGAGGTAATCCGTTTACAACTTTTTCCCTTTTCTTTAGAGGGACAAGCCCGACATTGGCTTGCTAAGGAACCGCCACAGAGTATTCTTTCGTGGACGGATTTGGAGACCAAGTTTATCAATTACTTTTTTCCACCCTCTCGTACTACCGCTTTGCGGAATGAAATTATCAACTTTAAACAAAAGTACGATGAGTCGTTTAGTGAATCTTGGGACCGTTTCAAAGATCTTTTAAGAAAATGCCCACAACATGGTTTTACCAAAGTGCACCAAATTAACACTTTTTATAATGGTTTAAGCATGAATGACCAAGATTCACTAAATAGTGCCTCGGGGGGTAATCTTTTGGCTAAGACTTCCAATGCTGCTTGGGATATCATTGAGAATAAGTCTCGTGTGCAAACCAAGAGTGTTCGGACCAATGTTGCTAGTACTAGTACTAGTGACAGCGATAAGCGACTTGACAAAATCACTACGCTTCTTGAATCGCTCGCTACCCAAACCGCCAGCAACACCAACAACATCAACGCTAGAAACGCTAAAGACGCTCAAGTCAATGCTGTCAGCCAACCATGCGAGATATGCGGGGGTCCTCACTCTTACACCACTTGTACTGCCACCCAAGACTACCCTTCTGAAAATGTGAATGCAGCTTATGGCACCTATCCTCAACCCGCTTATCAAGCTCGACCTCAAGGTGACCGTAACTTGCTTAGCTACCGCTCCAACAACTACCTCTCACCACCCGGTTTTCCTCCTACCAACCCGAACCAACAACAAAACCTCAATCGCCCTCCTCAACAACAACAACCTCGTACACCATACATACCACCTCACAAACAGCAACAACCACCTCAAAGAAACAACCAAGTCTACCAGCAACCTGCTTATCAACCACCCGCATACAATGCTCCTCCCAACCAACCAAACGCTTTACATCAAGAAGTGGAAACCTACATGAGGACTAACGATGTGATCATGGGAAATCTTCAGCGGGAAGTGCTCAACCTGAAAGCAGATCTGGTGAAACAAGGGAACGATCTGAGAGCTGATATGAGAAACACGTTGGATAGCTAAACAAATGACTTGAAGAACATGATGGCTAGTTTCTTCCAAGGTAATCAACCCTCTTCTTCGGGTACTCTTCCGAGTAACACCGTTGCGAATCCAAGAGGGGAGATGAAAGCAATCACTACTCGCAGTGGCAAAGGTACCAAGGAACCCGAGCTTCCTATACCTCCACCGGTGGTTGTGACTAAGGAGAACGAGTCACCTGCTCCTATTCCTCATCCTTCTCCTTCCCCAATTTCTCCACCTCTTCCTTCTACCCCTCCTCCACCCATGGATGTGAGTGATCCTATTCTCCCAAAGCCTTCCTCTTCTTCCGATATACCTTATCCCTCAAGGTTGAGGAAAGAGAAGCTCAAAAGCAAGGATGATATTCAGGTTTCGAACTTTCTTAAGATGTTCAAACAATTGAATTTCAACATCTCCTTCGCTGAGGCTCTCGCTCACATGCCTAAGTACGCGAAAATGTTTAAAGATCTTCTGAGTGACAAGGAAAAGCTTCTCGATATTGCCAACACCCAACTTAATGAGAATTGCTCTGCAGTGCTCTTAAGGAAATTGCCAACCAAGCTTGGTGATCCGGGTCGTTTCTTAATCCCTTGCAATTTCCCGGGAGTAGAGAATTGCATGGCTCTAGCCGATCTAGGTGCCAGTATTAACCTAATGCCTCTAAGCGTTTGGAAGCAATTATCTCTTCCTGAGCTAGTCCCCACCAAAATGACTTTGGAATTAGCTAACCGTACGGTTGCTTATCCAGTGGGGATAGCCGAAGATGTCTTTGTAGGAGTCGACAAATTCACTTTTCCTGCCGATTTCGTCGTCGTCGACTACGAGATGGACCCTCGTGTACCCTTGATCGTGGGTCGTCCATTTCTGAGGACCGGTCGCACTCTCATCGATGTTGAATCCGGTGAGCTTATCATGCGAGTGGGTGACGATAAAATCGTCTTCAACATGGGAAAGTTGTCTAAACAACCTTATTCATACGAGAGTGTTAATTGTATTGACGTTCTGGATGAGGCTTGTGAAGAACACTTTAATGATGCCTGTAAAAATATTTCTACCTCTCTTCCCAATGTTGAAACCGTTTCCTCTATTGATTCATCACTGTCTCTATTTGGAGAAAGTGATTTGTTTTGGAAAGATCTTGAAGCCACCATGGGAGATGTGAACTTAGCTAATGATGATTCTCCCACGATGGGGATGAAGACATGCATTTCTTTGAAAACCTTCTCAATGAAGACAATCTTTCTCCACCATCTCCCACGGTTATTGCTATCGATACTCCGACTTCGAATACGCCTCCCGTCGAAAATCCTCCGGATTTAGAACTTAAGGAGTTGCCGCCCCATCTCGAGTATGTGTTCCTTGAAGAAGAGAAGAAGTCGCCCGTCATCATCGCAAAGGATTTGAAAGATGAAGAGAAAACTCGCCTCATCGCCGTGCTTAAAGATCATAAGAAGGCTATTGCTTGGAAAATTTCTGATATTCGCGGAATTGATCCTCACTTCTGCACACACAAAATTCTCATGGAGGACGACTTTAAGCCCACAATTCAAAGCCAACGAAGGGTGAATCTAAAAATCCATGAAGTCATCAAAACAGAGGTTATCAAACTTCTTGATGCGGGTATGATTTACCCTATTTCGGATTCACCATGGGTTAGTCCAGTCCATTGTGTGCCCAAGAAGGGCGGAATAACCGTTGTTCCCAATGAACACAACGAGTTGATTTCCACTCGTCTCGTTACTGGGTGGAGAGTTTGTATAGACTACCGCAAATTCAATGATGCCACGAGAAATGATCATTTCCCTCTACCTTTTATGGACCAAATGCTTGAACGTTTAGCGGGTAATGAATATTACTGCTTTCTTGATGGTTTCTCAGGTTATTTCCAAATACCCATCGATCCCCAAGATCAAGAGAAGACAACATTCACTTGTCCCTATGGCACATTTGCTTACAAAAGAATGCCTTTTGGCTTATGCAATGCCCCCGGGACTTTTCAAAGGTGCATGTTAGCTATCTTCCATGACATGGTTGAACAAACCATGGAAGTCTTCATGGATGATTTCTCGGTCTTTGGGGATTCCTTCTCTTCTTGCCTTGCCAATTTGGAACGTATGCTTAAGCGGTGCGAAGACACTCGCCTTGTTCTGAATTGGGAAAAATGCCATTTCATGGTAAAAGAAGGCATCGTGCTAGGACACAAGATCTCGAAAGCCGGTCTTGAAGTAGACCGTGCTAAAGTCGATGTTATCGCTAAGTTGCCTCCACCTTCAACCGTGAAGGGTGTGAGAAGTTTCATTGGTCATGCGGGCTTCTACCGACGATGCATCAAAGATTTTTCTCAAATCGCTCGCCCGATGACCCACCTCTTGGAAAAAGATACTCCTTTTATCTTTTCCAAAGATTGTCTTGAAGCCTTCAACTCGCTTAAGGATAAGCTAACTAAGGCACCCGTCTTGGTTACCCCTAATTGGGAGCTTCCCTTTGAGTTGATGTGTGATGCTAGTGATTTTGCTATTGGAGCGGTTCTGGGACAAAGAGTGAACAAACACTTCCAACCAATCCATTATGCTAGCAAGACAATGACGGGGGCTCAATTACATTACACGACAACCGAAAAAGAGCTTTTAGCTGTTGTCTATGCCTTTGAAAAGTTCCGCCCCTATCTTGTCCTTTCCACCATAATCGTTTACACCGATCATTCCGCGTTGAAGTACTTGTTGACAAAGCAAGATTCCAAACCAAGACTTCTTCGCTGGGTTTTGCTTCTCCAAGAATTTAAAATAGAAATTCGCGATAAAAAAGGAGCTGAAAACCTAGCCGCGGATCATCTCAGTAGACTTAAGGATCCATACCAGGGGGATCATCCGAACAAAGAAATCAATGATTCTTTTCCCTTGGAGACCTTAATGTCTATCAACTCGACTGCTGATGAAACCCCGTGGTTTGCGGACATTGCAAACTACTTGGCGGGTGGAATTCTTGTTGATGGGTTAACATCCCAGCAAAAGAAAAAGTTTTTCAAAGACATTAAGACTTACTTTTGGGATGACCCGTATCTATTCAAACAATGTGCCGACTTGATTATTCGCCGATGTGTTGATGGACCGGCATCTTTTGAAATCCTTGATGCTTGCCACAAAGGACCCACCGGTGGTCACTTTGGTCCCAACTACACCGCCAAAAAAGTGTTTGATTCGGGATTTTATTGGCCCACCATCTATCGTGACGCTCACGATATGGTTAAACGATGTGATGCTTGCCAAAAACAAGGCAAGATCACACATAAAGATGAGATGCCTCAAAATTTCATACAAGAATGTGAAATCTTTGATGTTTGGGGTATCGACTTTATGGGGCCATTCCCTTCTTCTAAAGGAAACAAATACATCCTTGTAGCCGTTGACTACGTTTCAAAGTGGGTCGAAGCCAAAGCTTTACCTACTAATGACGCAAGGGTGGTTTGTAACTTTTTGAAATCTCTATTCGCTAGATTTTGTGTGCCTCGTGCCATTATTAGTGATCGTGGGACTCATTTTTGCAATGACCAATTCGCAAGAGTCATGGCTAAGTACGGTGTAAATCATCATCTTTCCACCGCCTACCACCCACAAACTAATGGCCAAGCTGAAATATCCAACCGAGGACTAAAGCGAATTCTGGAAAGAACCATGGAAGAGCATCGTGCCTCATGGGCTGAAAAACTTGATGATGCTTTGTGGGCTTTTCGTACCGCATACAAGACTCCGATTGGTTGTACACCATATCGTCTCGTGTACGGGAAAGCGTACCACCTCCCCATTGAGTTGGAGCACAAGGCTTACTGGGCCTTGAAGTGGGATAATTTTGATATCAACAAAGCCGGTGACCTACGCAAGATCCAACTCAATGAGCTGAATGAACTCTGTAAAGGCTTATGAAAATTCTTTGATCTATAAGGAGAAGACTAAGCTCATTCACGATTCTAAGATTAAGAACCGAGAGTTCCAAGTTGGAGACAAAGTTTTACTCTTTAACTCTCGGTTGAAAATCTTTTTGGGCAAGCTGAAATCTCGTTGGTCCGGCCCATTCACCATTGCCCAAATTTTTCCATATGGTACTCTCGAGCTCGCTCAACCTAATGTACCTAATTTTAAGGTGAATGGCCAACGAGTGAAGTTGTACTTTGGTGAGGACACCTCTCAGGAGATGATTCCATCCCTCACCACGTTCCCCATGAACTAATTTTGGGTCGAGTCAGGCTCGTGACTCGGTTATAAAAAACAAGCGCTCCTCGGGAGGCAGCCCGAGTATCTATCCTTTTATGTTTTAACCTCCTAAGTGTAGGGGGACCTCTATAGGTTCTTTGTTTTTGTGTGGTGATGTGATTACAGGGATAAGTGCAATCTTGGAATCTCTGAAGAACCGTGCTCCCGTGTTATCCGAAATCCGGTTCAATCTCTTAACTATCGTGATTCAATTTTCTTCATACTCCATTTGAAATTGATCACGTTAGTCGTCTCTTCCTTAACTTGAGTTAACCAACGTGCACAATGTCCTAAGTGTAGGGGAAACTTTTCCCACATGCTTAAACATTGAGGACAATGTTTATCTTAAGTGTAGGGGGGACTTCTATCGAAGTTTTAAGTGGACTTTTCCATGAAAATGCCTTCATTTAACCGGAAAATCATATTTTTCAACATTTTTTATTAACTTTGGCCATTTAGTCGTAATTTTTAAATTTTTATCGTTGCTTTCGTATGTATATATTCCGCAATAAAGTCAAATTTTAATAAAGTGGTGTAGCTAGTTTAGAAATCTTTGACATATTAGGCCCGTTGCGTTTATTTTGAGTCAACCCGAATAGACTTATCCAAGTTTATTCTAGCTAGTATCCTTAACCATGTAGACCTTAATTGGTTTATTAGGCTAAGCATCCACGAGTCTCATTACTTGAGATTTTAAATTGTGGAGAATGAGAAATGATAGAGTCAATTATAAGTCGGTAATCTTGCACAAGCTCACTTGGTGTAATTATCTTCCTATTCTCCCATCACTTGCTAATAAATTATCTGCAATAAGTAAGGTCGTACAATTTGAAAAGTTACTTAGCTTCTAGCCCAAGATCGTTTAAAAGTTACTCGGTAATGATAAGAGTTCATAGCCAAGGCATAACTTATGAAGCGGGGCGCGGAGATTGGCGAGTCCGAAAAGGCCCTAACAGGGCATGAGGATTCCATTTTATTGCTAAAGATCCAAAGTGATGTGAAAAGCATTATTCCCAAAGTCAATATGAAGGATCAAGACTCACGACGAAAAGCAATCAACTCCCGTAAAGATCATGGAGAAGTCTATCCGAAAAGACCCTAACAAGGTATGAGGATAAATAGATCCAAGTCCGAAAAGGAGGCGGATCGTTGTATCTCAGAATCCCAAATAGAGATTGAAGAAATAATCATGAAGTCGTGGTCAACAAAGTTGGAGTAGCTCTCAAAAGTCTCCAAGTGAAGAAACTCTATGAACGATGAGAAGACCATTATCTCAAGCACGTCTCTCAAGATATGAAGTATGAAGTACATGCCAAATATTGGCCCGAGAAAGGTCTCAAATCGTGAACCGAGTTATGCCAAGATATGAACTTTTTGATATCCCGAGAAGCAGTTTTAAGAGATTTTGTCCTTTAGCTAACTATTGATCAAATCGTTCTACTTTGCTTTCTGCCTAAATAAACTATCGAAATAAGTCCAAAAATGCATCTTCATGATCATTCTAAGACAAAAATAAAATATAAGAGATACACCTAGGAATAAGGGAGTTTAAGCATATAATTAATCCATGTGTTTAAGTGTTTGATTTGCTAACTTATAATAACAATGATCTCGTTTTTAAGCTTAGTTTGGGGAACATGAAACTTGAGGGTGATAAATCTTTGCAACACCAAAGCCCTAATGTAAGTCATTGATTTCTTTGCAAGTTATTTCCATGTAGCTATTTTCAAGTGAAAATGGTTTTCTATCTTTTTGTTACTTTAAAGTTTTAATTTCTCTTAGTACTTTAATTTTTGTTTAGTAGTATTTCAATAAGGCCAAGGTTGATTGATTATGAGAAAAGTGTAAATTTGCTTTATCACTAAGCATTGCATGAGGGCATGGCAATGGTTAAGTGTAGGGGATTTGATAGGTGTGTAAACACCCATCCTTTTACCACTTAATTCTGGCTAAAACGAGACCAAAACACGTATTTAATATCATTTGTTTGGAATTATGCGTGGTTTTTGTGTTTATTGTATTTTCAGAGCCAACCGGATAAATATTGAAGAAAACATGGGATTACACGGGTTTTATGGAAGAAAAAGACTCAAGACAAAGTCTATTGTCCATGAAATGCAAAAGATTTGAAGTCACTGGGCCTATTCGATGATTTATCGAAGAAAAGGACCAAAGATGGAAGATTTACACAAGTCGAAGAAACTCAAGTCTATTAAACGAAGAAATTTAAAGACGAGTTGAAATTAATCGACGACAAATCCCGAATCAGAAGCGAAAACGTCAACTTTTCTGAAAAGACGAGAAGACAAGAAGAACGGGAGAAAGCCCACTCACCAACCAAAGGGAACACCTATATAAGGAATCCCCCTCACACTTTTCATTCAGTTTTTAGTTTTTTTCTTTCCCCTTTCTTTTCTCCTTTTCTGTTCGTAGGATTCACCAACACCACTAGGGTGTTTGGTGATTTTGATTCTTGTTTTCCAATCTTGTAAGCTTGATCCTTTCCTTTTGTTTTACTGAATCTTAATCATCAATACAAGTTCTTATTTAATCTTTTCATTACTCTTGTTCATCATCATCTTTTATTTCAAGTTCTTAAGTTCTTATTTGGTTGAGTTTTGATTTTAAAAAGTTGTTGAATTTGCGTTTTTACTGTTGGGATTTGTTGCTTATGATTATTAAATGATTATTGGTTAATTTGGTAAAACCTTTTTGCTTATTTATCTTGATTTTGGATTAAATCCATTTCCCTGTTTTTCTTCTGCTGCTCCTGTTCTTGAGCGTTCCCTAGGTTCCGAATGAACCAAAAGTTCCGGATGAACCAAAAGTTCCGGATGAACTAAAACTTCCGAATGAGCTTAAAAAGTTCCGAATGAGTTTTCTTTTCAAAAGTTCCGAGTCAGTCTAAAAGTTCCGGATGAATGTTCTTTACAAATCTTCCGAATAAACTTCCGAACCAAAAGTTCCGAACCAACTTCCGGATCAAAAGTTCCGAGTGAACTTCCGGATCAACAACTTCCGAATCAACTTCCGAAGAAAGTTCCGGATCAACTTCCGAGTGAAGGTTCCGAGTAAAGTACCGAGTGAAAGTTCCGAGTAAAGTTCCGAGTGAAGGTTCCGAGTAAAGTTCCGGATCAATCTTCCGAACCAAACTTCCGAGTAAAGTTCCGGATCAAGGAGTTGACATCTTTTCATTCGGAAAACTTCCGAATCAGTAAGAACTTCCGAATCATTTTTCTTTTGAGCATTTTTAGTCTTACTTACTGTTTATTCTTACTTACTAGTTTAATTTTAATTTTAATTCTAGTTTTATTAATTGTTATTAAATTTACTGCTTTGAATTTAAGTTTACATTTTCGTTCATTTAACCATTTAGTAGATTAGAGAACCACTCCCCTTTTTAGTAACCAAGAACAATCATTCCACTTAGAACCGAGATCAATTCGAGAGGATATCGAGAGAATATAGAACCCAAGCAAAAGCATTGTATCAGTGTTTTAACTTTTTCAAAAACCTTCTTAGAAGTCTTAGAGAACTTTGGTTTTACAGACTTTAAACCAACAGTACATAAGTTTGGTCTATCAGTACTTGCAGGTCTAGACATGCCGGTACTTGATTTACCAAACTTCAACGGTACTAGACCTTGTTTCATAAGTACTGCCCTAGGAACAAAACTTTTGGTAGAGTTATATTTAATCTTTTTAGCTACCCTAGAGTGATCAAACTTAGGTTTGTCATTCTTAAGTTTCTGATTCCTATAAACCTGTGCATTACTGTTTTTCATGACCTTTTGTGCAGCCTTTTGTTTCACAATCTTATCTTCATGTAGAGTACAATCTTTGATAAAATGACTTAGACTACCACAAACATAACATCCTTTTTTCTTAAAGAATACCCAAAATGTTGTTTTGACTTAACTTTCTTAAAACCTAGCCCACCCCTTTTGGCTTTATTATGTTTTACATTGTTTTCCAAAATCTTACTAGGAGTTTTTACCTGCTTGGGAGTAGAACTAGTCTTAGATTCTTCAGGAACAAAGTTGTTCATTAAAGGTGGATAAACAATGTTTTTGGTCACAACAGTCTTTTCTGGGCATAAAGTACTAGAGTTTATGGTATTTTTAACCTTTTGTTCTTCTAACTCTATACTTGTGTCATTACTAGGGGGCATGAAAATTCCTGATAGTGGTGGAGGAACTGCCTTCATTCCTTCAACATATCTATCATTTTCAGGTGTATCATCTACCTCACTAGAATTATCAAAAATCCCTTTTGATAAGTCCTTGTAAGTTAAAGTTATCCCAGGTTGGTCCTCAATATATCCTAGGCTTGATTTATCATAATACCCCATTTGTGAATTAATCAATTTTCCCAATCCTTTAGAGGATTTTTGCTAATGATTAATCACTTCCCTTTCATTATAAAGACTGGCTTTTAAAGCTTCATTTTCTGTTGATATTTTTAACAGTTGTCTATCAAAAGCTTTTATTTCCACATCTTTTCCCTCATTTGAAGAGTTAAAATTCTTATTTTCTCTTTATAGTTTTGTTGAGCCTTCTTATACAAAACTATATTTTCTTCTAACAACACCCTGTTTAAAAGCTTTTAATTATACAGTGCATGTGTTAACCTTTTGATACTGTTCCTCTAGTTCTACTTTTAGGCTATTAAATTTAAGAACACAGTCTTTAGAACAAGGATGTACCTCAGTATATTCATGTGAGAGAGCCATTAGACCAAGCTCTTCTTCTTCTTCATCTTCAGCCCAGTTCACCACTCCATCTACAGTAACCAATGCTTTGGTTCCTTTAGGACTCCTGCTGTTTCCTTTTGGAAAGCTTTCAGTTATTCTTGGACTGGTTCTATAGCTGTGCTTGGACTTCTGATTGCTATTCTCAGCTTTGTCTCTAGAGCATTCTCTTGTAAAGTGTCCATTCCTTCCACAGTTATAGCATTCAACTTTGGACTTGTCATATCCTAATGGCTCATTAGGATCAACAGTCATTTTTCTTCTAGTATTCTTGAAGAACCTATTAGACCTTACTGACACCATAGCAGCTTGCCATTTAAGATCTATCTCTTCAACATCAGCATCATCCATTTGGAACAAGTCATTGAGTGTTAATCTTGGCCTGTTGTCTTGTCCAGCAAAGAATGAGAAGGCATCATTGTCACTAAACAATGGTGAAGACCTTCCATGTGGATTTTGAGAGACTATAGGGCTGCCTTCAATACTTTGTCGGTAAGTACTGCTTGTTAGTCCTCCAACGGTATTTGTGAAGTATGTACCGCTGCTAGATCCACTAGCGGTATTATGAAAGTAAGTACCGCTATTTCCATCTGACACAAAGGCCAAGTTAGACTTTGAAGTAGTCGCTGCCTTTACTTAAGTGCCTTTCACATCCATCTCGTATGCTCTAAGATTGTTGTAGAGATGATCAAAAGGAATTGTTTCCAAATCATCTCTTGTGATGAAGTGCATAGCCATTTTTTTCCACTTTGGTGGAACACTTCTTAAGAACTTTAAATTAGCTTCTTCATTAGGAATTACTTGTCCATAAATTGCTAACTGAATAAGCAGCTTACTGAACCTTCTATAGCCACCATGTATCCCCTCTATACTAGTAATTGAGAAGTTATCAAATTCTTGCTTAAGAACAATCTTCTTTATCTTCTTAGATTTGTCATTACCCCCAAATCTATGTTTTATAGCATCCCACATAGCTTTAGCATCCTTATAATGATGAAAGCTTGATAGAATGTCTTCAGAAAGAGCCATAGCCAAAGCAGTTCTGGCTTTTCTCTCTCTGATCTCTGCTTGTACCTCGTCAACAGTCACAGCAGGTAGAGCATAGCATGTACCGTCTGGCAACTAGTATAGCTTCTTTGGTGTGTTCCCATTCTTGATAACTTGCCACACAGTGTGATCTGTGTGATTCAAGTAATGTTCCATCTGCATAACCCATGTCTCATAATTGTCACCTTTGAGAACTGGGAGTTTAACAACAGATAAAGTATGATAAGGTGTTGTTATAGAGGTAGCTACAACATTCATGGCTTGAACACCTTGTACTGGTGCAAGATGCACAACTTGTGGTTGTCCATGTGGTATAGGATCAGGGTCTTGAACATCATCCAAGTGAGCATCATTACCTTCTGGTTGAGACATTGAGTTTTGGTGGGTGTGAAGTGTTTGGGGTTGTGTTCTTCTTTTTCGGAGTTTTTCAACAAGCTCTGATACCACTTGTTGATCCCTTTGATTGGATCTATATTCTGTTAAGATTAGTATAGTAGTTTGTAATCAAACTAAAACACTTTGAGCACTCTTACTAACACTAAATAAGTTATGCGGAATCTAACTTATAAAGCACAGAAGAACATAATTACTTTTAACTATTCGATTCTCTTATTAATCGACTTGAATGAGGTACATACAAGACATTGTACCTATGTTCCTTTTATAGAGTAAGGAACCCTAGAAACCTTAGAATATTCTATAAAGATAACTATATAACAGACGATATATTATCAATATTCTAACTATTTAAGTATATCACATAAGATATACTCTAAATATAACTATGACATATCTTATACCAAGATATATTCGTCCTAATAAATATAGCAGTACTTACTTTATAAGTAGCAGTACTTACTATGTACCGCGTTAACACTAACGGTACTTACATAACACTGACAGTACTTAAAATACGCTGATGGTACTTGACACTTAACAAATAATTCCCAAAACATACCTATACAACTTTTATTATGCTAATACTAATATAACAATAAAGACAGTCAATTCTTTTATAGAAACGAATCAGGTGGGTATGGGTGTTGGTGATTCTCTTCTTTAGTTTATTGACCTGTGAAATTTACAGTGCCTTAAAAATCTATTTATCGTTCTTTTCTCTAGCTTTTTGCTAGTTCGTTTTTAATATATTGCCGTTAAAAGAAGTGAATGGAATTATAAATTTTGTTGATGATGCATTAAAACTATTGAATAATGTATTATGGACGGACTATAGTAATGATTCTTTAAGAATAATATGTACCTAGATATTTTTAGACGAATTTTGTATATTCTGGTATAATAATGTAAGTATCTCATACATGTAGAAAGAAAAACAAATAGTGTTATAATTGATGTCAATAACTACCGCCAAATGATGCTAAAAAATTTAACGGTGTGCATAAAAGTATTGTTATATGATTTGAACAAAAACATATATGAACAAAATTACATATCATACACCACATCTACCCAATAATACAACACAGTACCAATAATCTTTCATGTTCTTATTTTTTATAAGCGACATAATTCCTTCAAAAAGTATACGTGTTTATAATTTGTAGTCGTAGCTTATTGACCCGTCAATGACGGCGGATTAAAAGGTAGATGATAGTATTATATATTGGGATTATTTTAGTGAATAACAATCTTAGTGAAGACATCATAAATTCCTTTCAATTTTTATGAATACTCATTATTTAACTTAAAATGTTTCTACTCTCTCTCTTTATAATAGCTTTATAAATATGTGTGACATTAATGAAATATATAAATACCTAAAAGTTATCATGACTAAAGATAAAAAAGATATAATTCAGAAAAATATATAAAATATATATCTGTAATATTTTGTTATGTGTTACAATCCACTTACCAATGGTGTAGAGTGTAAACAATACTTGGATTTTAAAGTCTGACAAAATATGAATAAGTAAGTTGAATTTGAAATCTTTGCATTCTGTTTTCCATGTTGGGAAATGACAGCTTCCATAATTGACCCATTCATATGTAAATGGGTCAAAATTCCCACTCTTTCTCATTTTTGAAGCTCATGAAGATTCCTAGTAGCTGTTGTAGTGAAATTGTTCAGAATTTTGAATAGCTTTTTTATTTGTTCTGATGTCTTTGCCTCTAATCATGTCATTCAGATACACCAAACTCTTGATTTTGAGATAGCTAGCAACCTTAAACATTTCAGAGAATAATTTAGCAATATTACGAACTTAAGCATTAAGAAACAAAAGGTTAAAATCATATCCAAATAATGCTAAACTAATACAGAGATATTGATACAGATATATGCTTAACTAAGAACAAATCAGAATTGAGAACAATTATTATAACGCAGACATGTACCTCAAAAACAAATTAAACAAAAAGTTATTATCCATTTCTACAAACTCAGACATCAAGTGACTTGAGATCTTCGATTTTCTTAAGTAACTCCACAATTTTATTAAGGTATCCCTCTATATTTGGGTAGGAAAACGCCAGTGACATTAGGTAGAGGCCTAGAGGAATGATAGACACACTTTCATCTCAATTATATATTTAATTGTTTAGGACTCAAAAGCTACCTCAATAAATTTATTTAATATAAGTTTATATGACCTCGTTAGCATAGTTCTAGTAGTCCTTTTTAGCACTGGAAACCCAACCCAGCTTAGCATGTTTTACCCATACTATAAACTTGCCAATTTGGATCCATTACCTTAGCAACCTATATTCCTCCTATTAATCTTTAATGCATATACCTCCAATTCTGATAGTAATCTTCTACATGAAAGTGGTAACATTATGAGAGATTATGTGCACTTGTCTTCTTTCAGCCTACTTGCACTTGCAAAACTGAAATTATTGTTTTTAATAGCGAGTTACCAATTCTAGTCAAGCAGCTACTAATAGTTCCTAATATTCTATTTCAAAAATATGAACAACGCTTTCTAGGGAACTGTTTTCTCTTGGTGTCAATTAAAGAAAAGCTATGAGTGGCTATTTTTGTGGGTGTGTGGGTTAGCTTTTTTTAAGGCTTATACACTGATCATCTTGATGAAGATGAAGTTTATATGAAAGTGTTAGTAAGTGTTCCTCGAGTCTTTTAAATCCGAAGTGTCTATATTCACCCGTGTTGTACCAAGATCAAACAGTTGTTTCTTCAACAATATCCAAGCTCTAGGCATATATGAACTAACATAAGCACTCTCTGTCACCACCTAAAGTAGTATATCATTTTGAAAACCATAAATTATTAATTTATAATAATAACTAACAGAAGTAAAGGTTTTGTTTACTAAATGATTTCATATGTGTACTCACTTGGAGTAATTGTCTCAGTTTTCTATGTCTCGCTACATAATGTATAATAAAAGAAGACCCATTTATGTAGAAACACTTTTTGACAGGTATACCCATCTTGACATATCCATTGTTTAACCTGTTAGAAATACGTTTTACGTATTAAGAAGGATCGGTCACTCCAACGATAGTCCATGTAATAGCTCGTAGTTTAGTTAACTTTCTTTATTTATCAAACAAGTCCAAGCCAAGCCTACAACATGTGTAGGCCGGCCTAAACGTGTAAGCCCAAGCCCATTACAAGGCTTGGGTATATAAACCCTCTCCTTTGATGGAGAGGGTGTGTGTTCCTCATTTTATACACATAGTGAAAAAGTGTTTTTCTTTCACTTTCTCTCTCTAAGTGTGTGTGTTCTCACCATCTCTCTATCTCTTTCTCTCTCTAAAACATAAGAAAGATTTGCATTTCTTCAAATGGTATCAAGAGCCATGGGATGATTGTATTGTTCATGTGTTTGTGTTCTTGATTCATACGCCATTTTTGATCCATTTTCACACGTCCAATTTTTTTTTTTGTGTTTTTGATGGTTTTTTCTTGATACAAATCTTCTACATAGTTGTGGTAGGGATTTGGTATAGTTACTTTGGCTAAAAACACAAAATTTTTGGGTGTTTTGATCATTTTTTGGCTTAAAATCACGCATTGGTTGAGTTTTGTCCGAGAAAAGTGGGAATTATTCCGATCAGGTCATCGGAAAGGGGTTTATAGGACATTCCGATCAGTGTAATCGGAATAGGGTTTAGGGATTCCGATTTTGGGTACATTCCGATCAGGTATTCCGATTAGGCATTCCGATTAGGTATTCCGATTAGGTATTCCGATTAGGTATTCAGATTTGGTATTCCGATCAAGGTATTCCGATTTGGTTTATTCCGATTAGGTACATTCCGATTGGTATTCAGATTTGGCATTCCGATCAAGGTATTCCGATTTGGTTTATTCCGATAAGACATTCCGATTAGGTATTCCAATTTGGTATTCTGATCAAGGTATTCCGATAACACATTCCGATCAGCATTCCGATCACTATTCCGATAATCACAAATTTTTCCATAAAAAATTTCGATGTGTGTAATTTTGACTTGGAATTTTTGGTTTGTTGAGAACATTTTTTAGGGGATTTTAACATTGTTTCTCGACTTCAACTCACAACAACAAAAACATTTACTTTCTTTCATTGATCGATCAACGTTTGTAAATCTTAACTTATTGAAATGGAGTACACATCTCTTACAGATAAGTCCATCCTCTCGGGTACGGATAATCGTACACCAATGTTGGTGAAGACTATGTATGAGGAATGGGCTTCCCGAATGGAACTTTATATGTTGAACAAGGAGAATGGACATCTAATTTGGGCATCGGTGCTCAATGGACCATTAGATTATGGTACAGTGACGGAAGGTACGACTACTCGTCCTCGCACAACGGGTGAGTTGACTGGAGATATGAAGATTCAAGATAAATGTGATAAGTATGCTACAAACATCATTCTCCAAGCCCTTCCTCAAGATGTCTACAAACTCGTCAGCAAACACAAAGTTGCCAAAGAGTTATGGGATAGAATTCGGGTTCTAATGCAAGGCACCTCGTTAACTAAACAAGAACGAGAGTGTAAGCTTTATGATACTTTTGATAAGTTTGCCTATGTGCCAGGGGAGACTCTCAATGATTACTATCTGAGATTTACCCTATTGTTGAATGAGCTCAATATCTATGGCATGACAATTCCTACCTTTCAATTGAACACCAAGTATTTGAACACTCTTCCTTCAGAATGGAAAAAATACGTGACGGATGTTAAATTGGCTAAGGACTTGCATAACACCAATGTGGATCAACTTCAAGCCTTTCTTCAACAACACGAATGCCATGTGATCGAGGCTCGGTTGTCTACACCTCAAGTTCATGATCCACTTGCAATGTATGCTTCTCAACGAAACATGGCTTATACTTATCAGCAACCATCATACTTGCAACAGACACCACCACACAACTATCAGCAACCACAGCAACTATCTTATCCACCACTAGTGATGCCACAGCAAGCATATCAACAAGGTGTTCATCAACAATCTTTTCTGCAGCAACCACCATATCAGACATCACCATCACACGCCAACACTTCTCCAATGGGCTATACTCCTCAGCAAGGATATTTTCCAATTGAAGCATAACCAGCACAAGCTTTCTACTCTAATGACCTTCCACCAATCCAAGCACCGGTCTTTACTCCAAATGATACGCCAGCTGATGTTCTAAACCATCTCACAGCCTACTTGTCAAACCTTGTTGCAACTAGAGGATTTCCACCAACAAACAATCAGCTCCGCACCTCATCAAATCCTCGACAACAAGCCACTGTTCAAGATGGTCAAGTGACGGTGCAACCTATTCAGGGAAGGAAAAATTCATATGGACCTCCTACAAGGACTGGGAACAATCAAGCTGTGAATTCTCAAGCTAGTGGAAATGGGAGTCCTATTGGTCCTAAGAAGGTTGTGACTTGCTACAATTGTCGAGGACAATGTCATATGGCTAGGGAATGCACTCAGCCGAAAAGGAGAAGGGATGATGCATGGTTTCGTGAGAAGATGTATTTGGTTGATGCTCAGTCTAAGGGGAAGATTTTGGATTCAGAGGAGTTGGCATTTCTTGCAGACCTAGGGGCAGCAGATACTGAAGGCATTGCAGTCGTTTCTACTTCTAATACAGCTTATCAAGCAGATGATCTTGATGCTTATGATTCAGATTGTGATGACATTCACTCTGCCCAAGCTGCTCTCGTTGCTAATCTTTCTCACTACGGTTCTGATGTCATCAGTGAGGTACCAACCACATCTAATAATATTGATGATAACCAACATCAAGTTGGGCATGAAAATGACAACCTCGAACAGCATTCGGGAACTAGTAATTCAAATGATGTGGTACCCAATCCAACACATTTGAGTGAACCTCAACCAAATGCTACGATGGGTATGGAATCTTATGCTCAACATGATTTGGTCATACTGCCTAAACATATTATTGATCAAATGCATATGGCCCTCAGACAATCCGTAGATACCAATTCCACCCTAACTGCTGAGCTTGTGTTGCATAAAGAAAAGGTCAAAGCTTTTGAAATGGTCCCTCAAGCAGAGAAAATAACATGTTCTGAATTTGACCAATTTCGTTTTGAAAATATTGAACACTTGAAAGAAATAGAATCATTAAAAGCTAATCTTTCCAATGATATAAAAGAAAAAGAGTCGGTTGTCAATGATTTTCAGAAACTTAAAATGGATTTCGAAACTCTCGAGTCTAAAAAGGTTGAATCGGAAATTAATGCTACCAAACTTCTTAAATTCAAAGAACAACAGCTTTTAAAACAATACGCTTCCACAGAAAAGGTTCATCTTTTAACTAAATCATTTAAAGAACTCGAACTTAAGCGTCTTCAAGATTTACCACCTAATCTCGGTTATGCAAAACAAGCTCAGGAATATATTCCCGGTCTTTACGATATGACCATAATTGGAAAATCGAAAGAAGCACCTTTTGTTCGTAGTACTGAGGAGACACAATCACTTGGGGATGAAACTCATTCTAAAATGCTTTCAAAATTCCATACAATTGATTATGATCAACATAACAAAGATCAATTTTCGAAAAAGACACGCATTCGCTTACAAAAGGAATTAGCAGAATTAACAGTTCTTATGCCCCAAAGTTTGTCAAATGAAAACCTTCCCAGTACGTCTCCTACACTTGTCAAAACGTATTTAACGAAGTTAATTCCACCGGTAAGCAAGGCGTCCGTTAACTTAAATGCGGTTCACCAACACTTAGCCGATTTTGACAAGGTCATTTTGGAACGTACGACGGCTTCGGCCATAACGGAAGGTGAATGGAACTTTGAGCACACTAGAGCTGCGTTTTGAAATGAAATTGTTCCGTTTGTAGACAATGTTAAGGCTTGTCTTAGTAATATTGATCAAGATTTGTTTTTGGAAATAGAAGAATTTAGACGTGTTTTCAATGAAATGAATAATGCTTATGAAAACAGTTTACTTGAAATAGAACGGGTTTCACGCCATAATGATCTGCTTCTGAATCACGTGATGTCTCATGATATAGTTTCTGTCTGTGTGAATACAAGTGTTGATAATGATTCTATTGTGCATAATGTTGAATCTGTGGATAATGTGGTAGATAGTACTTGTCACGAATCTGACGCTGAATTTTTAAAGCTTCAAGATTCATATTCATCGCTTTCAAAACCTTTTGATGAGATTCAATCACA
The DNA here is from genome assembly GCA_025667525.1 of Glebionis coronaria. Taxonomy (NCBI): domain Eukaryota; kingdom Viridiplantae; phylum Streptophyta; class Magnoliopsida; order Asterales; family Asteraceae; genus Glebionis; species Glebionis coronaria. Next base: position 90,018 of record JANFOE010000694.1, read on the forward strand.
TTGTATTTCGCTTGAATGCAAGCAACAATTTATTCAAGAAATCTTTGAAACGTCATTCGAAGGTGTTAATATCGATGATGTAAATTTTGAAAAGAATTTTCGATTGAATTTACAATCAAAACAGCGTCAGCCAAGTGATAAAGTTGCTAACTCTTTGCCGATAGAAATAGAGAAATTTAAGGATCTTAACTGTGTGAACGTACTTGAGGCCGCTGAGAATTTTAGACTTGATCTAGATAATCAAGTTTCCAAGATTTTGTCCAAAGTTGATAACTTAAAACAGAAAAATACACGACTCTTCGATTCAGTACAACCCGCATGTGTTGATACCACTGCACAGAATCAATCATTGATTGAACAATTGAATCGAAAGTCGGTGGAAATATCTGATTTGAGGGAACAAATTTGTGATAAGAATCTGGTCTTGGCCGAGTTAAAGGAAACACTTCGTACTCTAAAAGGTAAGAATGTTGTAGATAACACAGCCACTGTCTCAGCGTCGTTCTCTAGTGCAATCAAAAGGAACCTTATAGCCGTCACACCATTTAATAAGGGCCCTAGGACTAAACCATCTCAAACTTTGGTCACTAAAGATAAGGCGGAATCAAAACCAGCTTCTAATATTCCCGTGTTGCCTTCTACAGGAGTAAGCACCACTACTAAGGCTCAAAGATCTAAGCTTAAGAGAAACAAGAAGAACGATAGGATCTTGCCCCCATCTAGTAGTCAAGTGAAGAAGAAAGTAGAAGCCCATCCTAGGAATGTTATTTCTGTTTTGAATAAAAAGAATCATGTAGCTAAACCTAAAGGCTCTGCGGTTGTGCAGTGTTCTAAACCTACTGTGAATTCTAATTTAAAATGTTGGAATTGCAATGAATGTATGTTTTCTAGTCGTCATGATTCTTGCCTTATTGACCATGTGAATGAGATGTATGACCGGAAAAATGGATTAGAATGGAAACCGACTGGGAAAGTGTTAACCCAATTTGGTTGGATGTGGCGCCCCACTGGTAGAACTTTCACTATAGTAGGAAATACGTGCCCTTTAACTAGGATCACTCCCACTACAGCGAAGAAAGCGTGCCCTTTAACTAGGAGTACCAAGGCTACCAAAACACAAGCGTGTCCTTTAACTAGGAACACCGACACTACTGTAGGAAACAAGTGCCCTTTAAATAGGTCTACTCCCACTGTAGTGCCCGCGGATAATCCAAAACCTAAGAAAGTTGGAACTGTAAAACCTGTTAGCGCTAAAACTCACATTAGAAAACGCAGGAAATCTAAGGGTCTAAAAAATGTTAGCAATTCTGATAATTCTATATCTGTATCTGCTAACACTCCGGAACCAATAGTTTCCAATGCATTGTCTACTGTTGTTATTGAAAACAGGTGGTCCAAATTGTTCTCTGGTATTTGGACTCTGGTTGCTCCAAGCATATGACCGGAGATCGCTCTCAGCTCAGAAATTTCGTCAGCAAGTTTCTTGGTACGGTTCGATTTGGTAATGATCATATTGAAAAGATAATGGGTTATGGTGAATATCATATTGGGAATGTTATAATTTCAAGAGTGTATTACGTGGAAGGTCTTGGTCACAACTTATTTTCTGTGGGACAATTTTGTGATGCAAACCTAGAAGTTGCTTTTCGAGAGCATACCTGCTTCATTCGTAATTTGGAAGGGGTTGATTTATTGAAAGGTACTCGAGGGAATAATTTGTATACTTTGTCTCTACAAGACATGATGGCCGCTTCTCCCGTATGTCTTCTCTCCAAAGCATCAAAGACTAAGTCATGGTTATGGCATCGACGGTTATCTCATCTTAACTTTGACGCTATTAATCATTTGGCGAAAAACGAACTTGTTCATGGTCTTCCTAAACTATCATTTCACAAGGATCATTTGTGTTCCGCGTGTACAATGGGGAAAAGCACTAAGAAATCATATAAACCCAAGACGGAAGACACCAACCAAGAGAAACTTTATCTGTTGCATATGGATCTTTGTGGACCAATGCGTGTTGAAAGTCTTAGTGGCAAAAAGTACATCCTCGTCATTGTCGATGATTACTCTCGGTTTACATGGGTGAAATTTCTTAAAGCAAAAAATGAGGCATCTAAATTCATCATCGGATTTCTCAAGATGATTCAAGTGCGTCTCAACACTACTGTCTGACGCATTCGTACAGATAATGGAACCGAATTTGTGAATCAAATCTTGCGTGATTATTATGAAGAAGTTGGCATATCTCATGAAACATCCGTTGCACGCACTCCACAACAAAACGGTGTCGTTGAAAGGCGAAATTGCACACTTATGGAAGCTGCTCGAACGATGTTAATTTACGTAAAGGCTCCATTGTTTTTACGGGCAGAAGCAGTATCTACAGCAGTGTACACCCAAAACCGGTCACTAATTCGTAAACGCCATGGTAAAACACCTTATAAGCTTCTCCATGGAAAAGTACCAGATTTATCATATCTTCATTTATTTGGTTCTCTATGCTATCCAAATAATGATGGTGACAATTTGGGAAAACTTCAACCAAAGGCTGATATTGGTATTTTCATTGGTTACGCACCCACAAAGAAGGCATACCGAATCTACAACCGTAACTCTCGCAAGATCCTCGAAACTATGAATGTTGATTTTGATGAGCTGACAGCAATGGCTTCTGAGCAAAGCAGCTCTGAACCCGCACTTCATGAAATGGGACCCAGTAACATTCGTTCTGGTCTTGTCCCAAACAACCCTACTTCATCATCATTTACACCACCTTCTAGGATTGAATGGGATACATTGTTTCAACCGTTCTTTGATGAATTCTTTACTCCTCCAAGTATTGTTGCTCCAGAACCTGAGGAAATAGCTCCGGTAACCGAAGTTGTCGCTCCAGTAACCGTTGCACAATCAGACACATCTGCACCTACAATTGGTCAAGATATACATTCAACGAGTAATTCTCAACCAACACATGTAACAACTACCCACGTCATGCCTATTGATGATGATGATCACGATTTAGAATTCGCTCAAATGCGTGAACTTCCATTCTTTGGTGTACCAATTCACGACCCTAATCAAGCCGGGTTGTCCACCTTAGAGGGAGCTCCAACTACAGTTTACTCCAATCCACGGATTCGTGAACATGAAAGCAAGTGGACAAAGGATCATCTTATAGATTCTATTATTGGTGACCCTAATCGTCCGGTATCCACACGAAGTCAGTTACAAGAAAATGCAATGTTTTGTCACTTTGATGCTTTTCTCACTGAAGTTGAACCTAAGACATGGCAACAAGCTTTTACTCAATCATGTTGGATAGAAGCTATGCAAGAAGAACTTAATGAATTTATACGTCTTGAAGTATGGGAACTTGTCCCATGCCCGGATCAAGTGCAGTTACTCACTTTGAAATGGGTTTACAAGGTGAAACTCGATGAGTTAGGCGGAATATTGAAGAAAAAAGCTCGACTAGTAGCTCGTGGATACAAGCAATTATTGGGCATCGACTTTATGGAATCCTTTGCACCTGTTGCCCGTTTGGAAGCTATTCGACTATTCCTCGCTTATGCAGCCCATATGAATATGATCGTCTATCAGATGGATGTGAAGACGGCATTTCTTAATGGTGAACTCAAGGAAGAGGTCTATGTTCAACAGCCGGATGGTTTTGTGAATCCTAATTATCCTAATCATGTGTACAAGCTTAAGAAGGCTCTCTATGGGTTGAACCAAGCTCCTCGCGCATGGTATGATCTTTTGTCACAATTCCTCATTACGCAAGGCTTTGCTAAAGGCAAGGTGGATCCTACGCTGTTCATTCAGAAACGAGGTAAAGATATGATTATGGTACAAATATATGTTGATGATATTATATTTGCAGCCTCGACCCAAACCTTATCGGATGAGTTTGGGACACTCATGTCTTCCAAGTTTAAGATTTCAATGATGGGCAAGGTATCATTCTTCTTAGGTCTTCAGATACCTCAGAGTCCCAGAGGCATCTTTATCAATCAATCCAAGTATGCCCTTGAATCGCTTAAGAAGTATAAGATGGAATCTTGCGACCCCGTGGATACTCCAATGGTGGAACGAACTAAGCTTGATGCAGATCCACATGGAGTTGCCGTTGATCCGACACTTTATCGTGGAATGATCGGTACTCTTCTGTATATCACAGCCAGTCGACCTGATCTTCAGTTTGCTATATGTATGTGTGCCAGGTATCAAACTAGGCCTACTGAGTTACACTTAGCTACTGTTAAAAGGATCTTTCGATATCTTAAAGGAACCATTAATCGGGGACTTTGGTATTCGAAGGACTCTTCTATTACACTAATGGCATATGCAGATGCGGATCACGCGGGTTGTCAAGATACAAGGCGTAGCACGAGTGGAACTTTGCAACTACTAGGAGATCGACTAATCAGTTGGGCATCGAAAAGGCAGAAAAGTGCTGCAATTTCAAGTACGGAAGCAGAATACATAGCTATGTCCGGTTGCTGTGCTCAAATTCTTTGGATGAGATCGCAATTAACCGACTATGGTCTAGGTTTCAACAAAATTCCGATGTACTGTGACAACAAGAGTGCAATTGCCTTATGCTGCAACAATGTTCAATTCTCCCGGTCGAAGCATATTGACATTCGCTACCATTTCATCAAGGAGCAAGTGGAAAATGGAGTAATCGAGCTTTACTTTGTCCGATCTGAGTATCAATTGGCGGATATTTTCACGAAGGCTTTAGATCGCGCTCGAATTGAATTTTTGGCCGACAAGCTAGGAATGAGAACCTTCTCGCCTGAGACTCTAAAGGAACTAGTAGATGAAGCGAAAGAATAGTCTTGGTAAAACTATTCTTCGTATCCTTGGTGATCATTTGTATATATTGTTTATATTTTTATCCACAAAAGCAAAATAGAAAAATATAAAACCATATAAAAACCATAAAAAATTGAAAATTAAAGAAAAATCCAAAAATATTTTTTTTACTTTATTTTTTCAAAGGCATGTCTTTTGGTACGATAATAATTACTGTTTTAGAAATGTTGATTAATATCGACACGGCGCCATAAATAGAGTTCGTACAAAAGTTGTACATATTTCATAAAACATGCCTAAATGGCTTGTAGTTATTTCTGACTGCAACCCGATTTTCATATTAAAGTCAAGTTTTTCTTATGAAAGCTTTGGCTCACAACGGGAATTAATTTTCTCGGGCAAGGTTTTCTTTAAAACCTTGTAAGGGATCAAGTTTACTTTATAACTTGGTCTAACACAAATCAATGTACGTTTCAGTGCATTTATTTGTTAAAACAATAGAAGTCTTGTTTTTATGAAGCTATCATCTCTACAACCATCGCAATTTACAATTGGTATCTACATACTCGACGATGCGACTACTCAACCGACGACTACAGCTCTTTCAATAGAACACGGGTCAGCAATTGAGGGGGAGCAATTGTCAAGCATTCAGAATCTTCGATGCCGAAAGTGCCAAGTTCACAAGTTGGTGTCAAGACAACAATACCAATCGTACACGTGGTGTCAAGAGATGACTTCAGACATGACGAGGCGACCAACATATGCTGACAAGAACCATTTGATCTTATCATATGATGTTCTCATCTATCAGGTCCAACCTTGTCAATTCTTTTTTAATATGGTGAATATGTGATCATGTTACAAATCGGTATCATATATCATACGTTTGATCTCATGAAGATAAACCGGACTTGCATTTTTCTTCCCAAAACCTTTGTTAAAACTTCATTAAATCAACTGATATTAAAAACATCGATTGGGTTAATATTTTTAATATGGGGGAGAAAATGTGATTTAATATGGGATATTATCACAAATGGTTTGACCTAATGTGCTGGCTCATCCCGACATGTGCTAAATGTTTTCGAATATCGTGACATATGTTAAGGGGGAGCAAAACGGATTTGCATATCAAAATGGATTTTCATGGTGACATATACTTACCCAAAACCCATTTATTTCACGACGATGAAGATTGTGGTGACATAAGGGTGGTAGGATAGGTTAAGTCCTATGATTCTTCTAGAACCGGAGGAATCTTCCCAAGGACATTCCATAGCTAGAAATAGTAGTCCTTAGGAAAGTTGGAGAAAGATTGTGAACGTAGCTGAATGCCGACCAAGTACTTAAGTTAGCACTGGAACAATCACAACAAAGTGCTAGTTATGACGTATTGGTAAGCATTGAAGGGGTTGAAGAATGAAAAAGAATTGTAAAGATGAAGGGTGTAAAGAAAGAAGCCCTCCTTACAACTTTAGGCAGAAACCGGGTCAATACATATGCTATTGAGATCATTTTAATGATTCTCAATATTGAAGACATACATCATGGACCCAGTGATGCAATGCACAACCCATCCCAGCTAACTCAGATATCTCTCAAAAGGTATTTGTTTTAATCACACGGAGACAACGCATTATCTATTGATTTATTCACTCCGAATAAATTGGTATTGAAAAGGTGGCACTCCTCTCCAGCCTCTGATCACTAAAATCCAAAGTGCACGATCGAGTCTAGAGCCATTTGAGATCATCAAATATCTCATTAGGACACATTTTCATAATTCCTTGCTTCTTCATACACTGTGAAAAGTAAGAAAGATTTTAAGAGTCCTACGCAAAATCTTCATGATCTTGCCTGAACATCCGAGTAATACGAAAGTATTTACAATGAAGATGGAAATCCTTCTTGAGCGAACATCAAAAAGCTCATGGTAGGTGACTTGTGCGATTCTTTATGAATCAAACTTGTGATAACTGGAAAGCAACAGCTGTTTAATTCTTAACTGAATTTAAACACGTTCCAGGCCTCTACGCAATATCTTAGTGATCTTTCCAGAACACTCAGAGTGATACCTTAGTGTTCACAGTGATGAGTGGAAATCCTTCTAGTGTTAACCTCAAACAGCACTTGGTAGGTAACTTGCAAGATTCTATACGAATCAAGCTCGTGACAACTGGAAAGCAACGATGGTGCGGTTCTTAATTGAATTTCACTTGTTCCAGGAACATGAATTGACGGCTTCAAATCATGCGATATTATTATCCAAATGATTCACTCTTTATGTTCGCAGTCAGCTTTAGACGGTCGAATAAAGAGAACGGGTTTACCCGCGAAATCCTGTCAGGAAGTTACTTAATTGAAACTATCCGTCACGGGTACGATATCTAATATCTTCCAACGGTCTTCACCGACCGGAGGTAAAATGCTACCGAATTAGAATGAAATGTTCAAAGCCATTTCGTTCGTGTCTACTTATGTTGCGGCATTTGAAGACGGTGGCGTTGCGGGATCCAAGAAGAAGTCGTCCCCGCATGCTTATACTTTATGCACTTAATATTTCATCTAATTCAAGAAAGCCTAAAAGTTAAGTCTTCCGCTGTATCGAACTCTGAAGCTTTCAAGAATTACTAAGGTATAAGTATGTGGGACGTGAGGTCACGAAGAGGCGAAGATCACAAGTGATGGATGCACGAGATCAAGGCAAGAGATTAATTCTCAAGATTGATATCAAAGATCACATCAGCATGTTCACCAGAAAAGAAAAAGAAAAAGAATGACGAAGACTACGAGCTCAAGACAAGCATAGTATGCTAGGTTTATTTCATTATTGTAACTCGGGTAACACCCTTGTTTGGAGTGACCTCCCTTAGGGGGAGATTGTTGGAAATACGTTTTACTTATTAAGAAGGATCGGTCACTCCAACGATAGTCCATGTAATAGCTCGTAGTTTAGTTAACTTTCTTTATTTATCAAACAAGTCCAAGCCGAACCTACAACATGTGTAGGCCGACCCAAACGTGTAAGCCCAAGCCCATTACAAGGCTTGGGTATATAAACCCTCTCCTTTGATGGAGAGGGTGTGTGTTCCTCATTTTTTACACATAGTGAAAAAGTGTTTTTCTTTCACTTTCTCTCTCTAAGTGTGTGTGTTCTCACCATCTCTCTATCTCTTTCTCTCTCTAAAACATAAGAAAGATTTACATTTCTTCATAACCAAAACAAAAAAACCTGCTAAAATGGTAGCAAAACAAAAACCATAAACACTCCTAAAAGGTGTAGTTTAGTCAATAAAGATATAACAGCAAAATCAAACACCAAACACTCCTAAAAGGTGCAGCTTTGTCAATTTAGGTAATTTGTTGTTAAACCGATTGAAAAATGTTAACAGAAACTTGTTACCTATTTGGGGAAGAATAGATTGCAACAGATGTTTGTTTCCTAAATGTCATCACAACTCATTTTGGGTTACTATTAGATAGTTCATCCTCGAGACCCACCCTATTTGATAGAAAATTAAGTGATCTAATCACTTTAACATCAGAATCAAGATAGACCCCAACATCGAATCAAGATAGACCCCGTCATACCTAGTTACAAAAAACAAAACGCAATAATATAATTATTTTTTTTGTGGAATCCACTCCTCGTGTGAGCCTACTTGTTTTATACTTAATATAGTAACATATACATCTTCTTAAAATATAACAACTTACTATTTACACATCTGCTTCCTTGTTGAGTCTAAAGCACCATCATCAATTTCATCTGATTGTAAAATGGGAATATAGAACACTTCTAAACGGAACGCTTCCTATAGATCCATATAAAGAACACTTATTAGATGACGTCTCAATTACTTCTAAAATTTTATAGTCCTTGAATACAATATTACATGTCATAGTAGAGCAACTAACTATTTTTGTGTACATGAAGAGCAAATTATGCAAAGAAGAAAACAAAATTAAGGTTTTAGGAATTTGGTGCCGTTGTTAAGTAAGAAAACCTCAATTTGTAACTAAGGTAAAGGTAAAGTTCATAACTGCCATTTCGTCGAGCCAAGCTTCAAATGCATACATGCTATTTCATCGAACACCCTATGCACAAACACAAATAACATGGGTTAACGAAAGCATTTTAACCTGCACTTTTATGTAATAAAAGAACATGAATAGATATAACGATGACTATCAGACTATTCAATTACATAATGTTATATTTTATCAAATTTTAGTTACTCAATTCCATGTTTAATCGATCTTATAAACCGATAAGATTTCATATACGAAACATTTATGCATTATCGTACTATCATAAGGTATTTCAATGGAAGTAGAGTGCGGTTTGGAGTTTCTTAAAACGCGATTGTGAAACTTACCTTTCAAGTTTCGATTATCCTCCTTTACCTTACGTCCCTCGCATCACACTTTAAAATTATACGACAAAGAAAAAAATGCTTTGGATGATTATACCATCTTTTCTTGTCTTGAATTCTTATAACTATAAAAGGATAAACCTTTAATAAAGATATTGTTACCCCAATAATAAAAGATTCACAAAGCAAACTATGATATCAAAACAAACACAAATGCCAACATTCCCACAATGAACCATCATTATGTCAATTCTATATCGATCCATAATCCACGCGTTCAGACATCTGTTGAACCCACATAATTAGATGTCACATATTAACATAATATATTTTGTTACCTCACACTTATGGAATGGTCGCATAAACCCAATTGAAATGTGATATTTATTGTAAATCCATTACATGTTTCTCATGGATAACAATTCAAAGTAGAGGCCATTTGTAATGAAACTAATTTTCATAAAAGTTATTGTATTGCATAGATTAATAAATAGTCACTTACAAATTGAAAAGCAAAATCCTTAAACATAAATGTTTTTATGAAAACATGTGATGAACAAAACAAAGAGACACGTGAAATTATCAAAGTTTTTTTTTGCAAAATCATAGCAACCGATTACCAATTTAAAGTTGCATAACCAAGATCGAAGACAAACATGATGTTTCATATTTTAATATTACAACTCATACTATCATATTGTGTTTTTGTCGAGCTAACATATACTACCATTTTTCACAAATCAATGTTTTTTTCTCTTTTTGCATTTCAACGGGTTTAGGTACATAAGCTTTTCATGTGCTGGATTTTAGTAAAACAATATAAATTGAGCCTTACACCATTCACAGAACTGACATCTATCATAGTTGGAAGGTCTATTAAAGTTACACAGAGATTACCTTCTGCAAAGCTAGTGGCACAATTGTGAAACCCGCATTCACCCATTCACCCCATATTAACCCATTCAACATGTAATGCTTCATGTTGTCTTATCTTTACAGCAGGTCACCTGTTAAAAATATGATGGCGTGAGCAGTTGATTGTGGCCATTTGTCAACCAATTGAACTTTTGCATGATAGAATATTACAAACCAAGCAACACGGAAAAATGTTATTACATAATGTCAAAGCATATTTGTGGGGTTAAGCCATCCTATTGGAACAATTAAAATTCATATATGACACTTACTGTGGTAACCTTCTGCATCACCCCCGTTATCCTAAATTCCGAGTCATTAAATAGACAACCATCACCTTTACGGCTTTACCCAAAAAAGGATTCACCATGTGATTTATAGTTTCATGATTAACCTTATTTGAACATATGTTCACAATAGGATGTGCCTTACATAGTCGCATATTTCTTTGTATAGATTACTCACCAGAGGCCATGTTATTTAATCATCTGTCCTATGCATTAAACAGAAAAAAATTCATTATATCAGCCCAAGCTGAATATCAAATAATTTGCAAGGTAAGTTAATACATATCAGCGCAACTGATCAACAAATAAAATCCGGGTTTCAATTCATTTAGAAATACTTGTGAGAAGTTTAAATTTTTATATTTGATTAGCTAAAAAATTTAAGCTGTTAGCGAACATAAATGCTAATGTTATACTTTAGCAAATTGTACATAATATTTTATAGGAGATTATCTAAGGAGATGTGCCTTTCGACCTTATTCTGCATAGATAGATTTGGTTATCAATGACCTTAAAAGAGGTTTATGAAATTCATCCTAAAATTAAAGCCAAATGAAATCCTTTTATATAGATAAAAGAATACGGAGAAAATTTAGTGTAGATAAGAAACTCGAAGCTTTATTGACATTTTATCAAACACCTGTTATGCAAAAAGTCAATTACAAAGACATTTGACTTCCATTTACAATCCTAAAAAGCAAACTCAATAGTGATCAAGTGAACTGGGTAATACATTTTTCCAGCAAAGAAGCCCAGAATGATAGTTAATCGATTAATAATTACCGATCGTCAATCTGTTACGGATCAAACTCATCACGAATTAAATATAAATTAACTGAATGCACATTTATACCTTTTTATATCAAAAGATGTAATCTTGAAAACACCTTTGTGAATGAATTCTTTCAATATCAGTCATCTCTACAACAAAGACTAACCGAAATAAAACAGTCCAATTACTGGGCCATTGAAATAGATATCAATATCACAATTGAAATCAAAATCACCAAGAAAAAATACATACTTTTTCGATTTGAGAAAACAATGTCTATTCTCTGACTATAATATAGAAATCGTACAAAATCAAATGATATATTAACCTAAGTTAAAAGATCGCTGTGAAAGGATCAAAACTACAAAATCACCAAGAAAAAATGCTTACTTTTTTAATTGAGAAAAGTATACCCTTTCTCTCGATTGAATCGCTAGAATCATTGATGAAGGTTTTTTGTTATCAAATTATGATTATGAGTTGTTTTTCATGAATGATGCAAGCTCAGAAATGGTTGGTTAGAAACTGGTTTAGGGTGAGTCAATTGTGTGCCGAAAATAGTGTGGCTTCTTTAGAAATATTTGACATTTTCATCCGTTTTTTAGCTTTCTTTTGTAAGCTAAAAACATATTAATTTGCTTACTAAAAATAGGTTAGAAAATGTGAAATGACCAACTTAGACATGACTATATTTTAGATAAATATTTTTTTTTCAAGGGGTATGAAATATCTTTTTCTCTTCTCTTTTATTATACGATATAGATATCAACTTATTAGATAAGATGAATTTTTGTAATAAGAAACCTTTCAAGTATTCTTATGAGAAAAAATTAAGTTATACCAAAAATCTTGGTTTCGTTTTAATGGCCCTATCCTAATTAAATCCTCAAATAATCCGAGAAATCATCTATGTCGACGTATAGTCTGCAGTCGGCCCGACCCGACAGGCCCGCGACCCACACATACCTAACTTACCCTTCAAGAAACCCTAGTCCTATAAATACAAAGGTAGGTGTCTCATTCTACAAAAGGTTATCTCTCTTAACCACACTCTTTTACAATATATCGACCAAATACTAACTTGACCATCGGAGGTGGACCCCGGGGCTCCAGCCTCGGGTCGACGTCTAACCGGTTTACCTTTGTTTGCAGCATTACTCAGGACCCGGGAAGACGACGAACGACCCAGGAGAGTCGTCAGACCGACCTTGCCAAATTATGCTTCAACAAGTTGGCGCCATCCGTGGGACACAATACAAACTCGGTCTCGTGTTCTCACACTGCGGAAAAGCAAATATCAATGCGTAAAATCGGTAATTATAAAACCTTCGCATCTTTGTTTTTTCATTCTCCCATGAACATACTTGATTTACTAAGTTAATATATACGTACTACGACAAGTGAGATCATCACCAGTTAATTGGTAAACTTGTTTCACATTATTCAGTGAACTTCCTTTTTCAAATTTTAACCTCCGTTGTCCAACTTGATAAATCTGTTTTTTTCCGAATAAACTGGGTTTACAAAAACAGTACTTTTAAGTTTCATATTGAAAGTCCCTAATCAATGCAAGAAACCCTAATCTTAACTTAATCAACACAAGGTATTACTTTTCAAACGTAATCTTATTATTGTATAATAAAGAATTACAAGTGTTATGGATAACACCGTTTGATGACAATGTGTTGTGCACACTTTGAACAACAATAAACCTTAACTTATGAATACAGTCGTAGCTGTTTGATTCACTAAGTTATACGCACTAATGTTCTTAATATCTCAAAGTGTTAAACATTAATGCAAGGATACACATCCTATTTATAGTGTTACGAGTTTGACTTGAACAGTACTTGATGTCGACTACACAAGCTTTTACAAGTTCCCACATCAGTCACATGATGTCCTTCTATTCTTGGTAGTCTTCCATTATGCTTTAAGGAACAGTTGTCAAAAACAGTTTCCTTATTCTTCATATTCTCGAACACACAAATGGCATGTCCAAAGTGTGCTGAGAGTTATCAGGGTATTGCCACCCCTGTTAACTCTCAACCCCTCAGAGTCCCTAATACATCTTGGCTGTTATCCATCACAGCCAAGGAGTATGTCTTCAGGTAATCTTCGATTTCCCTGACAATGTCTCTGACATGGACTCCTCTGAGGTTGCTCACATAGACTCGGATCTCTGTGAGTCTTGCGAAACTTGCCTGCCTCCTAGGCACAGGCAAGGGACTATCTATCAGCCTAATTATGTTTAAATCAATGAACAGGGAATCTAACAAGTTTAGATTCCCAACAATCTCCCCCTATTTAAACATAAATAGTGCTAGATCTAACTAAGTTAAGGTAAGTGAGTTTAACAGCTTCTTCTTACACATAACAGATCTAAACAAACATACCTCATGATTTTATTAAGACTTAAAGAAAAATTACAAGTTCATTACATAAGTTAAATAAAAGATGAAGGTAAAAGGGCTGACACTATCTTTAATAGTCATCATTTTTGAGTCTTTCTTCAGCTTCGGCCACATCTAATCTGTTATCAATTTCATCCTGCAAAGTCTTTGCAAACTTCTTGGAATACTCTGAGTTGATCTTGAGACACTTCTTGTGACAGAGTAGCTGAATAGTTGAAGCCAGGCAAAGCTCATCTTCCCTCTGAAAAGCATATTTGCAGGCTTTGTTCATAAACGCCATTCCTCTTTCAGGCACTGAGTATGTCTGACCATCAACAGGGCCAACTATACCATTAGGAAGGATCAGATCCCTGTGCATGCCATCCACACGAACATCTTCAGTAACAAAAGTTTCATCAATGATTTGGGAAATTCTTCTTCTTTTGTTGCCTGTCTTTGGGGGTCCTTGTTCGAAAAGCTGTGGTGGAGGATCAATCTTGAGTTTGGCAGCTGTTTCCTTGATCCAGTTAAATTTAGCCTTAAGAGTTTTAAGCAGAAGGAAATTTGCTTGTCCAGACTTTTTGGCAGCTAAGGCTTCGAGTTCAAACCATTCTGATAACCCAAGTGTTTTTAACCTGAAGTTGTCAAACACATCCATATTCCTCTGTTGATTTTCCCTCCATAAGATCATCTGTGGGGTGTTTGTGGATTTGTGAATGGTGTATCTAAATTTGGTTATCTTGCCAGCAGCATACATGTTGTTCACGCAGGCATCATAGTCAGCTTTGACTTTCTTTAGGGCCTCAGCGCGTTTGAGTTCCATTTCCCTCAACCTTTGTTTTTGTTTTTCCCTTTCAGGTGGTGTCATCTTCCTCAGAGTAGCTTCATTTAATTCTTTGGCTGCCTTGAGCTCATTTAGTCTTTTGAATTCTTCAGCCTGTTGCTCTATTTCTTCAGGCGTTAAAGGACTCTCATCGGAAGGTGTAAAGGTTGAAAAGTGGGAAAGGTCTGTTGTGGATCCTCCTGTCTCTAGCATCGCAGCTATCTTCTTCAGTTTGGTGTCAGTATCAACCAAAACTATCTCTTTACCTTTCTTTGAGACAGAGGACTCCACACTTATGTTTTTCAAATCATCAGCTCTTTTGAGGAACGCTGTCTGAGCCTGATTTTGAATAGATTTTGGTAGGGAGCTCACAGTGAATTTAAGTTTCTTGGCTGCTGGTTCATCATCATCCTCAGGCTTGCTGATGTTAACTAAGATCATGGATTTAGATGAGTCAGCTCCATCTAGCGTTTGTTGCTCCCCCTGAGTCTGATCCTCATCATCAGGTACTATAACTGGTGTGATGACTTGAAGAGGAACAGGTGTTGTTGAGGGATTGGCTGAAGATGAGCCTTGTTCAGCAGATGCAAGGCTGAGTATATTAGTCTTCTCCCCCTCACGTTCATCCTTACTTCCCTGATGCTTGGATGAACGTGCCTGAAATCTTCTTGCAATCTGCTCCACAGAGGCAGCCATGGCACGTTGTCTCTTCCTCGAAGCCCTGGCAATCTTCAGCAAGAGGTTGGCATTGGCATTGGTATTAGCTTGAACACGCCTGACAATAAAACCAGCATGGTTGTATTGCCTGTTGCGAACCGCATTGAAGTGCCTGTTCATGTTGTTTTCTTGTTCATGGAACATGGCTGGGACAACAGAGTCAATTGCATCCTTGATCCGTGTCGAGAGATGACTTAGTCCCTGAGACACACCTTTTCTGGCACCTTCCTGAATAGGTTCAGTGACAGCCTCAGTCACAGCCTTCTTTATAATGCCTGGAAAAGTGACAGTAAAATTGTGCATCTCTGACTTGATCACGTCCAGCTTTCTTGATAAGCGCTCAATATCAGACTGATGGTGTACAGGCTGAAGATTCTTGATATTGAGGCTTTGTTGAGCAAAATCATCCTCCCTTGGAATCAAATCGAAGTTAGTCTGGGTAGGATGATCAAACAAGAGGAATTCAGCTGTTGGATCATATATTGGTCTTTGGAAGACTGTTGTTGCAGATGTAGCAGAGTTTTGTGTGTCAACAGCTTCCTTGAGAGGAGAAGTCTTATCATCTTCTTTAGGAGGAGAGGCTGACAGCTGGTCATCCTCATCTTCTTCCTCCTCTTCATCAAACATTCCCTCAGGGAATTCATCCTCAGGCATGGGTTCAAACTCAGCGACATAATCTTCTTTAGAAAGCATTTCTTCATCAGTATTGAGCTCAAGTTCTTCTTCATTTGGAATGTCCTGAGTTATTGTTTCAGCCTCCTTTTCATGTACCTGAGGTTCTTTGACTGGCTATACAATTTCAGCCTGCAAGTTTGTTGTAATTAGTAACAGGGAAAAAATATAAGGTGAATGGTCGCCATTTCGCTGTCCCAGAGAGGCTGAGGGTGATTACTCAGCCACTCCAAAGGATAAATCCTTGGGATTCTTTTAAGTGTGAATGAAGTGTGGTTAATGGTCGCCATTCGCTGCCCCTAGGAAAGCTGAGTGTGATTATTCAGCCCCCCCAAAAGGTAAAAACCTTTGGGACTCTTTTGATTGTGAAACATATGTTGTTTAATGATCGCCATTCGCTGCCCCTAGGAAAGCTGAGTGTGATTATTCAGCCCCCCCAAAAGGTAAAACCTTTGGGACTCTTTTAAGAGTGAAACATATGTTGTTGTAGGTCGCCTGTTACGCTGCCCCTAGGAAAGCTGAGGGTGATGATTCAGCTCCCCCTGAAAGGATAAATCCTTTGGGACTCTTTTAATGAGGGAACCAAGAGGCTGTGTGAAGTACAGCCATCAAGGTTGAGACATTAATGTATTCAGGTTGTTGTTAGCCTGAATACTGTCTAGAGGGTTCAGGGTCATCGGGGTGCTTTATAAACACAAATGAATCACTCCCTGGTGCAAAGACAGAGTGTACAGAAGTCTTAAAGTATTCTAAGTGAAATGACAGACTTCTATGGGTCGAGGATTACCCTAACTTCACCACTCTCTCCTACAGACAAATGAGAGTGGTTGATTGTGAACCTCTAAAAAAGTACACTGATTACCTGTGAGATATCAGCTTGGTTTGGCTGGTTTCCTGTAGTCTCTGCTGACCTAGAGACACTAGACGCCTGTTGTTTGTCAGCCAAAGATTCTGTATCCACAAGAGTATCTGGACTAGAGGCGGTGTCAATCTTCTTTTCCTTGGCCTTACTAACAGCTTTAGGTTGGGAAGAAGAGGGGATTTTCTTCTTCTTTGGCTGTTGGCCAGATGAAGCCTTGGACTTAGTAGTGTGCTGCCCAGAGGTCAAAGACGTAGACTTGCCAGCGACACTAGAAGTATTCACCTTCTCAGAGGAAGGGAGCAAGGGCTTCTCAGCGTTGGGTACCTGGTTGGCAACGTTCAGCATGTGTGCAGTGACAGGGATATCCTCAGCTCCTATCTCCTTGTAGATGGCGCCAGTGATGCGATAGGGCTTCAGAGCTGTCAAGGCCTTGTTATGGTAGTTCTCTCCCAGCAAACTCTCAAAGATCAGGGACAGATAACGCACATAACAGATGTTCTTTTCCCTGACCTGATTACGTCCTTTCAGTTGTTCTACCAGGTTTGAGAAAAGGATGCTTCCAAAATCAACATCAGCTCCCCAGATAAGTCCATATGCAATAGCCTGATGATTGGACGACATCTGATCCTGTGATCCCTGCATTCCTCCCAGGGACTTCACAATGTGGGTGAAGAGGACATGCCACATAGGAGTAAAGTACTTTATCTTCAGAGGGGCTTTGGCGAGGACCTCAGCTGGCGTAAGTGCAGGGTTAACATCATGGTAGGGTTTCAGTGTGGCTAAGGCTTCCTTGACAGCCTTTTTGTCAACCGTCTTCACGCATTCATCTCCATGTTTGAGTCTGGCCACACTAGAAAAATCATTGAGGGAAAAGGCAAAAGGATGTTCATTGCAAGAAAGGCTAAAGGTAATGGTGTCTTCAACTACTTCAGCAGAATACCAGAATTCCCTAAGGTATTCTTGGTAAAAGGTGGATGGAGATTTGGTGAAGGCTTCGTTTAGGTCACAATTCTGCATGAAATTTACCAGATCTGAGTAGGTGTTGTTTGGTGCCTTGATCCATCCAATGGCGTTATTGGAGGCGATGATGCTCTCGTTGATCTCGAAGTTCACATTGGAGGCTTTTGGTACGGGAAACGCCATTGATTTAAGGTTGAAGGAGAATGAAAATGGCGGATGGTTGAGAGAGATAAGAGTTTAGAGAGAGAAGATGATTGATAGAATGGTGGTGGGTGTGAAGAGAAAGAAGACAATATATATATTCAAACTTGAGTGAACAGTTATTCAACCGTATTAAATGCAAGAGCGAAAATGACTGCTCAAGTGGGTCCCCTTGACCTTTCAAAAAGTTTGTCTCCTCGTTATCCGAAACTTAAATGATTAAAAAATGTGAGAATGTTTTTCGCATTTACTTGGAAAGTAACTACCTAGTTTCATGTGAAAAACATTTAATAAAACATTTAATATAGAATCAATCATTTAATGAACACATCTAATATCAACTAGCCTGTTGAACGTAGGTTCAGCCAAAGGCTTTGTAAAGATATCAGCTAGTTGCAGCTCTGTGGGAACAAAATGCAGCTCAATATCTCCCTTCATAATATGATCCCTGATAAAATGATACCTGATATCAATGTGTTTGGTACGAGAGTGAAGCACAGGGTTGTTGGATATGGCAATGGCGCTGGTGTTGTCACAAAAGATTGGCACTTTGTCATACAAGATTTCATAGTCAACCAATTGACTTTTCATCTAGAGCACCTGAGCACAACAGCTGGCTGCAGCGACATATTCAGCTTCAGCTGAAGACATAGCCACAGAGTTTTGCTTCTTAGCACTCCATCCAACCAATTTTCCTCCTAGGATCTGACAGCTGCCTGAAGTACTTTTCCTGTCAATACAGCATCCAGCATAATCTGAATCTGAATAGGCCTTGAGATCAAAGCCTGATTCCTTTGGATACCATAGTCCTAGGGATAGTGTTCCTTTGAGATACCTGAAAATTCTCTTAACAGCCACTAGATGGGATTCTTTTGGGTTAGCTTGGTACCTTGCACAGAGACATGTGGAGAATTGGATATCTGGACGACTGGCTGTTAAATACATCAGTGACCCAATCATGCCTCTATATAAAGTCTCATTGACAGAGACCCCTGACTCATCAGGGCCCAAGTCGTTGGGTGGAAGCATGGGGCATTTCACTGATGCACAATCAGCCAAGTCATATTTTTTAAGTAAATCCTTAACATACTTTTCTTGACAAATAGAAATTCCCTTAGGACATTGTTTAATTTGAAAACCCAAAAAGTAAGTTAATTCACCCATCATACTCATCTCATATTTCTTGGTCATTAATTTAGCAAAACGTTTACTAAGATTGACATTTGTTGACCCAAAGATGATATCATCCACATATATCTGCACAATGATGAAATCACTCTTGTCCTTGAAGGTAAAGAGTGTTTTATCAATAGAACCCCTGATAAATTTGTTTTCAGATAAGAAATTTGAAAGAGTTTCGTACCATGCTCTTGGAGCTTGTTTCAGACCATACATTGCCTTGTGAAGTCTGTACACATGGTTGGGAAACTCGCTGTTCTCAAATCCTTCAGGTTGTGCAACATAGACTTCCTCAGCTAAATCACCATTGAGGAACGCACTCTTTACATCCATTTGATAGACAGTGATGTTCATATAGGCAGCATAAGCAAGAAAGATTCTGATGGCCTCAAGTCTAGCAACAGGTGCAAAAGTTTCATCATAATCAATTCCTTCAGTCTGGGAGTATCCCTGTGCTACCAGTCTTGCCTTGTTCATGATGATGTTCCCAATCTCATCCATCTTATTTCTATAGATCCATCTAGTGCCTGTGATATTCTTTCCAGGTGGAGCTGGCACTAGTGTCCATACTTTGTTCCTTTTGAACTGATTGATTTCTTCTTGCATAGCAGCTACCCATCCATCTTCTACCAGAGCCTCAGCAACTCTTTTAGGTTCAATTTGAGAAAGAAATTCAGCAAATAGACATTCATTGGCTGAGGCTGACTCAGAGTCTTGGATTCGCTGTCTGGTTGTGACCCCTGCATTTGATTCCCCAATAATGTTGACAAGAAGAATGTGTTGATCTCTTGACCACTTATTTTGAGGAGCTGGAGTTTCAAGAACAGGGGTACTTGAGGGCACAGCTGGTACAATTTGTGTCTCATCCTGCTGACTAGGAGGGCTTTCTTCAAAGACTACTTCAGTGTCTGAGTCTTCTTCAGCCACATCAAGGGAAGCAATTTCATTATCAGCAGGAGCAACTTTAGAGGTTTGAAGAATTGGTGAGTCATTAATATCATGAGAAGGACCATCAGAGATTTGAGGTTCTTCTTCATCAAGTTCCAGAGAGGTAGGAACTTCTATATTGTGAGTAGACAGAGGATCAAAAGCAGGAACATAAGGAGTGAGAGTATTGGAGTGGTGATGACTGGTAGGTCTGGGTTCTGTGAACTCATCACTTGGGAAAGAAACATTTTCATTAAAATCTACTTCATCACCCTCTGTTCCTATTCTCTGTATGACTTCATCATCTTCATTAAATCTGACATGGAAAGTTTCTTCAACTTCTTGTCTTCTGATGTTGAATACTCTGAAGGCTTTGGCTGTTGGAGAGTATCCCAAAAAGAATCCATCATCAGCCTTTTCATCAAACTTTCCAAGTTTATCCCTGTAGTTATAAATAAACACAGGGCATCCAAACACATGAAAATAGCTGACGTCTGGAGATCTTTTTCTGAAAACTTCATAGGAGGTTTTGCCATGTCTTTTGACAATGATTGATCTGTTTTGAGTATAGCAGGCAGTGTGTACAGCTTCTCCCCAAAATTGCTTTGGTAAGGCTGCACCATTTAACATAGTTCTTGCTGCTTCAATCAGAGTCCTGTTTCTTCTCTCAGCCACACCATTTTGTTCAGGAGTGCCAGCTGAAGAGAAGTTCTGTGAAATCCCTTTTTTATCACAAAATGATTCAAGTTGATGATTCTTGAATTCTATACCATTATCACTTCTTAGAGCTTTTACTCTAACATCATTCATATTTTCTACCTGTCTGATGAAGGACATGATGGTATCAGCTGCATCACTTTTCCTTCTGAGGAAAAACACCCATGTATATCTTGAAAATTCATCAACTATGACCAAGGTGTATTTGTTGTGATTAATGGTTTGAGGTTTGACAGGCCCAAACAAGTCCATGTGAAGGAGATGTAAGCACTTGTCAATAGAGAATGATTGCCTAGTCTTGAATGAAGACCTGTGATGTTTTCCTTTGACACAGGCAGAACAAGTTTTGTCTTTGGAAAACATCACTGAAGGTAGACCAGCAACCAAGTTTTGAGTGGCTATCTTATTGATGTTCTTGAAGTTGAGATGAGACAGTCTCTTGTGCCACAGCCAGTTGACACTTTCAGAGGCTTTGGCAAGAAAACAATTTGAGCTGTCTTCAGAGCACACAGCCATGTTGATGACATAAACATCTCTCCTTCTAGGTGCAACCAGCACAACATCATTATTTTTGTTGAATATGGTTCCCTGAGTCTTAGTAAACAAAACCTTATAATCAGCATCACATAATTGGCTGATGCTAATAAGATTGTGCTTAAGACCATTCACATATGCAACCCTGGTAAATGTGATCCCATTGCAATTCACTGAGCCATATCCTTCTGTGTCACCTGAAGAGTTATCTCCAAACACCACTTTGGGACCTGGCTCCTTTGAGTATCTGTGCAGGTATTGTTGAATCCCTGTCATGTGTCTAGAACAGCCACTATCTAGATACCATACCGATTCCTTGAGATATTTCTGCACAGATACATAGAAACAGATTAGTTCCTATGGTGAACCCACTTTCCAGTGGGTTCCCTGAATTGCTTGTTAGCAACTCTTGTGTTCCTGAAAAACTTTTGACGTTGGGATGGACAGTTCATAGTTTCATGGTTATAACTCCCACAGATATCACACCCAGGGAAGTCACCACACTCGTCTGAGTGATGGTCTGTGAACCCACAGAATTTACAAGGAGGATAAGAATTGTAATTTCCCTGTTGTCTTTTGGAACTCTGTGGTCTGTCCCTAGAGGGTGTCTGAGCTCTTTTAGCTGCCATGTGTCTGTCATGATCTAAGGTCGAGTGGTGAGAATTCTTACAAATATTGCAATAAGGTTTGATTAACCTTTCCCCTTTGGGTTCACCTAGGACAGACTTAGGTTCATGAGAAGTAGAGCATTCAGCGGAAGGCTTAATGTGTTGTTTCAAGAGTTCTACTTCTTTCATAAGAGACAACAGGCGATCTTCAGTGGTGGGGTCAACCTTATTCACAGCTTTAGTAGAAACAGGCTTAAAAGCTACTTGTTTACCAGTTGGTTTGGCAGGCACACGAAAAACTTTGGCTGGAGGATTCTCAATATCTGTCTTAAGTTCATCCTTAGCAGATCTAGAAGAACTGCTAGGTTCAACTCCAGAGAGTTTGGGCAAAGGTGGTAGCTCAGCCACATCTTCAGAGACAGGGTCATTAGTCAAAGAGGTATCTGACATATGAATAGTCTCTGTAGATTTAAAGACAATGTCTTTGGGTTTGGTGATAATCCTCAGCTTTTTATTCTTAGCAGTTATATCCCTGTTTAAGTCAGCAGGCACTTCATCCCTAAGCAATTCATCAATAGTAAACCTAGCACACATCCATTTTTCAATAACCTTGTTTAATTCAGTGACTTGATCATTTAAAGCTATGTTTTTCAGGGTTAATCTAGCTACTTCATTTTGCAGGGATATTTTCTCTAAGTTAACCCGCCTGAGAGTTTCACATTCAGCCTTAGCATTAATCATTTCAGTTTTAACAGAGTGAAACTTATCAAGTAGGTTCTTCCTTTGTTCCTCAACAAAGTGCAAGTCAACAATGGTGTAATCAAGGACATGCTTACGTTCATCACAATCAGACATAGATAGAAGCCTGTGTACCTTTTTCATTGTGATGTCAACCCATTGTCCTGATCTTGCATCACCTTTTCCAACAGCTGGTTCATCCTCAGCTATCGCCATAAAAGCCCTGACTCTTGTGGTGTCTTCTTCATCTGAAGTTAATGGTTCATCATTCCAATCATAGGTTTCAGCAACCAACCCTTTCTCAGCCTTTTTCTCACCACCTTTCTTTTTGGACATAGCCTCAATCTTCAAGTTCATCTGTTCTAACTCAGCTTTAAGTGCCTTGTACTTATTTTTGTAATCTTTCTTCTCAGTGTCTGAAGAATTGGATTGAGATGAGTTGTTATGTTGTTTGAACTTGTAGGGTTTGGATGAAGATGATGGATAAGAGGGTGAGGATGTTTTGGTGGAAGGACATTCTTTTTGAAAATGTCCAAGCTTTCCACAGGAAAAACATGTTTCTTTTGACCTGTCAGTTGGTTTGCTAGCTGATCCTACCCTTCCAGATCTTTTGTAGTATCTTCTTTGGTTGGCTAGCAGTGCTCTTTCATGAAATTCTGCATTGAGGTCTGACAAGAACTCTTGGCTGCTACGGGTATCTTCTTCAATATCAGAGTCGCTGTCAAGAGGATGTGTTGCAGATATCAAAGCTTTGGAAGATGCTCCTTGGACTACAAATCTTTCAGTCTCTGATTTGTAGATAGTATCGATCAGCCCTTCTTCATAATTGTACTTACCATAGAGCTGAGCAAGGGTATCATTTTTGATTGAGTTGTTAGCTCTCTGAGTCTGATTCATGCTCAGCCACTTTCTTGGAAGGCTGTTGACAAAAGTGGCATTGATCTCAGCTTGACCAATAGTGACATCATTCATAGCGAGGTCATTTAGAAGAATCTTCAGCCTAGTATAGGTTTGCTGAACCTTTTCACCTTCAAGAGACTTAAAGGCATTAAACTGAAGTCTGAGTGCCTGAATCTTTGTCTCTCTTGTTTCAGAGGGTCCTTCATGGCCAAGAATGAGGTCTGTCCACATTTGTTTAGCTGTGGGACACTGAATGACAGACTTCATGATATGCTTTGGAAGACAGGAAATTATGATGCTTTTGAGACGTTTATCTTGGTTTGCTAATTTCCTATCAGCTGCGGTCCATTGTTTGACAGGCTTGGGAAGAGGGTTTTCTTCAGTAGAGGTAAGCGCCATGGGGATATATGGACCATTTTCTAAAATTTCTAAGAGAAAAGGTTCAAGTCCATCAAGGTATACAAGAAATTGACTCTTCCAACTGGCAAAGTCTTCTTCATCAAAGACTGGTACACTGGTTATGTGTGATCCACCTCTTGAGTCAAGAAGTTGGGGTAGATCATCGTCATTTGCTGGAGGGTTAAGTCTTGGTGAAGATGGGTTTGTGGAAGGTGAGTGTGGGCTAGAGGTTTCCGGCATGGTGGATCTTGATTATAAAACGGAGAACGATGTTTCTTGAAGGTTTTAATATCAAACACCGCTCTGATACCAATTGAAAGTCCCTAATCAATGCAAGAAACCCTAATCTTAACTTAATCAACACAAGGTATTACTTTTCAAACGTAATCTTATTATTGTATAATAAAGAATTACAAGTGTTATGGATAACACCGTTTGATGACAATGTGTTGTGCACACTTTGAACAACAATAAACCTTAACTTATGAATACAGTCGTAGCTGTTTGATTCACTAAGTTATACGCACTAATGTTCTTAATATCTCAAAGTGTTAAACATTAATGCAAGGATACACATCCTATTTATAGTGTTACAAGTTTGACTTGAACAGTACTTGATGTCGACTACACAAGCTTTTACAAGTTCCCACATCAGTCACATGATGTCCTTCTATTCTTGGTAGTCTTCCATTATGCTTTAAGGAACAGTTGTCAAAAACAGTTTCCTTATTCTTCATATTCTCGAACACACAAATGGCATGTCCAAAGTGTGCTGAGAGTTATCAGGGTATTGCCACCCCTGTTAACTCTCAACCCCTCAGAGTCCCTAATACATCTTGGCTGTTATCCATCACAGCCAAGGAGTATGTCTTCAGGTAATCTTCGACTTCCCTGACAATGTCTCTGACATGGACTCCTCTAAGGTTGCTCACATAGACTCGGATCTCTGTGAGTCTTGCGAAACTTGCCTGCCTCCTAGGCACAGGCAAGGGACTATCTATCAGCCTAATTATGTTTAAATCAATGAACAGGGAATCTAACAAGTTTAGATTCCCAACACATATCTTTTAAATTATTAAAAGAATATTATCAACATCTTTTAACTTAATTAGTAATATCTTTTGACTTCACCCCACCTGCATAGGTGATTACGTCATGTGCGCATGACATCTTGCTATGTGCTGTTATATGAAGCAAAGATATTGCTAAGTGGTTAATATATATCACTAACCGATGAATGTTTATTAACATAGATAAACAACCAATTTGTGACTTTTCTATTAAATGCGTACAAGATATATCATTTTTTCACATTACTGTATGTGACTTTCACACAAAGACCCTACGCGTTAAAGACGCAACACAATATTACATGCAACTATCCCTTATTTATAAACATTATCCCTTGTTTGTGTAATTATTTATGCTTTCGTTCAAATATATTTTTTCTTTTGCATCCGCGAGCATAGGCTCATCTTTCCACGATAATCCGCATGCCCAGGCGTACTTTACTTTTAATGGCGGTCGTGACCCGCCCTTCCGCGATAGTTCGCATATTGTTTATATTAATAAATTTTATTAGGCATATCTTTTGAATTAATAAAAAGATATTTTTAATATCTTATTTTTTAAATAAGCAAAAAGATATTTAATATATCGTGTTTCGACCCGATCTCTTTTTCTGCGGTCATGGTACGTCCATCTACGCGGGTATGAAATTATTTGGATTTTTATCCGCGGTCATGGCACCTCCACCCGTACTCATCTATATGTTCGGTCATATTTTAGTTTTTCGCTGCGGTCATGAGCCGCGCCCATTCGCGCTAAACCGCATGCTTGACTATATTATTAAATGATATTACGCATATCTTTTAAATTAATAAGAAGCTATGATTTATCTTTTAAAATTAGCAACGAGATCCTCTTATATTTTTTAAAGGGATAATATATTCTCCGTATCTTTTAAATATGTGGTACGATATTACCTATATTTTTAAACTAATAAAAGATATTATCTATATCTTTTATGTTTAAAAATGTTATCAATATTTTTTATATTAATAAAAAATATTACGCGCATCTTTTTCAATAGGCGTCAGGATATTGTTTATATTTTTTAAAAATACTAAAAGATTTTTTAATATCTTTTATATTAAATTTTTTTGCTATTTCTATTAATAGGATATGATGTATATCTCTTAAACTTGGTAACAAGATGTTATATATATCTGTTAGCTTTGCGTGGACCCCTTTTATTACGATAAATGCTCGCATCTTTCAATACATATCTAGATACATATTTGCATTGCTTATTATACATATATATATATGCTAGTCCGTACATTCGGACATCTTTAGCCTACGGGCGTACATGTACACATCGTTTCCAGGCGGAATAAGAGGATTGAGTGAACCTAATAATTCAACTTGTCGTGTAAGAGGGATGCAACCCCAACGACCACGGATCATGTATCCTTGTTAGACACCTTGCTATCAAGACGTTGTAGTAAGTTACGCAAACCACATGATGGACTTCTAAAAGACACACTGTGTGTGTCTAACAAAATTTTGTCAAAACTTTGACCGTCCTTATGGTAGTAGCGGTACGCCGCACGTAATGGCATAGCTCATCCCATAAGTTAGTTAAGATACTTCTTATACTATGTGACAATTCTTGGTTATGGAAAGCTCATCCGCGTTGATCCGCACGTTCGGACCCAATTTCTATCTTTTGTACGCGGCTAAGGTACGTCCATTCGCGTTGGTCTACGCGAACGTAATTTTTTGAATACTTGTTTAAGTTTAATATTACTAATCGAGTATAGCACCACTAAACTTGGGGGGCTACTAGGGTATAATAATACCACTATTTATGTGCACGTAACACAAATATCTTTGGATGTATTCCTTTGCCGCAGAAGTCCGCCTTCTGCCGGTTTATTCCTTTGCCATGGAAGTATATCTTCCATTGGCTTATTCCTTCGCCGCGGAAGTACTTCTTCTGCGCGCTTATTTCTGCGCCATGGAAGTATCTCTTCAATTGGCTTATTCCTTCGCTGCGGAAGTACTCCTTCCGCGCTTTTATTCCGTTGCCATGGAAGTATCTCTTCCATTGGCTTATTCCTTCGCCGCGGAAGTACTCCTTTCGCGCGCTTATTCCGTTGCCATGGAAGTATCTCTTCCATTGGCTTATTCCTTCACCATGGAAGGAGTGCGATGGAGGTATCTCTTCCCCTGGCTTATTCCTTACCCGCGGAAGTACTCCTTCCGCGCTCTTATTCCTTAGCCATGGAAATACTCTTCCATTGGCTTATTCCTTCATCGCGGAAGTACTCCTTCCGCGCGCTTGTTTCTGCGCCATGGAAGTATCTCTTCCATTGGCTTATTCCTTCGCCGCGGAAGTACTCCTTCTGCGCGCTTGTTTCTGCGCCATGGAAGTATCTCTTCCATTGGCTTATTCCTTCACCGCGGAACTACTCCTTCCGCGCGCTTGTTTATGCGCCATGGAAGTATCTCTTCCATTGGCTTATTCCTTCGCCGCGGAACTACTCCTTCCGCGAGCTTGTTTCTACGCCATGTAAGTATCTCTTCCATTGGCTTATTCCTTTGCCGCGGAACTACTCCTTCCGCGCGCTTGTTTCTGCGCCATGGACGTATCTCTTCCAGTGGCTTATTCCTTCGCCGCGGAAGTACTCCTTCCGCGCGCTTATTTCTACGCCATGGAAGTATCTCTTCCATTGGCTTATTGCTTCGCTGCGGAAGTACTCCTTCCGCGCGCTTATTCCGTTGCCATGGAAGTATCTCTTCCATTGGCTTATTCCTTCGTCGCGGAAGTAATCCTTCTGCGCGCTTATTCTGTTGCCATGGAAGTATCTCTTCCTTTGGCTTATTCCTTCACCGCGGAAGTACTCCTTCTGCGCGCTTATTCCTTTGCCATGGAGGTATCTCTTCCATTGGCTTATTCCTTCGCCGCGGAAGTACTCCTTCCGCGCTCTTATTCCTTTGCCATGGAAATATCTCTTCCATTGGCTTATTCCTTCGTCGCGGAAGTACTCCTTCCGCGCGCTTGTTTCTACGCCATGGAAGTATCTCTTCCATTGGCTTATTCCTTCGCCCTAGAAGTACTCCTTCCGCGCGCTTATTTCTGCGCCATGGAAGTATCTCTTCCATTGGCTTATTCCTTCGCCGTGGAACTACTCCTTCTGCGCGCTTGTTTCTGCGCCATGGAAGTATCTCTTCCATTTGCTTGTCCCTTCGCCGCAGAACTACTCCTTCCGCGAGCTTGTTTCTGCGCCCTGGAAGTATCTCTTCCATTGGCTTATTCCTTCTCCGCGGAACTACTCCTTCCGCGCACTTGTTTCTGCGCCATGGAAGTATATCTTCTATTGGATTATTCCTTCTCCGCGGAACTACTTCTTCCGCGCGCTTGTTTCTGCGCCATGGAAGTATCTCT
This sequence comes from Glebionis coronaria, assembly GCA_025667525.1. Classification (NCBI taxonomy): domain Eukaryota; kingdom Viridiplantae; phylum Streptophyta; class Magnoliopsida; order Asterales; family Asteraceae; genus Glebionis; species Glebionis coronaria. Next base: position 118,278 of record JANFOE010000694.1, read on the forward strand.
TACATTGGCTTATTCCTTCGCCGCAGAAGTACTCCTTCTGCGCGCTTATTTCTACGCTATGGAAGTATTTCTTCCATTGGCTTATGCCTTTGCCACGGAAGTATCTCTTCCGTTGGCTTATTCATGCGCCGTGGAAGTATCTCTTCTACGCGCTCATTATTTTCGCCGTGGAAGTATCTCTTCTACGTGCTCATTATTTTCCCCGTGGAAGTATCTCTTCCACGTGCTTATTATTTTCGCCGTGCAAGTATCTCTTTCACGTGCGTATTATATTCGTCGTAGAAGTATCTCTTCCACGTGCCTATTATCTTCGCCGTGGAAGTATCTCTTCCACGTGCCTATTATCTTCGTCGTGGAAGTATCTCTTCCACGTGCTTATTATTTTCGCCGTGGAAGTATCTCTTCCACGTGCTTATTATTTTCGTCGTGGAAGTATCTCTTCCACGTGCTCATTATCTTCGCCGTGGAAGTACTCTTCCACGGGCTCATTATCCTTCTCCATTGAAGTACTCCTTCCACTGGCGCATTGTTTTCGCTATGGAAGTGCTCTTCCACGTGCTCATTATATTCTATGTGGAAGCATTTCTTCCACGTGCTCATTATCTTTCGCCGTGGAAGTACTCTTCCACTGGCGCCTTATTTTAGCCATGGAAGTATTCCTTCCATGGGATCATTGTCTTCGTCGCGGAAATACGTCTTCCACTCTCTTGTTGCCTTTGCCGTGGAAGTGCGCCTTCCACTGGCTCATTCTGCCACAGAAGTACGTCTTCTGTTGGTTCATATCTTTGTTACGGAAGTACGTCTCCCACGACGAATTACTTTGCCCGGCCACGAAGTGATTTCTTCAAAGTTTTCATTGTTTGACCTTAAATAGGCGAAGCCTGATCAACTACGCCTAGTTCAGGAAAAACCGTGACAATTTTTTTAAGTCATTATCGTATGTCGTGGCCACAAGAAGGATGTACCATCTGCATCACCTTGCCACAGAAGTACGTCTTTTGTTTTCCTTAATACGAATGATATTCGCATTATGTTGCATCATCAGTGGGTACAAGAAGTATGCCTTCAAAATATTCACCATGCAACATACGGGTTACACCTTAACCTTTATAAAACCTTCTTGTCATCCTCACGTTAGTGATGAATAAGAATTATACCTTGCTGATGCCAGTGTTACCCCGGCTATAGAACACGTTTTCTTTTTACGGGGTCTTTACCGTCAAGTAACGGGAAACCAAGCATTCGAGCACAACCACCCGTCTTACGTATGCGTGTTTTCCCATTTCTTTCGACGTGGATATGCTTACAGGTAGCGGATATGGTGTAAATGTCTAGTAACCTCGGTGACAACCTTGCATACTAGACTGGGGGGGGACATGATGGCGTATAGTGGCTATGCTCACTATTCACAATCCTAAACCATCATCTTTTCTCTAAGACTAGCCCATTACGAGTGGAGCCATATGTTACAGATAGCCCACGAGGATGTCGTAGCTGCAAGCCGCACGCGGTTGTTTAGTGAGCATGATACACGAATGAGTCTAGCATAACATGATCATGGATCATATCATACTAGACTGGGGGACATGTCGACGTATAGTCTGCAGTCGGCCCGGCCTGACAGGCCCGCGACCCACACATACCTAACTTACCCTTCAAGAAACCCTAGTCCTATAAATACAAAGGTAGGGGTCTCATTCTACAACAGGTTATCTCTCTTAACTACACTCTTTTACAATATATTGACCGGATACTAACTTGACCGTCAGAGGTGGACCACGGGGCTCCGGCCTCTGGTCCACGTCTAACCGGTTTACCTTTGTTTGCAGCATTACTCAGGACCCGGGAAGACGACGAACGGCCCAGGAGAGTTGTCAGACCGGCCTAGCCAAATTATGCTTCAACAATCTAAAACGAATGTATTAGAGTTGTAGGTATAATCTTAACTAATGTCTAAGTTAAAGTTGCAAAGTGGACAATAGTTGATAACATTACCCTAATGAGCAAAAAGTAGAATTATATGATACCTCAGACGCAAACTCACATGATTACGCAAACACAATAATCAAATAATTCCGCAATCGCATGAAGTGCATAAATTCGCAATCACATAAAGTGAAGAATTCCGCAATCTCATGAAGTGCATAAATTCGCAATCACATGAGGTGCATAATTTCGCAACCACATGAGGTGCATAATTTCACAACCACATGAGGTGCATAATTTCGCAATCTCCTAATGTGTATAATTATGCAATATGATAATGTGTAGAAATACGCAACTAGCACACGTACATAAATCCACAATCAAAGACTTGTTATAATTCCGCAATCAGTCAATTGATATAATTCCGCAACTAAGCATCTACATAATTCCGCATTATCACCTGTACTTAATGTCGCAATCAAACCTTGGACATAAGTTCGCAATCAAACAAGTGTCATGATGTCGCAACCAGTCAGGGGTCTCGATTTCGCAACCAATTGAGGGGTATGATTCCGCAACCAGTTACTGGTCATGATTTCGCAACCAATTAAAGGTCATGATTCCGCAACTAGTTAATGGGCAAGATTTCACAACCACTGAATGGGCCTAATTCCGCAACTAGTTACTGGTCAAGATTTAGCAACCAATTAATGGGCAAGATTTCGCAATCAATTAATGGGCCTAATTCCACAACTAGTTAATGGGCCTAATTCCGCAACTAGTTACTGGTCAAGATTTCGTAACCAATTAATGGGCAAGATTTTGCAACTTGTTTGATGGACAAGATTCCGCAACCCAAGAAAATGGTATAATTCCACAACGGGTAAAAGGTCATGATTTCGTAATCATTCTATGGTAATGATTTCGCAACCACTTTTTGGTCAAGATTCTGCAACCCACAAAATATAAGATTCTGCAACCAATTCAATGGATATAATTCCACAACCAATTTAATGTACCATAAATCCGCAACCACTATTAGATGGTCAAGATTCCACAAAGCAAACCCCAGGTGCAAGATTCTGCAAAAATGGCAGAGTTAACAAGAATATCTGGGTTTTTGTGATTTGAGCTATCTGGGATCGTTTTTAACCCAAACTAAACACAAAACTACGTTTCTAAGCCCTAGGGGATCAAAACACATCATCCAATTTCACTTATTATTAACAACTAATCGAGAAAACCCTAAAAATCAAGAACTGGTAATCATGGTTTGAGTAATTAAAGGAATTTATGATACGCATGATTAAACAGAAACAATGATTTAATACCTTGAAAAAAATAGATTCGATCCTAGTTTCTTGATTTGTGGTGGAGGTTTTGTTAATGGTGGCCAAAGGATAAAGTGTGAGTGTTTGATAGGCAGGAGAGAAAGAAGAAACGAGGGGTGAGTGTTTGACTAAGTCAACTTTTTGACATAGTTGCATTTACCCCCCTCTAAGTTTCTATTGTTTCTACCTTTTACCTTAAAGTTAAACTACAACACACTAACGGACTATCCTCTAACAATCGCTAACTATTTTTGTCATAACAAGCAATTAAGGTATTCCCGACACACAACCAACATATCCTAATAGCACTTAGATCACATAACACTAAAGGTAGCATGAAAACCGTTTAATTTTGCTTGAAACCTTTTGAAGATCGATTTTCTTTTGAGAACGATTTAATATTTTCTCCCACTTAAACACAGACCTGTTTTCTATTTAAAGAGCTGTGGTCGTTGTTTTAAGGAGGCAAATACCCTTGAAAATATTTGTCGGTTTTATGTTTATGAAACAATTCTGGTGACAATAAGATTTCTCTTATTTTTACAAATAAGTGCACTGAAACGTACACGAATTTGCGTTAGACCAAGTTATAAAGTAAACTTGATCCCTTGTATGATTATAAACTAAATCATACCCGAGAAAATTAATTCCTGTTGTGAGCCAATGTTTTCCAAGGAAATACGTGACTTTAATGCGAAAAGCGGGTTGCAGTTAGAAATAACTACAAGCCATATGGGCATGTTTTAAAATATGTACAACTTTTATACGGACTCTATTTATGGCGTCGTGTCAATTTTAATCGACATTTCGAAGGCCGTAAATATTACCGTACTAAAAGACATGCCCAATTTTAAATAAAAATATTTTTGGATTTTCTTGATTTTATATTTTTTATGGTTTTTGTAGATTTTATATTTTTGTACTTTTCTTTTTGGTGGTTTTAATATGTACGATAATATACAAGATCACGATAAAAGGATACTCTGGAATAGTTTACCACCACTATTCAGCAGATTCGTCTGCCAACTCCTTAAGTATTGCCGGTGAGAATGATTTCATGCCCAACTTTTCGATCAAAAACTCGATACGTCCTCGATCTAAGGCCTTTGTGAATATATCCGCCAGCTGATACTCAGTGTTGAGAAAATATAGCTCGATCACTCCATTTTACACCTGCTCTTTGATGAAGTGGTAGCGTATGTCAATGTGCTTCGCCCGGGAATGTTGAACATAGTTACAACAAAGGGCAATTGCACTTTTGTTATCACAGTACATCGGGATTTTCTTGAATCCGAGATCGTAGTCAGTTAATTGTGATCTCATCTAAAGAACTTGAGCACAACAACCAGACATAGCAATGTATTCAGCCTTTGTACTGGATATCGCAGCGCTTTAATGCCTTTTGGATGCCCAACTAATCAGTCTATCTCCAAGAAGTTGCACACTGCCAGAAGTGCTACGTCGAGTATCTTAACACCCAACATAATCCGCATCTGCATATGATATTAGTGCAATAGAGGAATCCTTCAGATAACATAGACCACGATTAAGTGTTCCTTTAAGATACCGAAAGATCCTATTCACAACATGTAAGTTCTTTTCGGTAGGTCGAGCTTGATCCGGGCACACATGCATATAGCAAATTGCAAATCAGGCCTGCTAGCAGTCAAATAGAGAAGGGTCCCGATCATTCCACGGTAAAGTTTAGGATCGATAGCAATCCCATCCATATCCTCATCTAACTTGGATCGCTCCACCATTGGAGTATCCACGGGGTCATAATTTTCAAAATGATACTTTTTCAAAGATTCTAGAGCATATTTGGATTGATTAATAAAGATGCCTATGGGATTTTGAGAAATTTTCAACCCTAAGAAAAATGAAAAATTTCCCATCATCGACATCTTAAAACGTGTGGACATGATTTTCTCGAAATGGTCAGATAATCTTTGAGTAGTGGCAGCAAATATTATATCGTCAACATAAATTTGTACCAGTATCATGTCGTTGTCCTCCTTGAGAATGAATAATGTTGGATCCACTTTGCCTTTGGAGAAGCCTTCTGATATCAGATAAGACGATAGGAGATCGTACCACACGCGTGGATCTTATTTCAACCCATAAAGAGCCTTCTTGAGCTTGTACACGTGATTAGGATACTCCGAGTTGACGAATCCATTCGACTGGCTTACGTAGACATCTTCCCCTATATCACCATTAAGAAATGCCGTCTTAACATCCATTTGGTAGACGATCATGTTCATGTGAGCAACATATGCAAGGAATAGTCTAATCGCCTCTAATCATGCAACAGGAGCAAAGGATTCTTCAAAGTCAATACCCAAAGCTTGTTTGTAACCTCTAGCAACCAATCTAGCTTTGTTCTTTAACACTCCACGTAACTCATCGAGTTTAACCTTATATACCCACAACAATGTAAGGATTTCAACGTTGTCGGGTAAAGGAACTAATTCCATACTTCAAGACGTTGAAATTCATTAAGTTCCTCTTGCATGGATTCAATCCAAGATGATTGTGTCATGCCTTGTTGCCAATTTTTAGGTTCAATATCAGAAAGAAATGCATCAAAGTAGCAATATAATGCATGTTCTTGTCGTTGGTGGCGTGTTAAGACTGGTCAATCGATGTCACCAATAATATTGCGGATTAGGTAATCCTTTGACCATTTGGTGTTGTGTATTTTAATCAGTGGTGATCTGGAGTGAACGATTACAGGAGCTTCCTCTGAGGTAGAATCGTCACTTGGAGGATCAAAGAATTCATCAAACATAGGTTGAAATAACTCATCCCACTCGGGCCTTGTAAGTGGTGTAAATGATGGAGAAGTAGGATTGTTGGGAGTTAATCTGGAACTAATCGTACCGGTTCCCATCTCATGAAGTGCGGGTTCAGAGCTGTGTTGCTCAGAAACCATTGCTGTCAGCTCATCAAAATCGGCATCCAAAGTTTCTACTATCTTGCCAAGACGACGGTTATAAATCTGGTAAGCTTTCTTTGCGGGTGAGTAACCGATGAAGATTCCAATATCAGCCTTCGGTTGAAGTTTGCCCAAATTCTCACTATTAGTATTTGGATAACACAGTGCACCAAACACATGTAGAAATGAAATATCGGGTTTGTGTCCATGAAGTAGCTTATATGGGGATTTTCCATGGCGCTTACGAATGATGGAGCGGTTTTAGGTATAACATGCGGTTGCCACTGCTTCATCCCATAATAATAAAGGAGCATTCATATAAATCAACATAGTTATAGCAGCTTCCATTAGTGTACGGTTACGTCTTTCCATGACACCATTTTGTTGTGGAGTGCGAGCAACTAAAGTTTCATGTGAAATACGGACCTCTTCATAATAGTCTCGTAGAGTCTGATTAACAAACTCAGTCCCATTATCAGTTCGAATGCGGCAAACAGTAGCATTAAGACGCACTTGGTTCATCTTTAGGAAAGTAATAATATAATTTGGTACTTGATCCTTGGTTGCTAAAAACTTTACCCATGTAAACCTTGAGAAATCATCCACCATGACGAGGATGTATTTTCTACCACTCACACTAGCCGTAAGCATTGGCCCGCAAAGATCCATGTGTAAAAGATACAATGGTTCTTGGTTGGTGTCTTCAGCTTTAGATTTGTAGGATTTCTTGGTGCTTTTCCCCAAAGAACACGCGGAACATAAATGATCCTTATCGAACTTAAGTTTTGGAAGACCACGAACAAGCTCGTTTTTAGCCAAATGGTTAATAGCATCAAAGTTAAGATGAGATAACCGGCGATGCCACAACCATGACTTGGTCTTAGATGCTTTGGAGAGAAGGCATACAGGAGAGGCGGCCATCATGTTTTGAATGGACAGTGTGTAGATATTATCTCCTCGAGAACCTTTTAATAAATAATTTCCTACAAGATCACGATGAAGCAAGTATGTTGTCGAAAAGTGACCTCAAGGTTTGAATTGCAAAATTGTCCCACTGAAAATAAGTTGTGACCAAGTCCCTCCACATAATACACCCCTGAAATCGTAACATTCCCAATTTGATATTCACCATAACCCATGATCTTCGCAATATGGTCGTTGCCAAATTTAACCGTTCCTAGAAACTTGGTGACGAAATTTTTGAGCATCGAGCGGTCTCCGGTCATATGCTTTGAGCATCCAGAGTCCAAGTACCAGAGGATGATTTGGATCGACTTAAAAATATCACCAGACGAAGACAATGTATCGGAATCTAAATGTTCCTCTGTGTTAGCTGGTACATATATATTTATCTTAGATTTGTTATTAGAAGGATTCTCAGGCTTCCAAATTTTCTTATTAGATGCTGGCTTAGATTCTAGTTGTCTAATAACCTAAGGTACTTCTTCACTGGTAGGCACAATAGTGGACGCATACCTAGTTAAAGGGTGCTTTTTCCATTTCTTAGTGCTAGAGTTCCTATTTAAAGGATGCTGAGACCTAACTTCCATGGATATGATCCTAGTTAAAGGGCACTTAGTTCCATTTGCGGTAAAGGTCCTACCAGTGGGTCTCCATTGCCAACCAACTTGGGTGAATTCCTTCCCCGTTGGAATCCATTCAAGATTGTTCCTAATGGCATACATTTCATTCACATGATCAACAAGGCATAAATCATGACGTTGAGAAAACATGCATTCATTACAATTCCAACATCTTAAATTAGAATTCACATTTTGCTTAGGCTTCTACATAGAGGCAGATCCTTTTGTCTTAGGTACATGATTCTTTTTATTTAAAACTAAAATAACATTCCTAGGGTGAACTTCTAGTTTCTTCTTCGCAGTCTTACTAGTGGAAGGCTTGATGCTATCTTTCTTGGCTTGAGATCCTTTAGCCTTAGTAGACATAATTACTCCTGTAGAAGCCAAGGGAACATTAGTGATATATTTTGATTTAGCCTTGATGGGTGTGTTTAAAACACGCTTAGCTCCTGGAGTTTTATTGAGTGGAGTTATGGCAATGGTGGGGGTTTGTTGTTTAGGTGGTGTATGTAACACCCCCAAATTTACACAATTCAATACAGCGGAAGACTCGTTGGTGTTACGGGATAGCACATTACTCACATCATAGACAACGCTTAAAAATCGCGTTGTTTAATAACACAGCATTTCCATTCATAAATATCAAATTTAAATAGGTCCCAAGTCATATTATTTAATACAGTTTTTACAAAACATTTGAATGGAAATTGTTGTTTAAGTACGGGCCATGAATTCTTATTGTCTTCCCGAGAATTACCTTCAAGTACCTGAGATAAAACATGTTAAAAGAAAAGGGTCAGCGATAACGCCGTGTGAATTCATAGAGTTTAATAAAACCATCAATATATCATCGGTATATAATTATTACCGAAAATCATTTTTGTACAAATATTTATAGTAGACCATGAAATAGGCCAAAAACATTTTATACAAATTCTTGTCAAAATCACAATATAGGCTTTCGCCTTCAAAACCATTATACGAACCAATGTCGTAAAAATATCATACAATACGTTTTATAACGTCGTGTAGAGTTAAATAAAAACCGTTATATGAATATGGTTATGTAAAACCAAATCACAAACATAATATCAATAATAAGACCCCGTATTGCTAGTTAGGCAATATATCGTAATTCAATGCATATAGAAGTAGTTTCGTTATTTTTGGATTATTATAAGCCGCATGACATTGTTACCTTACTACAACAAACAACGGGTAGCTAACCCGAAACTCAATTTGCCCATCTAAATTAGCGTGTCGTCACAATAATCACGCTTGTGTAAATCTTCTCATTCATAAATTCGCTTACCAATCAATGTGGCACGACGGGGATCAACCGTCAAGGCGCGAACTGGGGTGATCGTCCCCAAATAGTATTATTATATGCATAAGCGTCTGCCAAATCCTGGTAGTTCACAATTCATGCAAATGGGACTTTTAGTGACATAACCTAACTTTAATAATCCATTTCATTTCATCTATTGGGTCATATAATCATTCATCGGGTCATACAATCATTCGGGTCCAAATCAATAAACAAACAATTGGGACAAATGGTGTCCTATTTTATCAAAACTAACATGTTATCTCTCTCGCGGGTTTATAAAACATTTCATAAAAACATTTAAAAGAGTGCGAGGCTATGAACTCACGTTGATTTGGGAAAGTGGGTTATCGGCAATTCGGATGTACGGTACGTGCTTCAATCACGGAAACCTATATAAATAATAATCGGTCTTAGACTTTTGTCCAATGACTTTATCAAAATAACAATTATGTATACATATGATGATTTTGTACATATGATGATGATCAAGTGGGTTTATACATTCTCATTTACTCATTTTAGTGTTATGTATTGGTAACTTTTATACTAGTTTACTAGTTCAACTTGTTTACATTTTGGAGGCCCAATAGGCCCATTACAAGCCCAATACTTTTCATTAGCCCAATTATACTTTTATTATCAGTATTCTACTTTACATGTTGGGCCCAAGTGGGTTAATCCCAATAAGTAAGTTTATAAGTGTTTTACCAAACTAGTCGAGTTTATAGTCCAATAAGGCTACTTTGGCCCGTTAATGTCTATATGTTATATAGTTCGGGTTTTCTCGGTTTTTACTTGTAATAGGTACTTATATATCAGTATATGACTTTTAAAAAGTGTTGGGAATCTAAACTTGTTAGGTTCCCTGATCATAGATTTAAACATAATTAGGCTGTTAGATAGTCCCTTGCCTGTGCCTAGGAGGCAGGTAAGTTTCGCAAGACTCACAGAGATCCAAGTCTCTGTGAGCAACCTCAGAGGAGTCCATGTCAGAGACATTGTCAAGGAAGTCAAAGATTACTTGAAGACATACTCATTGGCTGTGATGGATAACAGCCAAGATGTATCAGGGACTCTGAGGGGTTTAGGGTTAACAGGGGTGGCAATACCCTGTTAACACTCAGCACACTTTGGACATGCCATTTGTGTGTTCGAGACTATGAAGAAAAAGGAAACCGTTTTGACAACTGTTTCCTTAAAGCATAATGGAAGACTACCAAGAATAGAAGGACATCATGTGACTGATGTGGGAACTTGTAAAAGCTTGTGTAGTCACCATCAAGTACTATTTAGGTCAATCTTGTAACACTATAAATAGGATGTGTATCCATGCATTAATGTTTAACACTTTGAGATATTCATAACATTATTGCATAGAACTTAGTGAATCAAACAGCTACGACTGTATTCATAAGTTAGGGTTTATAGTTGTTCAAAGTGTGCACAACACATTGTCATCAAACGGTGTTATCCATAACACTTGTAATTCTTTATTATACAATAATAAGATTACGTTTGAAAAGTCATACCTCGTGTTGATTAATTTAAGATTAGCGTTTCTAGCATTGATTAGGGACTTTCAATTGGTATCAGAGCAGTGTTTGATATTAAAACCTTCAAGAAACATCGTTCTCAGTTTTATAATCAAGATCCACCATGCTAGAAACTTCTAACCCACCACAATCACCTTCCACAAACCCATCTTCACCAAGACTCAACCCTCCTGCCAATGATGATGATCTACCCCAACTTCTTGACTCAAGAGGTGGATCACATGTCACTAGTGTACCAGTCTTTGATGAAGAAGATTTTGCCAGTTGGAAGAGTCAATTTCTTGTGTATCTCGAGGGACTTGAACCTTTTCTTCTAGAAATTTTAGAAAATGGCCCTTATATTCCCATGGCGCTTACATCTACTGAAGAAAACCCTCTTCCCAAACCTCTCAAACAATGGACTCCAGCTGATAGAAAATTGGCAAACCAAGATAAACGTCTCAAAAGCATCATAATATCCTGTCTTCCCAAACATATCATGAAGTCTGTCATTCAGTGTCCCACAGCCAAACAAATATGGACATACCTCATCTTTAGCCATGAAGGACCCTCTAAAACAAGAGAGACAAAGATTTAGGCACTCAGACTTCAGTTCAATGCCTTCAAGTCACTTGAAGGTGAAAAGGTTCAGCAAACCTATACAAGGTTGAAGATTCTTCTCAATGACCTAGCAATGAATGATGTCACTATTGGTCAAGCTGAGATCAATGCCACATTTGTCAACAACCTTCCAAGAAAGTGGCTGAGTATGAATCAGACTCAGAGAGCTAACAACTCAATCAAAAATGACACCCTTGCTCAGCTTTATGGAAAGTACAATTATGAAGAAGGGCTGATTGATACTATTTACAAGTCAGAGACTGAAAGATTTATAGTCCAAGGAGCATCTTCTAAAGCCTTAATCTCTGTAACTCATCCTCATGACAGCGATTCTAATGTTGAAGAAGACACCCGCAGCAGCCAAGAGTTCTTGACAGACCTTAATGCAGAGTTTCATGAAAGAGCCTTGCTAGCCAACCAAAGAAGATTCTTCAAAAGATCAGGAAGAATAGGATCAGCTAGTAAACCAACTGACAGGTCAAAAGAAACTTGCTTTGTCTGTGGAAAGCTTGGACATTTCCAAAAAGACTGTCCTTCCACCAAGACATCCTCACCCTCTTATCCATCATCTTCATCCAAACCTTACAAGTTCAAACAACATAACAACTCATCTCACCAATCCAATTCATCAAACACTAAGAAGAAGGATTACAAAAACAAGTACAAGGCACTTAAAGCTGAGTTAGAACAAATGAACTTGAAGCTTGAAGCTCTGTCCAAGAAGAAGGGTGGTGATATAAAGACAGAGAAAGGGTTGGTTGCTGAAGCTTATGATTGGAATGATGAGCCTCTGACTTCAGATGAAGAAGATACCACCAGAGTCAGGGCTTTCATGGCGATAGCTGAGGATGAACCAACTGTTGGAAAAGGTGATGCAAGATCAGGACAATGGGTTGACATCACAATGAAAAAGGTACACAGGCTTTTATCCATGTCTGATAGTGATGAACGTAAGCATGTCCTTGATTACACCATTGTTGATTTACACTTTGTTGAGGAACAAAGAAAGAACCTACTTGATAAGTTTCACTCTGTTAAATCTGAACTGCTAAATGCTAAATCTGAATGTGAAACTCTCAGGCGGGTTAATTTAGAGAAAATATCCCTGCAAAATGAAGTAGCTAGATTAACCTTGAAAAACATTGCTTTAAATGATCAAGTCTCTGAATTAAACAAGGTTATTGAAAAATGGCTGTGTGCTAGGTTCACTATAGATCAATTGCTTAATGATGAAGTGCCTGCTGACTTAAAAAGGGATATATCTGCTAAGAAAAATAAGCTGAGAATTCTCACCAAACCCAAAGACATTGTCTTCAAATCTACAGAGACAATTCATATGTCAGATACCACTTTGACTAATGACCCTGTCTCTGAAGATGTGACTGAGTTACCACCTTTGACCAAACTCTCTGGAGTTGAACCTAGTAGTTACTCTCGAGCTGCTAAGGGTGAACTTAGATCAGATATTGAGAAACCTCCAGCTAAAGTTTTTCATGTGCCTGCTAAAATAACTGGTAAACAAGTAGCCTTTAAGCCTGTTGCTACTAAAGCTGTGAATAAGGTTGACCCAACCACTGAAGATCGCCTGTTGTCTCTAATGAAAGAAGTAGAACTCTTGAAACAACACATTAAGCCTTCCGCTGAATGCTCTACTTCACATGAACCTAAGTCAGTCCTAGGTGAACCCAAAGGGTAAAAGTTAATCAAACCTTATTGCAATGTATGTAAAAACTCTCACCATATGACTTTAGATCATCATAGATACATGGCAGCTAAAAGAGCTCAGACACCCTCTAGGGATAGACCACAGAGTTCCAAAAGACAACAGGGAAATTACAAACCTTATCCTCCCTGTAAATTCTATGGGTTCACAGACCATCACTCAGACGAGTGTGGTGACTTCCCTGGGTGTGATATATGTGGAAGTTATAACCATGAAACAGTGAATTGTCCCTCCCAACGCCAGAAGTTCTACAGGAACACAAGAGTTGCTAATCAGCAATTCAGGGAACCCACTGGAAAGTGGGTTCACCATAGGAACTAACCTGTTTCTATGTATCTGTGCAGAAATATCTCAAGGAATCGGTATGGTATCTAGACAGTGGCTATTCTAGACACATGACAGGGATTCAACAATACCTACACAGATACTCAAAGGAGCCAGGTCCTAAAGTGGTGTTTGGAGATAACTCTTCAGGTGACACAGAAGGATATGGCTCAATGAACTGCAATGGGATTACATTTACCAGGGTTGCATATGTGAATGGTCTTAAACACAATCTTATTAGCATCAGCCAATTGTGTGATGCTGACTATAAGGTTTTGTTTACTAAGACTCAGGGAACCATATTCAACAAAAACAATGATGTTGTGCTTATTGCACCTAGAAGAAGAGATGTTTATGTCATCAACATGGCTGTTTGCTCTGATGACAGCTCAAATTGTTTTCTTGCTAAAGCCTCTGAAAGTGTCAATTGGCTGTGGCACAAAAGACTGTCTCATCTCAACTTCAAGAACATCAACAAGATAGCCACACAAAACCTGGTTGCTGGTCTACCTTCTGTAATGTTTTCTAAAGACAAGACTTGTTCTGCCTGTGTCAAAGGAAAGCATCACAGGTCTTCATTCAAGACTAGGCAATCATTCTCTATTGACAAGTGCTTACATCTCCTTCATATGGATTTGTTTGGGCTTGTCAAACCTCAGACCATTAATCACAACAAATACACCTTGGTCATAGTTGATGAATTTTCAAGATACATATGGGTGTTCTTCCTCAAAAGGAAAAGCGATGCAGCTGAAACCATCATGTCCTTCATCAGACAGGTTGAAAATATGAATGATGTTAGAGTCAAAGCTCTGAGAAGTGATAATGGTACTGAATTCAAGAATCATCAACTTGAATCTTTTTGTGATGAAAAAGGGATTTCACAAAACTTCTCTTCAGCTGGCACCCCTGAACAAAATGGTGTGGCTGAAAGAAGAAACATGACTTTGATTGAAGCAGCCAGAACTATGTTGAATGGTGCAGCCTTACCAAAGCATTTTTGGGGAGAAGCTGTTCACACTGCCTGCTACACACAAAACAAATCAATCATTGTCAAAAGACATGGTAAAACTTCCTATGAAGTTTTCAGAAAAAGATCTCCAGATGTCAGCTATTTTCATGTGTTTGGATGTCCTGTGTTCATTTATAACTACAGGGATAAACTTGGAAAGTTTGATGAAAAAGCTGATGATGGTTTCTTCTTGGGATACTCTCCAACAGCCAAAGCCTTCAGAGTATTCAACATCAGAAGACAAGAAGTAGAAGAAACCTTCCATGTTAGATTCAATGAAGATGATGAAGTCATACAGAGAACAGGAACAGAGGGTGATGAAATTGATTTTAATGAAAATGTATCTTTCCCAAGTGATGAGTTCACAGAACCAAGACCTACCAGTCATCATCACTCCAACACTCTCACTCCTTATGTCCCTGCCTTTGATCCTCTGTCTACTCACAACATAGAAGTTCCTGTCTCTCGGGAACTTGATGAAGAAGAACCACAAACCTCTGTTAGTCCTTCTCCTTCTAATGCTATTGATGACTCACCAATTCTTCAAATCCCTGAAGACTCTCCTGCTGATAATGAAGTTGTACCTCTTGATATGGCTGAAGAAGACTCTGACACTGAAGTAGTCTTTGAAGAAAGCCCTCTTAGTCAGCAGGATGAAACTCAAATTGTACCAGCTGTGCCCACAAGTGTTCCTATCCTTGAGTCCCCAGCTCCTCAAAATAAGTGGTCAAGAGATCAACACATTCTTCTTGTCAACATTATTGGGGAACCTAATGCAGGGGTCACAACTAGACAGCGAATCCAAGACTCAGAGTCTGCCTCAGCCAATGAATGTCTCTTTGCTGAATTTCTCTCACAAATTGAACCTAAAAGAGTAGCTAAGGCTCTGGTAGAAGAAGGATGGGTAGCTGCTATGCAAGAAGAAATAAATAAGTTCAAAAGGAACAAAGTATGGACACTAGTGCCAGCTCCACCTGGAAAGAATATCACAGGCACTAGATGGATCTATAGAAATAAGATGGATGAAATTGGGAACATCATCAGAAACAAGGCCAGACTGGTGGCACAGGGGTTTTCTCAGACTGAAGGAATTGATTATGATGAAACATTTGCTCCAGTTGCAAGACTTGAAGCCATCAGAATCTTCCTTGCTTATGCTGCCTATATGAACATCACTGTGTATCAGATGGATGTAAAGAGTGCATTCCTCAATGGTGATTTGGCTGAGGAAGTGTATGTTGCACAACCTGAGGATTTGAGAACAACGAGTTTCCCAACCATGTGTACAGACTTCACAAGGCCATGTATGGGCTGAAACAAGCTCCAAGAGCATGGTATGAAACTCTTTCTAATTTCTTAACTGTAAATAAATTTGTAAGGGGTTCTATTGATAAAACACTCTTTACCTTCAAGGATAAGAGTGATTTCATCATTGTGTAGATTTATGTGGATGATATCATCTTTGGGTCAACAAATGTCAATCTTAGTAAACGTTTTGCTAAATTAATGACCAAGAAATATGAGATGAGTATGATGGGTGAATTAACTTACTTTTTGGGCTTTCAAATTAAACAATGTCCTAAGGGAATTTTAATTTGTCAAGAAAAGTATGTTAAGGATTTACTTAAAAAATATGACTTAGCTGATTGTGCATCAGTGAAATTCCCCATGCTTCCACCCAACAACTTGGGCCCTGATGAGTCAGGGGTCTCTGTTAATGAGACTTTATATAGAGGCATGATTGGGTCACTCATGTATCTAACAGCTAGTCGTCCAGATATCCAATTCTCCACATGTCTCTGTGCAAGGTACCAAGCTAACCCAAAAGAATCCCATCTAGTGGCTGTTAAGAGAATTTTCAGGTATCTCAAAGGAACACCATCCCTAGGCCTATGGTATCCAAAGGAATCAGGCTTTGATCTCAAGGCCTATTCAGATTCAGATTATGCTGGATGCTGTATTGACAGGAAAAGCACTTCAGGCAGCTGTCAAATCCTAGGAGGAAAATTGGTTGGATGGAGTGCTAAGAAGCAAAACTCTGTGGCTATGTCTTCAGCTGAAGCAGAATATGTCGCTGCAGCCAGTTGTTGTGCTCAGGTGCTCTGGATGAAAAGTCAATTGGTTGACTATGAAATTTTGTATGACAAAGTGCCAATCTTTTGTGACAACACCAGCGCCATTGCCATATCCAACAACCCTGTTTTTCACTCTCGTACCAAACACATTGATATCAGGTATCATTTTATCAGGGATCATATAATGAAAGGAGATATTGAGCTGCATTTTGTTCCCACAGAGCTGCAACTAGCTGATATCTTTACAAAGCCTTTGGCTGAACCTTTGTTCAACAGGCTAGTTGTTGAGCTAGGGATGCTCAATATCTCAAAGCCTGTGGCTTGATATTAAATGTGTTCATTAAATGATTGATTCTATATAAAATGTTTTTCACATGAAACTAGGTAGTTACTTTCCAAGTAAATGCAAAAAACATTCTCAAATATTTAATCATTTATTTTTTGAATAACGAGGAGACAAATAAGTTTTGAAAGGTCAAGGGACCCACTTGAGCAGTTATTTTATCACTTTGCATTTAATGCGGTTGAATAACTGTTTACGTAGTTTGAATATATATATATTGTCTCTCCTCTCTTCTCACCCACCACCATTCTCATTTCTCAAATCTATTTCTCTCTATAAGAACTTCTCTCTCTTAACCCATCCTCCATTTTCTTTCACCTTCGACCTTAAATCCATGGCGTTTTCAGTTCCTAAAGCAGCAAATGTCAACTTCGAGATCAACGAAAGCATCCTCGCCTCCAACAACGCCATTGGATGGATAAAGGCTCCAAATAGCACCTACTCAGATCTGGTTAATTTCATGCAGAATTGTGACCTAAGTGAAGCCTTCACCAAATCTCCAACCACCTTCTACCAAGAATACCTTAGGGAATTCTGGTATTCTGCTGAAGTGGTAGATGACACTATAACTTTTAGCCTTTCATGCAATGAACACCCATTCGCTTTCTCCCTTAAAGATTTCTCGAGTGTGGCTGGATTGAAACATGGAGATGAATGCCTTAAGGTCGTTGATAAAAAGGCTGTCAAAGAAGCCCTGGCCACACTCAAACCCTGTCATGATGTAAACCCTGCCCTTACACCAGCTGAGGTCCTCTCTAAATCTCCTTTGAAGATTAAGTATTTCACTCCCATGTGGCGTGTCCTCTTCACCCACATTGTTAAATCCCTGGGAGGAATGCAGGGATCCCAAGATCAGATGTCCTTCAACCATCAAGCTATTGCATATGGGCTGATCTGGGGAGCTGATGTTGATGTTGGAAGCATTCTCTTCTCCAACCTTGTAGAACAGCTGAAGGGAAGAAATCAAGTCAGAGAAAAGAATATCTGCTATGTTCGCTTCCTGTCTCTGATCTTTGAAAGTCTGTTGGGAGACAACTACCACAACACTGCGTTGACTGCTCTGAAGCCATACCGTATCACAGGTGCCATCTACAAAGAAATAGGAGCTGAAGATGTCCCTGTCACCTCTCATATGATGAATGTGGCCAACAAACTACCAACAGCTGAGAAGCCCTTGCTCCCTTCTTCTGAGAAGGTGAATACTTCTAGTGTGTCTAGCAAGTCTAAGTCTTTGACCTCTGGGCAGCACACTACCAAGTCCAAGGCTTCTTCTAGCCAACAACCTAAGAAGAAGAAAATCCCCTTTTCTTCCAACACCAAAGCTGTTACTAAGGCCAAGGGAAAGAAGACTGACACCTCCTCTGTTCCAGATATTCATGTGGAATCAGATACATCTACTGACCAACAACAGGAGTCTAGTGTCTCAAAGTCAGCTGAGACGACAGGAAACCAGCCTAATCCAGCTGATATCTCACAGGTAATCAGTGTACATTTTTAGAGGTTCACAAGCAGCCACTCTCATTTGTCTGTAGGAGAGAGTGGTGAAGTTAGGGTAATCCTCGAACCATTGAAGTCTGTCCATGCACTTAGAACTCTTTAAGACTTCTCTACACCTTGTCTTTGCACCAGGGAATGATTCATTTGTGTTTATAAAGCACCCCGATGACCCTGCACCCTCTAGACAGTATTCAGACTAACAACAACCTGAATACACTTATGTCTCAACCTTGATCAGCTGTACTTCACACAGCCTCTTGGTTCCCTCCTTAAAAGAATCCCAAAGGATTTATCCTTTTCAGGGGGACCTGAATCATCACCCTTAGCTTTCCTAGGGGCAGCGTAACAGGCGACCTTTAACCACATATGTTTCACTCTTAAAAGAGTCCCAAAGGTTTCTTAACCTTTTGGGGGGGCTGAATGATCACCCTCAGCTTTCCTAGAGGCAGCGAATGGCGATCCATAAAAAACATATGTTTCACAATCAAAAGAGTCCCAAAGGTTTTAACCTTTTGGGGCGGCTGAATAATCACACTCAGCTTTCCTAGGGGCAGCGAATGGCGATCATTAACCATATTTTTTTCACACTTAAAAGAATCCCAAGGATTTATCCTTTGGAGTGGCTGAGTAATCACCCTCAGCCTCTCTGGGACAGCGAAATGGCGACCATTCCCCTTATCTTTTTCCCTGTTACTAATTAAAACAATTTGCAGGCTGAGATTGTACAGCCAGTCACTGAATCCCAGGTACAAAAAGAGAAGGAGGCTGATACAATCACTCAAGATAAACCCAATGATGAAGAGCCTCTGTTAAATACTTATGAAGAAATGCTATCATTGGAGGATGATGTCTCTGATCTTGAGTCAATGCCTGAAGATGAAATCCCTGAAGGGATGTTTGAGGAGGAGGATGAAGAAGATGAGGAAGACCAGCTATCTGTCTCTCCTCCCAAAGAAATAGCTGTGTCCACACCAGCTGGCGATAAGACTCCTCCTCCCAAGGACGCTGTTGTTACTCCAAACTCTGCTACCTCAACAACAACAGTTTTCCAACGCCCAGCCTATGATCCAACAGCGGAGTTTCTCTTGTTTGATCATCCTGCCCAAACTAACTTTGATCTTTTACCAAGGGGGGATGATTATGCTCAACAAAGCCTCAACATAAAAAATCTTCAGCCTGTTCATCACCAATCTGACATTGAACGCTTATCAAGGAAGTTGGATGTGATCAAGTCTGAAATGCACAACTTCACTGTTACATTCCCTGAAATCATACAAAAGGCTGTGGCTGAGGCAGTTACTGAGCCAATCAAGGATGATGCAAGGAAAGGTGTAGCACAGGGACTTAGTCATCTTTCAACAAGAATGAAGGATGTCATTGACTCAGAGGTCCCTGCCTTACTTCATGAGCATGAGCTAACTATGCACAGACAATTTGAAGCTGTTCGCAACAGGCAATACCGTCATGCAAACTTCATTGTCAGTCGAGTTCAGGCCAACACTAATGCAAATGGCAACCTTCTGCTGAAGATTGCAAGGGCTTCAAGGAAGAGGCAACATGCTATGGCTGCCTCTGTTGAACAGATTGCAAGGCATTTTCAGGCACGTTCATCCAAACGTCTGTGTAGCCAGGATGAACGTGAGGGGAGAAAGAAACAAAACTCAACCTTGCATCTGCTAAACAAGGCTCATCATCAGCTAACAACACCATTACACCTGTTCCTCTCCAAGTCATCACACCTGTTATAATACCTGATGATGAGGATAACACTCAGGGGGAGCAACAGAATCAAGATAGAGCTGACTCATCAAAGTCCCTGGTTTTGGTTAACACCAGCGAGCCTGGGGATGATGATGAACCAGCTGCCAAGAAGCTAAAGTTCACTGTTAGCTCCCTTCCCAAAGCAATTCAAACTCAGGCTTAGACAACATTTATCAGAAGAGCTGATGTTTTGAAAAACATAAGTGTGGAGTCCTCTGTCTCGAAGAAAGGAAAGGAGATAGTTTTGGTTGACACAGACACCAAACTCAAGAAGATAGTTGCGATGTGTGACAATCCGTCAATTTATGGTTGATATTTTATTCTCAAATATTATTTAAAAACATTATTTTAATGTTATAATATGAACTCATTTATTTTTTGGAAGTAATTTGGATTTACGTCTTGAAGTAGCATCGACTACGTCTAAACCGGAGGATTTTACGTTACGTGCTTACGTTTACACACACCGTTTTGGTGACAGTCTGACATTTCAGAAAATAAATTTGTCCGTGAATATTATTTTGAGATTTTAAATTTGTGTTGGTTCCTAAACTCACAAATTTACGAGAAGAGATTAGGACTTACGATTTTATTTTAACGTCCTTTACGACTAAACCGGAAACCTTAGGATTACGTATTTACGTTTTCGAACTCCGTTTTTGATGAGACAATTTTTATTAGATTCGTTTTGTGCCGTTGATTCATAGTTTATGAAAATGTTTTTCGTAAAACGACCCGAGGGCACGCAAATCAAGGAAACTAGAATCGAGGAGTACCCGTAAATTAGTGGAGATGAGACAAGTGGGACACTTGTCCACCCCCACTATAACTAGCCAACACAAGCCTTGTGGCAAGTTTATACATAAACTTGCAAGACACATGTCTTGCAAGCTTAATAAACAAGCTAACAAACCACAAAACCATCTAGCCAAAACCATTCACTCATTCAACACATGCAAACCACCAACTCCTCTCTTCCTCTCTCTAAAATTCGCCCAAGAACCACCCATAAACTCCCCCATTTGATCAATTTTAACCCCAAACATTTGTTATAATTAACATATGTTAATCTCCATTCAAAAAGATGAAGATTGGTGCAAGTTTTAACATCCAAGGAGAAGTTTTGTTGGTGTCTTGGGGCTGATTTTCCATGAGAAGCTTATGAAGATTTGGTGATCTTAAAGTGGTGTTGGTTTATCACAAGTCTTGCCATCAAATTCAAGCCTTGTTCATCAAAACTCATATTTTCATCACTAATGGTGGTATAAAGATTGTTCTCCTCATCCTCTTGTTATTTTGATTATGTAATCATGTATTTTATTTCCTATTGTATATGTATATGATGAATATATGATGATAAAAATATTGTGTGGGGATTTGGTGTTGATAATCATGGGTAAAAAGATGAAAAACTATATGTAAAAAGGTTAAAATCATGCTTAAAATGTTGGCTGTATAAAACAGTAAAGACTCATATGATAAACTGATAAAATGGCTTGAATAGATTAATATACAGTAACCTATATGTCTTGTACACATGTGAGAGTTGGCCATGCAATGGAATCATTAGGATGAGTGAGATATGATCAAAACAAGTTTAGAGTGGAAATCTGAGTTCACTGTTTTGGACGATTTTTAGAAACTACTTAGAGGCTGATTAAATAGTAGCTATAGTAGAGTTAAATGGAGCACATATCATGTAGTTTATGTCATAAAAATTTGAGCTTCTATCTCCATATAGAACTCTAGATATGACAGTTTTGGTGGACATGAAAATAAAAATCAGATTTTGGAAATCAAAGTATAATAGTATTATATAAGCACTCAAATAAAAATAGTATAAAATGTGAATTAAAACCCACTAACTCATATAATACATTTATATAAATATGTATAAGGTTAAATAAATGGACACTTTATAAAAATGATAGTTGAATAAGATTTATAAGTATAAAAACTATAAACATGATTTTTACGACTTTTTTGGCTATTACCGTAAAATTGACGTTTTTGTTAAATAAAACTTAGACGGTTGGACCGTCTAATGTAAACTTTTCTAAACTCATATACTGATATATAAACATATATAACAAGTAAAAACCGATAAAACCCGAACTATATAACATACGCATTAACGGACTAAGTTAACGTTATTGGACTAATAATACAACAAAATGGACTAAAACACTTATAAACTTATTTATTGGGCTTAACCCATTTGAGCCCATCATGTAAAGTGTAAATACTGATAATACAAGTATAAAATGGATTAATACAAGTTAAAGAACTTATAATAAGTTTATTGGACTTAAAATATGTAAATAGGTAAAACTAGTAAACTAGTATAAAAGTTATCGACACATAACACTAAAATGAGTAAATGAGAATATGCA
This sequence comes from Glebionis coronaria, assembly GCA_025667525.1. Lineage (NCBI taxonomy): Eukaryota > Viridiplantae > Streptophyta > Magnoliopsida > Asterales > Asteraceae > Glebionis > Glebionis coronaria. Next base: position 140,667 of record JANFOE010000694.1, read on the forward strand.
AACCCACTTGATCATCATATATATATAATCATCATATGTATACATAATTGTTATTTTTATAAAGTCATTGGCCAAGAGTTTAAGACGAGTATTATTTGTCTAGGTTTCCGTGATTGAAGCACGTACCGTACGTCCGAATTGCCGATAACCCGCCTTCACACATCAACGTGGGTTCATAGCCTCGCACTCTTTTAAATGTTTTTATGAAATGTTTTATAAACCCGCGAGGGAGATAACATGTTAGTTTTTATAAAATAGGACACCATTTGTCCCGATTGTTTGTTTATTGATTTGGACCCGAATGATTGTATGACCCGATTGTATGACCTGATAAATGATTAAATGACCCGATAGATGAAATTAAATGGATTATTAAAGTTAGGTTATGTCACTAAAAGTCCCATTAGCATGAATTGTGAACTACCGGGATTTGGTAGACGCTTATGCATATAATAGTTCTATTTGGGGACGATCACCCTAGTTCGCGCCTTGACGGTTGATCCCCGTCGTGCCACATTGATTGGTAAGCGAATTTAGGTATGAGAAGATTACATAGCGTGACCTTTGTGACGACACGCTAATTTAGATGGGCAAATTGAGTTTCGGGCTAGCTACCCGTTGTTTGTTGTAGTAAGGTAACAATGTCATGCGGCTTATAATAATCCAATTAACGAAATACTGCTATACGCACCGAATTATGATGTATTGCCTGACTAGCAATACGGGGTCATACTATTGATATTATGTTCGTGTTTTGTTTTTTTCATAACCATATTCATATAACGATTTTTATTTGATCTATACAATGTTGTAAAACGTATTGTATGATGTTTTTACGACACTGGTTCATATAATGATTTTTAAGGCAAATGCCTATATTATGATTTTGATAAGGATTTGTATAAAATGACTTTGGCTATTTTATGGCCTATTACAATGATTTGTACGAAATGATTTTTGGTAATAATTTTATACCAAAGTTATATTGATGGAATTTATTAAACTCTATGAATTCACTCGGCGTTATCGCTGACCTTTTCTTTTAACATGTTTTATCTCAGGTACTTGAAGGTAATTCTCGGGAAGACGACAAGAATTCATGGCCCGCACTTAAACAATATTTTTCATTCAAATACTTTGTAAAACTTTTTATGAAATAATATGACTTGGGACCTATGTAACTTTGATATTTATGAATGGAAATGCTTTTATTATTAAATGACGCAATTTTTATGCGTTGTCTATGATGTGAGTAATGTGCTATCCCGTAACACCAACGAGTCTTCCGCTGTATTGAATTGTATAAAATTTGGGGGTGTTACAGTTTGGTACCAGAGCTCTCGTTATAGAGAACGAAAGATTTTTAAAACTAAGGTTTTGAATAATACATTTCAAAATCATTTAACTATAAACATTTTTCTAAAAATGTCTAAAAATCTTTTGACTATAACGGTGCCGAAGAATTCCCGAGTTACCGACAAGGCCAGACTGAGAAGTGTTATTTTAATATATATATATATAACTTGGATTATATATATATATATGATGTAATTTTATTACATGATTGTTTGATGATTATTTTGATATTTATACGAGGTATTTATATGACGTAGATTATCACAAGGAACCCTAACTCTCCTAGTAAATTAATCGAAGCTATTCTCGTAGGAATTCTAGCTATCCTAGATCTAAACCAAGTTGTGGATATTTATGATCCCAACAAATGGTTGATATTCGTAGAAATGTAGATATTAGTTGATTGTGAAATTGAAAGAAGAATTGGTGAGATTAAAACTGATATCGATGTCATGACGATCTTTCCTTATAGAGTGAAGTTTGACAAAACGTTACCACCTAGAAAGATGTCATCTGATTCGTTGTCGTCCAATTCTTAAATTGAAATTGAAAGGGTGAATGTTGCACTTGAGGCTGTCATTGGAACCATTACCCAAAAGCCTCATGCCACTAGTACCTTTCCGAGAAGTCTAGTTGAATGATCAAGTCATTTCATACTAGTGACTCATTTGATAATTATTGATAAAGGAGTTATAGGATCGGAAATTAAGTGTTGATCATATCAAACTTTTATTGCCCTTTCAAGGTCTAAGAATAAGATTGAAAGTATTGGAGAATGAGGTAGGATATCGAATTGAGTATAAAATTGGTTGAAACTTGAATAAAGTAAAATTTAACTTGTGTGGAATAAGAAATTGTTAAGAGGAAGTCATTAAGCCCTGTGATTGAATTATAAGGTTTTAATTGATTGTTGATTCGTGTTAAGTGTTGTTCCTAGGCCATTGTCCAATGATGAGGATGCCCAGTGTCCAAGAAATAAAGTGAAGAAATCTTCTTCTGAATTGGGACCGATGGATCTTCTGGGACATGTGGAACACCTAATGACTCTTGTAGATTAGTATTCATTGTGGTATCTTTTAAAAATCCCTAACTTAACTGAGACATCAGTTGGTAGGATGAGTTCTTGGAATTGTATGACATAGTGACACGTAATGTGTTACGATACAATTTTGACTTGTTTGTGATTAATGAAAAGACTACCTTTGATTGCTAAATCCTACATGTATCGATGTTATCTATCTGTTTTTGCTTCTTCCTAATGTTCGCATTAGTGATGCAACCATTGAACATGTACTCATCTCGAATTGAGTTACGTTGCGGATTATTCTTTTTGAGTGCCATCGAGGTCATGCACCTCTTGATTATTTGGCTAGAGCTCATTTCCTATCATATTGTAATTAGTTCTTGGTGAACAAGCTTTCATCACTCTTTTGCAGATTACTCATTATTTTTATAAAGATAAAACAGTATCCCTTGAGAAAAATTGGGTTTTCATCACCATATGGATTATTTAAAGTGAGACTTATAAATAATCGTTATCGAAATAAAGTTGTTTATGAAGCACTTTGGAAGACTTAATTGTTTTCATAACAAAGAAAATCTTTGTAAATTTATTCTTGATTCTTATTTAAGAATTAAGCATGAAAATGTTTTTACTATAAACATGATGATAAAATTTTGACGAACTGAGTATTGCATCGTTAATCTTGAAATTGTATATAGTTGCGCGCCAACATACAATTTGGAAGCGACCATGCAAGGCTGATTAGTAGTCACCATAAAACTAATGAATAAACACTACATTTTCTTTGAAGATTGTGAAAGATTAAAATTTTATGAGATCTGCAAGAAGAGAAAAAAAAATAGGGACATATTATTAGGGACACCTACATATGTGCCCTTACTATTTATTCTTCTGAGTCGAATTTACTCATCTGTGGAATTTGTCTTATTTGACAATTGACAATTCTTTCTTGTCCAATTCTCCCGTAGTGAGGTTCTTAGGAAAAGTATCTGATTATCGAGTGTTGATACCCGACTGGATGTATCGACGTTCATATCATTTCTTTTGATTAGATTTCATATTTGAATGACCTGCTTAACGATCCGAGGAGCTTTCGAATGTGTACTCAAATTATGAAAACATGGGATATATTCATATTCGTTAAATGTTTTCGTTTGTATCTGATTTGAAATTCTCTCGTTTAGATTATGCGTTGACCTTACTCTTTTTAAGGTTAGTTATGTCTCCTGATATCCTTGAAATTGTGAAGGATTATGAGTTATTGTTAGTCTTTTGAGAAGTTCACATCTTATCGACGGCAATAAAACTGAAAAGTTGATAGTGCCAGTAGAATGGATTGATTGATTTTGACATGACGACATTGTCTTAATTGATGAGAACTCGAGTAAAATTCCCCTAAAAGATAAGATGTTGATTATCAAAAGTGATCTAAATAATTCTTGACGGATGACCATATCCTGCATTTAGACTTGAAATTTTATCTTGAATGGTTATGAACTAGTTATAGATATTGTAATCTAGAAGAACCTAATATGAATTTATTAAAAGATGTTTCTGTTATCTGAAACTTTAGGAAGTATTTGTTGGTGAATTACCTACACTTTCGCCATTAAGGCAAGTTGAAATTGGTATTGATTATATTCCCGGTGCTTCACCTGTGGCATGTGCACTGTACGTCAACACCATCTGAATTAAAGGAATTACCATACAACTGACAGAGTTGTCGGAGAATGATTTTATTCTACCGAGCTCGTCATCATGAAGAGATATGGTGTTATCATTCCTTATGTTTATAGATTACTGTGATCTAAGTAAATTGACAGTCGAAAACGATATCCATAACTCGAAATGGAAGATTTGTTCGATCATTTACAAGGTTCTAGCGTATGTTTTAAAGATTTGATCCATGGCATGGTTATCATCAACTTCGCATCTGCGAAAAAGATTATCTATTCCAATCATTACATCCAGAACTTGTAATGAACATTATGAGTTTCACATGATGTCGTTTGGATTGACTAATACACACGTAGCATTCATAAATTTGGTGGATCACGTGTGTAGGCTGTAATTTCATAAATTCATGCTTGTGATCATTAAGGACTATTTGTTTGTTTATAAGAATAAGAATGAGTTAGTAATTATTTATAGATTGCCCTGAATCGACCGCACAACGAAAACCTGTACCTTGAATATTTAACATGTAATTAACGGCTTAATACTTTACATGATTTGACCGTGTGATTAATAAGATAATGGGATCTATATTGACATTTCAAAAATTAAGAGCCCTTTTAAGACTTTGAGTATTACTAAAAAGAAGAAAGTGCAAATATGTTTTGATAGATGTTATCAAAAGAATTTTTAAGGAATCATTCCCTTATAACCAAAACATATAACTAAACTCCTGTTTAGGGGTAAATGTTTTTGCATACCTTAATACAACCTAAGAAGGATTGAGGAAACCCATTTAAACCATGACTTAAAATTTGAAACGACAATTTTTGCTTTTCAATTAAGAAATTTTTTACCAAAGAATAAACGAAGGTTTTTCAAACATTTACGGATCTTATTAATTATTTTAATTATTTTCGATAAATCAGCAAAAATCTTGTTAATTAAATTCAAATTTATTTTGAACATTTTTATATAATTGGTCGAACTATGAAATTTAAAATTTTTATGCTTGTCTTTCATAAAAATTAAATATTTATTATTTAATTAGTTGTAATAATTATCGACGCTTTAAACGTTGGATTAAGCAAAACTGATGAAAATAATAGCTGAAACGAAGCTGAAACTTAGAAAATATGAAGAAAGGTGAACGTAGATACTGACACGTTGTAACACCCCCAAATTTATACAACTTAGTACATCGGAAGACTAGTTGGTGTTACGGGATAGCACATTACTCACATCATAGACAACGCATAAAAATCGCGTCGTTTATTTATAAATCATTTCCATTCATAAATATCAAAGATACATCGGTCCCAAGTCATTACATTTCATACAAAGTTTTACAAAGTGTTTGAATGGAAAATATTGTTTAAGTGCGGGCCATGAATTCTTGTCGTCTTCCCGAGAATTACCTTCAAGTAACTGAGATAAAACATGTTAAAAGAAAAGGTCAGCGATAACGCCGAGTGAATTCATAGAGTTTAATAAATTCCATCAATACAACTTTGGTATAAAATTAGTACCAAAAATCAATTCGTACAAATCATTGTAATAGGCCAAAAAATAGCCAAGAATTATTTTATACAAATCTTTGTAATAGGCCATAAAATAGCCAAAGTCATTTTATATAAATCCTTATCGAAAATCATAATATAGGCATTTGCCTTAAAAATTATTATACGAGCCAATGTCGTAAAAACATCATACAATACGTCTTATGACGTCGTATAAATTCAAATAAAATCCGTTATATGAATATGGTTATGAAAACCAAAACACGAACATAATATCAATATTATGACCCTGTATTGCTAGTCAGGCAATACATCGTAATTCGAAGCGTCTAATAGTATTTCAATAGTTTTGGATTATTACAAGCCGCATGACATTGTTACCTTACTAAACCAAAACGGGTAGCTAACCCGATACCAATTTTGCCCATCTAAAGTAGCGTGTCGTCACAAAGGTCACGCTATGGAAATCTTCTCATACATAAATTCGCTTACCAATCAATGTGGCACGACGGGGATCAACCGTCAAGGCGCGAACTGGGGTGATCGTCCCCAAATAGTACTATTAAATGCATAAGCGTCTACCAACTCCCAGTAGTTCACAATTCATGCTAATGGGACTTTTAGTGACATAACCCAACTTTAATAATCCATTTTATTTCATCTATCGGGTCCTTTAATCATTTATCGGGTCATACAATCGGGTCATTCAATCATTCGGGTCCAAAATCAATAAACAAACAATCGGGACAAATGGTGTCCTAGTTTTATAAAAACTAACATGTTATCTCCCTCGCGGGTTTATAAAACATTTATAAAAGCATTTAAAAGAGTGCGAGGCTATGAACTCACGTTGATGTGGGAAGGCGGGTTATCGGCAATTCGGACGTACGATACGTGCTTCAATCACGGAAACCTAGACAAATAATACTCGGTCTTAGACGTTTGTCCAATGACTTTATAAAAATAACAAGTATGTATACATATGATGATTATATATATATGATGATCAAGTGGGTTTACATATTCTCGTTTACTCATTCTAGTGTTATATGTCGATAACTTTTATACTAGTTTACTAGTTTTACCTATTTACACGTTTTAAGTCCAATAAACTTATTATAAGTTATTTAACTTGTTTTAATCCATTTTGTAATTATATTATCAGTATTTAAACTTTCCATGTTGGGCCCAAATGGGTTAAGCCCAATAAGTTCTTTTTTTACAAGTATTTAACTTATTTAGTCCAATTATTAGCCCAATGTGTTTACTTAGCTCGTTAATGTCCGTTTGTCCTATAGTTCGGGTTTTTATCGGTTTTTACTTGTTATACATGTCTATATATCAGTATATAAGTTTTATAAAGTTTTCATTAGACGGGTCCAACCATCTAAGTTTTGTTTAACAAAAACGTTAATTTTACGGCAATAGCCGAAAAAGTCGTAAAAATCAAGTTTATAGTTTTATAACTTATAAAACTTAACAATTTACCATTTTTATAAAATGTACACTTATTTAACCTTTTACATACTTATATAAATAAAATCCATAAGTTAGTGGGTTTTTATTTTACATTTTATATATTAAAATGTGAGTGCTTATATAATAGTATTATTCTTTAATTTCCAAAAATCTGATTTTTAACTTCATCTTCACCAAAACTGCTATATCTTGAGTTCTACATGGAGATAGAAGCTCAAATTTTTATCACATAAACTACATGATATGTGCTACATTTAACTCTTCTATAGCTACTGTTGAATCATCTTTAAGTATTTTCTAAAAATCGTCCAAAACAGTAACTTCAGATTTATACCCTAAATTTGTTTTGATCATATCTGACTCATTATTTTGATTCCATTGCATGGCCAACTCTCACATGTGTACAAGACATTTAGCTTACTGTAAATGGATCCTACTTCATTATTTCATCAGTTCATAACATGTTTCTTTACTGTTTTATACAGCCATCAAATTTAACCAAGATTTTTAACCTTGTTTCTTATGGTTTTTCACCTTTTTATCCATGTTTATCAACAACAAATCCCCACATAACATTTTTATCATCATATAATCATCATAAATATATACAATAGGAAATAAAATACATGTTTACATAATCAAAATAACAAGAAGATGAGGAGGACAATCTTTATACCACCAAGTTGATGTAAGTTATGATTTTGACATGGTTTTTGATGGAGAAACTTGTAGAAAACCATGACCATCTTCAAGACCACCATGCTCCATGAACTCCTTGTGGAAAATCAGCCTCATGGCACCATGAAAACTCCTCCATGGATGTTATAAGTACCACCAATCAATAGGGTTTTGAAAGGGCTTCAACATATGCAAGTATAACATATGATTTCATGGTTGAATCAAGATCAAAGGGTGTTTTTGGGAGAGATATGAGACGGCATTAATGGAGTTAGAGAGAGAGATGTAGCTAGTTTGCATGTAAGAAATGAGAGTGTGTGGTTTTAGTTGATGGTTTTAGTTAGCTTAAGTGGTAAGTGGCTTACACTTTAAGCTTTAGCAAGACATGTGTAAACATTAGGTTACCACTTTGACAAATAAAGTGGTGTTGTGGCAATGCTTGAACCGTCCCATATTGGGGGTGGGGCAAAACTTGTTTTGTCTCATCCCCAATTATTTACGGGTACTCCTCGATTCTAGTTTCCTCGATTTACGTGCCCTCGGGTCGTTTTACGAAAAACGTTTTTATAAATTATGAATCAACGTCACAAAACGAATCCAATAAAAATTGTCTCATCAAAAACGGAGTTCAAAAACGTAAATACGTAATCCTAAGGTTTCCGGTTTAGTCGTAAAGGACGTTAAAATAAAATCGTAAGTCCTAATCTCTTCTCGTAAATTTGTGAGTTTATGAATCAACACAAATTTAAAACTCCAAAATAATATTCACGGATAAATTTATTTTCTGAAATGTCGGACTATCACCAAAGACGGTGTATGTAAACGTAAGCACGTAACGTAGAATCCTCCGGTTTAAAAGTAGTCGATGCTACTTCAAGACGTAAATCTAAATTTCTTCCCAAAAATATGTGAGTTCATACTGTATCATTAAAATAATATTTTCAAATAATATTTGAGAATAAAATATCAATCGTAAATTGACGGATTGTCACAGCATTTACCCCTAAACAGGATCTTTGTCCTCAAAGATCATCTTACTACTCGCTTCTTATAGAGTTAAAGTCATGTGGGTATATCCTCCACATTCGGTCTTTTCTCACAACTTCAATTCATTATAATACGCGAGTTTCATCAAACATAACTACGGGAATAAGATCATGCTTAATGTTGACTTAATTTCTCTATCCATGATGTTCACGGGTTTCTGATGAATGCAGCTTTTCGCCGATCTAAGATTTACTAAGAATAATCAGATTTTCACTTGATAGGTATTCCATCAAGTTCGATTTACGAAACATAATTCACGCAGTCTTTGAAGTCCTAGGGTAGATCCAGCTTATATGCCTTTCAATCCCAACTTTTACATCATTTCAATGGTCCCATACAACGGGGACTTATATCCCATGATTTGTCAGATCATAAATTCATTTTTCCAAGGTTAAAAATTGTGGCATAACTTCGCTACCCATTTGGCACATCAAGATCTACATTTCACATTCACATAACCTCCTGCTCACTATCGGCAGTTAATAATCAAATCCTAATTTCAACAATCATTTCAGATCTTGCGGGTCGGGTATTTTGTAAGGATAGGTTCGCCATCATAGGAAACCTTAAACCTAAAAGACACGTCCAACTCACAATGGGTGTATGTCGGTTGTCTTCATCTCAACTCCTGCTTACAAATGCTCTAATATAGATTCTAACAAGATTCGATCTCAATCCTAATACGACGATTATCAAGGATAATCTCTCCAAAGGAAAACGATTATACGGTCTATTACCAAAGGTCAATCATTCAAACATAAAACAGCACTTCTATTACTCTGTATCGTTACTTTACCTCGTCCCTTCGATTTGGGATGGTACATAGTACTCTCATCAAGGTTCGTTCTCAATGACTTCTGAGCAAATCTCTAGAAATTCGATGCGAAGCGAGGATCTTGATATAGATGATCGATACAGGCACGCTATGTTTACATAACTCTTTTTGCATTTATCATTAACGAGAATGATATTAGCAGGTTTGGTCAGTCTGTCGATGATGACCCAAACCGAATCAAATTCAGATGATGACCTTTGCAATAGCTAGACGTTTACTAATATATGAGGCGATGTCTGCCTTCATAATTGCCATCAGTATAACTTCTTCAGACAAAGATGCTTTTAGTCATAAATGACATAAATAGAATACTTATACATACAAATTCCAACATAACTATATCTCACAATCTTCCATATTTAGACAATCACATGTGGTCTTTTATACATTTAATGTCATTGTCTTCTCAATTCTAATGGTTCACATTAGCCGTGAACCCCCTTTTTTTTTTTTCTTTCTATATTATCCTTTTTACAAACATCGTTTATTTTATATTGTTTGGCAATTTATTTTGCACAATCACTATTAAGAAATATATCTTATTTAGTTCTTTATCTTTTCTACATAATGTGTCAGTATCTATATTCACTTCTCATGATGATATAATTATCATGTCCACAATTCACTCAGATATTCTTTCTATATTATGCGTTAGTAATTACGTTCACCTTCCTGATGAAATAAATATCACAACCGTATTTATTCAAAATTCTTTCTTCATATCTCCTATGTTTTAGTTCCGTCTCAACTATCATTTTTATCCGTTTTACTCAATCCGTCGTCTAAAGCGTCGATAATTATCATAATTAATTAAATAATTATTAGTTAATTTTTATGAAGCGTAAAAGTTTTAAATTTCTTAGTTCGACCAATTATATAAAATGTTCAAAAATAAATTTGAATTTAATTAACAAGATTTTTGGTTGATTTATCGAAATAATTAATAAGATTCGTAAATATTTGAAAAATCTTTGTTTATACTTTGGTCAAAATTTTCTTTAGTTTGAAAAGCGTAAATTATCGTTTCAAATTTCAAGTCATGTTTTATATAGTTTCCTCAATTCCTCTTGAGTTGTCTAAAAGTATACACAAACATTTACCCCTAAACAGAAGTTTAGTTAAATGGTTTGTGTATAAGGGAATAATCCCTTAAAATCCTTTGTTAAAACATTTGTCAAAACATATTTCCATTTCTTTTTGGTAAAATCCAAAGTCTTAAAAGGGCTCTTAATTTTTGAAGAGTCTATATGCATACATCTTACCATTACTAATCCAACGGTCATTTTATGTAAAGGATTAAGTCTTTAATCACGTGTTAATTATTTAAAATACAGGTTTTCATTGTTTAGCCAATTCAGGGCAATTTACAACTAATTATTAACTCATTATTATTCGTATTAACAAACAAATAGTCCTTAATGATCGCAAACATGAATTTATCAAATTACAGCCTACACACGTGATTCACCGAATTTATGAATGCTACATGTGTATTAGTCAATCCAAACGACATCACGTGAAACTCATAACGTTCATTACAAGTACCGGATGTAGTGATTGGAGTAGATAATCTCTTTCGCAGATGCGAAGTTGATGATAACCATGCTATGGATCAAATTTGCTAGAACCTTGTAAATGATCGAACAATTCTTCCATTTCGAGTTATGGATATCGTTTTCGATTGTCAATTTACTCAGTCACAGTAATCTATAAATATAAGGAAAGATAACATCATAGCTCTTCAGGATGACAGGCTTGGTATAATAAAATATTTCTCCGACAACTCTCTCAGTTGTATGGTAATTCCTTTAATTCAAATGGTGCTGACATACAGTGCACAAGCCACAGGTGCAGCACCGAGAATAAAAATCAATACCAAATTTCAACTTGCCTTGATGGCGAAAGTCTAGGTAATTCATTAATAAATACTTACTAAAGTTTCAGATAACAGAAACATCTTTTAATAAATTCATACTAGGTTCTGCTAGATTACAATATCTATAACTAATTCACAACCATTCACGGTAAAATTTCAAGTCTAAATGCAGGATATGGTCATCCATCAAGAATTATTTAGATCACTTTTGATAATCAACATCTTATCATTTAGGGGAATTCTACTCGAGTTCCCATCAATTAAGACAATGTTGTCATGTCATAATCAATCAATTCATTCCACTGGCATTATCAACTTTCCAGTCTCATTGCCTTCGATAAGATGTGAACTTCTCAAAAGTCTAATAATAACTCATAATCCTTCACAAATTCAAGGGTATCTGGATACACAACTAACCTTAAAAGAGTAAGGTCAACGCATAATCTACGCAAGAGAATTTCAAATCAGATATAGACGAAAACATTTAACGAATATGAATATATCCCATGTTTTCATAATTTGAGTACGCATTCGAAAGTTCCTCGGATCGTTACCCAGGTCATTCAAATGAAATCAAATCATAAGAAATGATAAGAATGTCAATACATCCAGTCGGGTATCAACATTCAGTAATCAGATACTTTTCCTAAGAATCTTACTACAGGAGAATTGGTCAAGAAAGGATTGTCAATTGTCAAATAAGACAATTTCCACAGATGAGTAAATTCGACTCAGAAGAATAGATGCTACATGCACATATGTAGGTGTCCCTAACACTATGTCCTCATTTTACACTTCTTGTAGATCTCATAAATTTTTAATCTTTCACAATCTTCAAAGAAAATGTACTGTTCATTCATTAGTTTTATGGTGACTACTAATCAGTCTTGCATAGTCCATTCCAAATTGTATGTAGGCGCGCAACTATATACAATTTCAAGATTAACGATGCAATACTCAGTTCGTCAAAATTTTATCATCATATTTATAAAAACATTTTCATGCTTAATTCTTAAATAAGAATCAAAAATAAATTTACAAAGATTTTCTTTATCATGAAAACAATTAAGTTTTCCAAAACGTTTCTTAAACAACTTCATTTTGATATAAATCACTTATAAATCTTCACTTTGAATAATCCTTATAGTGATGAAAATTAAATTTTCTCAAAGGATACTGTTTTAACTTATAAAAACAATGAGTGATCTGCAAAAGAGTGATGAAAGCTTGTTCACCAAGAATTAACTACGATATGATAGGAAATGAGCTTAGCCAAATAATCATGAGGTTCATGACTTCGATGGCACTCAGGAATACAAAGAGAATAATCCACAACTTAACTCAATTCGAGATGAGTACTTGTTCAATGGTTGTATCACTAATGCGAACATTAGGATGAAGCAATAAAAGATAGATAACATCGATACATGTAGGATTTAGCAATCAAAGGTAGTCTTTCTCATTAATCACAAACAAGTCAAAATTGTACCGTAACACATTACGTGTCACTATGTCATACAATTCTCAGAACTCATCCTACCAACTGATGTCACAGTTAAGTTAGGGATTATTTTTAAAAGATACCACAATGAATACTAATCTACAAGAGTCATTAGGTGTTCCACATGTCCTGAAAGATCCATCGGTCCCAATTCAGAAGAAGATTTCTTCAATTTATTTCTTGGACACTGGGCATCCTCGTTAGTGGACAATGGCCTAGGAACAACCCTTAACACGAATCAATAATCAATTAAAACCTTATAATTCAATCACAGAACTTAACGATTTCCTCTTAACAATCTCATATTCCATAAAAGTTAAATTTTACTTTATTCAAGTTTCAACCATTTTTATACTCGATTCGATATCCTACCTCATTTCTCAATACTCCAACTTTATTCTTAGGCCTTAATAGGGCAATAAAGCTCGATATGATCAACACTTAATTTCCAATCCTATTAGCTCTTACAACAACAATTATCAAATGAGTCATTAATATGAAATGACTTGATCATTCAACTAGACTTCTCGGAAAGGTATTAGTGGCATGAGGCTTTTGGGTAATGGTTCCAATAACAGCCTCAAGTGCAACATTCACCCTTTCGATTTCAATTTAAGAATTGGATGACAACGAATCAGATGACATCTTTCCAGGTGATAACGTTTTGTCAAACTCCACTCTATAAGGAAAGATCGTCATGACATCGATATCGGATTTAATCTCGCCAATTCTTTTTCAATATCATAATCAACTAATATCTACATTTCTACGAGTATCAACCATTTGTTGGGATCATAATTATCCACAACTTGGTTTAGATCTAGGATAGCTAGAATTCCTACGAGAATAGCTTCGATTAATTTACTAGGGGATTTAGGGTTACTTGTGACAATCTACGTCGTATAAATACCTCGTATAAAAATCAAAATAATCATCAAACAATCATGCAATCAATTTACATCATATATATATATATATATAATCCAAGTATATATATATTAAAATAACACTTCTCAGTCTTGGCCTTGTCGGTAACTCGGGAATTCTTCGGCACCGTTATAGTCAAAAGATTTTTAGACATTTTTAGAAAAATGTTTTTAGTTAAAAGATTTTGAAAAGTTTTATTCAAAACCTTGGTTTTAAAAATCTTTCGTTCTCTATAACGAGAGCTCTGATACCAAACTGTAACACCCCCAAATTTATACAACTTAGTACAGCGGAAGACTAGTTGGTGTTACGGGATAGCACATTACTCACATCATAGACAACGCATAAAAATCGCGTCGTTTATTTATAAATCATTTCCATTCATAAATATCAAAGATACATCGGTCCCAAGTCATTACATTTCATACAAAGTTTTACAAAGTGTTTGAATGGAAAATATTGTTTAAGTGCGGGCCATGAATTCTTGTCGTCTTCCCGAGAATTACCTTCAAGTACCTGAGATAAAACATGTTAAAAGAAAAGGTCAGCGATAACGCCGAGTGAATTCATAGAGTTTAATAAATTCCATCAATACAACTTTGGTATAAAATTAGTACCAAAAATCAATTCGTACAAATCATTGTAATAGGCCGAAAAATAGCCAAGAATTATTTTATACAAATCTTTGTAATAGGCCATAAAATAGCCAAAGTCATTTTATATAAATCCTTATCGAAAATCATAATATAGGCATTTGCCTTAAAAATTATTATACGAGCCAATGTCGTAAAAACATCATACAATACGTCTTATGACGTCGTATAAATTCAAATAAAATCCGTTATATGAATATGGTTATGAAAACCAAAACACGAACATAATATCAATAGTATGACCCTGTATTGCTAGTCAGGCAATACATCGTAATTCGAAGCGTCTAATAGTATTTCATTAGTTTTGGATTATTACAAGCCGCATGACATTGTTACCTTACTAAACCAAAACGGGTAGCTAACCCGATACCAATTTTGCCCATCTAAAGTAGCGTGTCGTCACAAAGGTCACGCTATGGAAATCTTCTCATACATAAATTCGCTTACCAATCAATGTGGCACGACGGGGATCAACCGTCAAGGCGCGTACTGGGGTGATCGTCCCCAAATAGTACTATTAAATGCATAAGCGTCTACCAACTCCCGGTAGTTCACAGTTCATGCTAATGGGACTTTTAGTGACATAACCTAACTTTAATAATCCATTTTATTTCATCTATCGGGTCCTTTAATCATTTATCAGGTCATACAATCGGGTCATTCAATCATTCGGGTCCAAAATCAATAAACAAACAATTGGGACAAATGGTGTCCTAGTTTTATAAAAACTAACATGTTATCTCCCTCGCGGGTTTATAAAACATTTATAAAAGCATTTAAAAGAGTGCGAGGCTATGAACTCACGTTGATGTGGGAAGGCGGGTTATCGGCAATTCGGACGTACGGTACGTGCTTCAATCACGGAAACCTAGACAAATAATACTCGGTCTTAGACGTTTGTCCAATGACTTTATAAAAATAACAAGTATGTATACATATGATGATTATATATATATGATGATCAAGTGGGTTTACATATTCTCGTTTACTCATTCTAGTGTTATATGTCGATAACTTTTATACTAGTTTACTAGTTTTACCTATTTACACGTTTTAAGTCCAATAAACTTATTATAAGTTATTTAACTTGTTTTAATCCATTTTGTAATTATATTATCAGTATTTAAACTTTCCATGTTGGGCCCAAATGGGTTAAGCCCAATAAGTTCTTTTTTTACAAGTATTTAACTTATTTAGTCCAATTATTAGCCCAATGTGTTTACTTAGCTCGTTAATGTCCATTTGTCCTATAGTTCGGGTTTTTATCGGTTTTTACTTGTTATACATGTCTATATATCAGTATATAAGTTTTATAAAGTTTTCATTAGACGGGTCCAACCATCTAAGTTTTGTTTAACAAAAACGTTAATTTTACGGCAATAGCCGAAAAAGTCGTAAAAATCAAGTTTATAGTTTTATAACTTATAAAACTTAACAAGTTACCATTTTTATAAAATGTACACTTATTTAACCTTTTACATACTTATATAAATAAAATCCATAAGTTAGTGGGTTTTTATTTTACATTTTATATATTAAAATGTGAGTGCTTATATAATAGTATTATTCTTTAATTTCCAAAAATCTGATTTTTAACTTCATCTTCACCAAAACTGCTATATCTTGAGTTCTACATGGAGATAGAAGCTCAAATTTTTATCACATAAACTAAATGATATGTGATACATTTAACTCTTCTATAGCTACTGTTGAATCATCCTTTAAGTATTTTCTAAAAATCGTCCAAAACAGTAACTTCAGATTTATACCCTAAACTTGTTTTGATCATATCTCACTCATTATTTTGATTCCATTGCATGGCCAACTCTCACATGTGTACAAGACATTTAGCTTACTGTAAATGGATCCTACTTCATTATTTCATCAGTTCATAACATGTTTCTTTACTGTTTTATACAGCCATCAAATTTAACCAAGATTTTTAACCTTGTTTCTTATGGTTTTTCACCTTTTTATCCATGTTTATCAACAACAAATCCCCACATAACATTTTTATCATCATATAATCATCATAAATATATACAATAGGAAATAAAATACATGTTTACATAATCAAAATAACAAGAAGATGAGGAGGACAATCTTTATACCACCAAGTTGATGTAAGTTATGATTTTGACATGGTTTTTGATGGAGAAACTTGTAGACAACCATGACCATCTTCAAGACCACCATGCTCCATGAACTCCTTGTGGAAAATCAGCCTCATGACACCATAAAAACTCCTCCATGGATGTTATAAGTACCACCAATCAATAGGGTTTTGAAAGGGCTTCAACATATGCAAGTATAACATATGATTTCATGGTTGAATCAAGATCAAAGGGTGTTTTTGGGAGAGATATGGGACGGCATTAATGGAGTTAGAGAGAGAGATGTAGCTAGTTTGCATGTAAGAAATGAGAGTGTGTGGTTTTAGTTGATGGTTTTAGTTAGCTTAAGTGGTAAGTGGCTTACACTTTAAGCTTTAGCAAGACATGTGTAAACATTAGGCTACCACTTTGACAAATAAAGTGGTGTTGTGGCAATGCTTGAACCGTCCCATATTGGGGGTGGGGCAAAACTTGTTTTGTCTCATCCCCAATTATTTACGGGTACTCATCGATTCTAGTTTCCTCGATTTACGTGCCCTCGGGTCGTTTTACGAAAAACGTTTTTATAAATTATGAATCAACGTCACAAAACGAATCCAATAAAAATTGTCTCATCAAAAACGGAGTTCAAAAACGTAAATACGTAATCCTAAGGTTTCCGGTTTAGTCGTAAAGGACGTTAAAATAAAATCGTAAGTCCTAATCTCTTCTCGTAAATTTGTGAGTTTATGAATCAACACAAATTTAAAACTCCAAAATAATATTCACGGATAAATTTATTTTCTGAAATGTCGGACTGTCACCAAAGACGGTGTATGTAAACGTAAGCACGTAACGTAGAATCCTCCGGTTTAAACGTAGTCGATGCTACTTCAAGACGTAAATCCAAATTTCTTCCCAAAAATATGTGAGTTCATATTGTATCATTAAAATAATATTTTCAAATAATATTTGAGAATAAAATATCAATCGTAAATTGATGGATTGTCACACACGTTATATAGAAAGGATAAAGAATCAATTAAGATGTATTTCTTAATAATGACTGTGCAAAATAAATTGTCGAACATTTTAAAAATAAACGATGTTTGTAAGAAGGATAATATAAATAATAAAAAGGGATTCGCGGATAATGTGAACCATTAGAATTGAGAAGCCGATAGCGTTAAATGTATAAAAGTCCACTTGTGATTATCTAAATATGGAGGATTGTGAGATATAGTTATGATTGGAATCTTGTAAGTATACGTATTATATTCTTGTCATTTCTGATTTAATGTATCATTATCAGAAGAAGTTGTACTGATGGCAAACTATGAAGGCATACATCGCCTCATACATTAGTAAAAGTCTAGCTATTGCAAAGGTCATCATCTGAATTTGATTCGATTTGGGTCATCGTCGACAGACTGACCAAATCCGATAATATCATTCTTGTTAATGATAGATTCTTGATGAAGAAATTGACTCTTTATCTTTAAAGGAGACGTGTAAACTTAGTGTGCTTGTATCGATCATCTCTAAAAAGATCCTCGCTTCGCATTGAATTTCTAGATATGTGCTCAGAAGTCATTGAGAACGAACCTTGATGAGAGTACTGTGTACCACCCCAATCGAAGGGACGAGGTAAAGTAACGATACAAAATACTATAAGCGCTGTTCTATGTTTGAATGATTGACCTTTGGTAATAGACCGTATAATCGTTTTCCTTTGGAGAGATTATCATTGATAATATTCGTGTTAGGATCGAGATCGAATCTTGTTAAGATTTATAGATTAGAGCATCTGTAAGCAGGAGTTGAGATGAAGACACCCGACATACACCCATTGTGAGTTGGACATGTCTTATAGGTTTAAGGTTTCCTATGATGGCGAACCTAACCTTACAAAATACTCGACCCGCGAAACCTGAAATGATTACTGACTGCCAGTAGTGGGCAATAAGTTATGTGAATATGAAATGTAGAGCTTGAAGTGCCAGATGGGTAGCGAAGTTATGCAAAAAATTTTAACCAAGGAAAATGAAATGATGATCTGGAAGATCATGGGATATAAGTCCCCGTTGTATGGGACCATTGAGATGATGTAAAAGATTTGGTTTGAAAGACATATAAGCTGGATCTACCCTAGGACTTCAAGAGCTGCGTAAATTATATTTCGTATATCGAACTTGATAAAATGCCTATCAAGTGAAAATCTGATTGTTTCTTAGTAAAGTTTGGATCGGCGAAAAGTTGCATTCATCAGAAACCCGTGAACATCATGGATAGAGAAAGTAAGTCAACATTAAGCCTGATCATATTCCCGTAGTTATGTTTGATGAAACTCGCGTATTGTAATGAATTACACTTGTGAGAAAATACCGAATGTGGAGGAAATACCCACATGGCTTTAACTCTATAAGAAGCGAGTAGTAAGATGATCTTTGAGGACAAAGATCCTGTTTAGGGGTAAATGCTGTGACAATCCGTCAATTTATGGTTGATATTTTATTCTCAAATATTATTTAAAACATTATTTTAATGTTATAATATGAACTCACTTATTTTTGGGAAGTAATTTGGATTTACGTCTTGAAGTAGCATCGACTACGTCTAAACCGGAGGATTTTACGTTACGTGCTTACGTTTACATACACCGTTTTGGTGACAGTCCGACATTTCAGAAAATAAATTTGTCCGTGAATATTATTTTGAGATTTTAAATTTGTGTTGGTTCCTAAACTCACAAATTTACGAGAAGAGATTAGGACTTACGATTTTATTTTAACGTCCTTTACGACTAAACCGGAAACCTTAGGATTACGTATTTACATTTTCGAACTCCGTTTTTGAGGAGACAATTTTTATTGGATTCGTTTTGTGCCGTTGATTCATAATTTATAAAAACGTTTTTCGTAAAACGACCCGAGGGCACGCAAATCGAGGAAACTAGAATCGAGGAGAACCCGTAAATTAGTGGAGATGAGACAAGTGGGACACTTGTCCACCCCTACTATAACTAGCCAACACAAGCCTTGTGGCAAGTTTATACATAAACTTGCAAGACACATGTCTTGCAAGCTTAATAAACAAGCTAACAAACCACAAAACCATCTAGCCAAAACCATTCACTCATTCAACACATGCAAACCACCAACACCTCTCTTGCTCTCTCTAAAATTCGTCCAAGAACCACCCATAAACTCCCCCATTTGATCAATTTTAACCACAAACATTTGTTATAATTAACATATGTTAATCTCCATTCAAAAAAATGAAGATTGGTGCAAGTTTTAACATCCAAGGAGAAGTTTTGTTGGTGTCTTGGGGCTGATTTTCCATGAGAAGCTTATGAAGATTTGGTGATCTTAAAGTGGTGTTGGTTTATCACAAGTCTTGCCATCAAATCCAAGCCTTGTTCATCAAAACTCATCTTTTCATCACTAATGGTGGTATAAAGATTGTTCTCCTCATCCTCTTGTTATTTTGATTATGTAATCATGTATTTTATTTCCTATTGTATATGTATATGATGAATATATGATGATAAAAATATTGTGTGGGGATTTGGTGTTGATAATCATGGGTAAAAAGATGAAAAACTATATGTAAAAAGGTTAAAATCATGCTTAAAATGTTGGCTGTATAAAACAGTAAAGACTCATATGATAAACTGATAAAATGGCTTGAATAGATTAATATACAGTAAGCTATATGTCTTGTACACATGTGAGAGTTGGCCATGCAATGGAATTATTAGGATGAGTGAGATATGATCAAAACAAGTTTAGAGTGGAAATCTGAGTTCACTGTTTTGGACGATTTTTAGAAAATACTTAGAGGCTGATTCAACAGTAGCTATAGAAGAGTTAAATGGAGCACATATCATTTAGTTTATGTCATAAAAATTTGAGCTTCTATCTCCATATAGAACTCTAGATATGGCAGGTTTGGTGGACATGAAAATAAAAATCAGATTTTGGAAATCAAAGTATAATAGTATTATATAAGCACTCAAATAAAAATAGTATAAAATGTGAATTAAAACCCACTAACTCATATAATACATTTATATAAATATGTATAAGGTTAAATAAATGGACACTTTATAAAAGTGATAGTTGAATAAGATTTATAAGTATAAAAACTATAAACATGATTTTTACGACTTTTTCGGCTATTACCGTAAAATTGACGTTTTTGTTAAATAAAACTTAGATGGTTGGACCCGTCTAATGTAAACTTTTATAAACTCATATACTGATATATAAACATATATAACAAGTAAAAACCGATAAAGCCCGAACTATATAACATACGGACATTAACGGACTAAGTTAACGTTATTGGACTAATAATACAACAAAATGGACTAAAACACTTATAAACTTATTTATTGGGCTTAACCCATTTGGGCCCAACATGTAAAGTGTAAATACTGATAATACAAGTATAAAATGGATTAATACAAGTTAAAGAACTTATAATAAGTTTATTGGACTTAAAATATGTAAATAGGTAAAACTAGTAAACTAGTATAAAAGTTATCGACACATAACACTAAAATGAGTAAATGAGAATATGCAAACCCACTTGATCATCATATATATATAATCATCATATGTATACATAATTGTTATTTTTATAAAGTCATTGGACAAGAGTCTAAGACGAGTATTATTTGTCTAGGTTTCCGTGATTGAAGCACGTACCGTACGTCCGAACTGCCGATAACCCGCCTTCCCACATCAACGTGAGTTCATAGCCTCGCACTCTTTTAAATGTTTTTATGAAATGTTTTATAAACCCGTGAGGGAGATAACATGTTAGTTTTTATAAAATAGGACACCATTTGTCCCGATTGTTTGTTTATTGATTTGGACCCGGATGATTGTATGACCCGATTGTATGACCCGCTAAATGATTAAATGACCCGATAGATGAAATTAAATGGATTATTAAAGTTAGGTTATGTCACTAAAAGTCCCATTAGCATGAATTGTGAACTAACGGGATTTGGTAGACGCTTATGCATATAATAGTACTATTTGGGGACGATCACCCCAGTTCGCGCCTTGACCGTTGATCCCCGTCGTGCCACATTGATTGGTAAGCGAATTTATGTATGAGAAGATTACATAGCGTGAACTTTGTGACGACACGCTAATTTAGATGGGCAAATTGGGTTTCGGGCTAGCTACCCGTTGTTTGTTGTAGTAAGGTAACAATGTCATGCGGCTTATAATAATCCAATTAACGAAATACTGCTATACGCACCGAATTACGATGTATTGCCTGACTAGCAATACGGGGTCATACTATTGATATTATGTTCGTGTTTTGGTTTTTCATAACCATATTCATATAACGATTTTTATTTGATCTATACAACGTTGTAAAACGTATTGTATGATGTTTTTACGACACTGGTTCGTATAATGATTTTTAAGGCAAATGCCTATATTATGATTTTGATAAGGATTTGTATAAAATGACTTTGGCTATTTTATGGCCTATTACATGATTTGTACGAAATAATTTTTGGTAATAATTTTATACCAAAGTTATATTGATGGAATTTATTAAACTCTATGAATTCACTCGGCGTTATCGCTGACCTTTTCTTTTAACATGTTTTATCTCAGGTACTTGAAGTTAATTCTCGGGAAGACGACAAGAATTCATGGCCCGCACTTAAACAATATTTTTCATTCAAATACTTTGTAAAACTTTGTATGAAATAATATGACTTGGGACCTATGTAACTTTGATATTTATGAATGGAAATGCTTTTATTATTAAATGACGCGATTTTTATGCGTTGTCTATGATGTGAGTAATGTGCTATCCCGTAACACCAACGAGTCTTCCGCTGTATTGAATTGTATAAAATTTGGGGGTGTTACACGATGCTAGAGACAGGAGGATCCACCACAGACCTTTCCCAATTCACAACCTTTACACCTTCCAATGAGATTCCTTTAACCCCTGAAGAAATAGAGAAACGGGCTGAGGAATTCTAGAGATTAAATGAACTCAAGACAGCCAAAGAATTGAATGAAGCTACTCTAAGAGAGATGACTCCACCTGAAAGAGAAAAGCAAAAACAAAGGTTGAGGGAAATGGAAGCAAAACGCGCTGAGGCACTAAGGAAAGTCAAAGCTGACTATGATGCATGCGTTAACAACAGATATGCCCCTGACAAGATAACCAAGTTCAAATACACCATTCATAAATCCACAAACACCCCACAGATGATCTTATGGAGGGATAACCAACAAGGAAATATGAATGTGTTTGACAACTTCAGGCTAAAGACACTTGGGTTATCAGAATGGTTCGAACTTGAAGCCTTAGCTGCCAAAAGAACTGGACAGGCCAATTTTCTTCTACTTAAGACTATTAAGGCCAAGTTTACCTGGATCAAAGAAACAGCTGCCAAACTTAAGATTGATCCCCCTCCACATATTTTTGAACAAGAACCCCCAAAGACTGGCAACAAAAGAAGACGAATTTCTCAACTTGTTAAAGAAAATTTTGTTACAGATGATGTTCAAGTGGATGGCATGCACAAGGATTTGATCCTACCCAATGGTATAGTTGGCCCTGTTGATGGTCAGACATATACATACCTGAAAGAGGAATGGCATTCATGAACATGGCTTGCCAGTATGCATTTCAAAGAGAAGATGAGCTGTGCTTAGCTTCAACAATTCAGCTACTTTGTCACAAGAAGTCACTCAAGATCAACTCAGAGTATTCCAAGAAGTTTGCAAAGACTTTGCAGGAAGAATTAGATAACAGATTGGACTTGGCTGAAGCTGAAGAAAGGATTAAAAATGACGACTATCGAAGATGTTCACAGCCCAATTTTACCTTCACCTTTTATTTTACTTATGTAATGCACTTGTAATTTTCTTTAAGTATTAATAAAATCATGAGGTATGTTTGTTTAGATCTGTTATGAGTAAGAAGAAGCTGTTAACTCACTTACCTTAACTTAGTTAGATCTAGCATTATTTATGTTTAAATAGGGGGAGATTGTTGGGAATCTAAACTTGTTAGGTTCCCTGATCATAGATTTAAACATAATTAGGCTGTTAGATAGTCCCTTGCCTGTGACTAGGAGGCAGGCAAGTTTCGCAAGACTCACAGAGAACTGAGTCTCTGTGAGCAACCTCAGAGGAGTCCATGTCAGAGACATTGTCAAGGAAGTCAAAGATTACTTGAAGACATACTCATTCGCTGTGATGGATAACAGCCAAGATGTATCAGGGACTCTGAGGGGTTGAGGGTTAACAGGGGTGGCAATACCCTGTTAACACTCAACACACTTTGGACATGCCATTTGTGTGTTCGAGACTATGAAGAAAAAGGAAACTGTTTTGACAACTGTTTCCTTAAAGCATAATGGAAGACTACCAAGAATAGAAGGACATCATGTGTCTGATGTGGGACCTTGTAAAAGCTTGTGTAGTCACCATCAAGTACTATTTAGGTCAATCTCGTAACACTATAAATAGGATGTGTATCCATGCATTAATGTTTAACACTTTGAGATATTCATAACATTATTGCATAGAACTTAGTGAATCAAACAGCTACGACTGTATTTATAAGTTAGGGTTTATAGTTGTTCAAAGTGTGCACAACACATTGTCATCAAACGGTGTTATCCATAACACTTGTAATTCTTTATTATACAATAATAAGATTACGTTTGAAAAGTAATACCTTGTGTTGATTAAGTTAAGATTAGGGTTTCTAGCATTGATTAGGGACTTTCAAAAAGTTTACATTAGACGGGTCCGACCGTCTAAGTTTTAATTGACGAAAAACGTTAATTTTACGGTATTAGCCGAAAAGATGTAAAAATCATGTTTATAGTTTTATAACTTATAAAACTTATCAAACTACCATTTTTATAACATGTCCATTTATTTATCCTTGTACATATTTATATAAATGTAATATATAAGTTAGTGGGGTTTAATCCACATTTTATACTATATTTATTTGAGTGCTTATATAATACTATTTAACTTTAATTTCACAAAATCTGATTTTTAGTTTCACTTTCACCATTTTTATCATATCTTGAGTTTACAAGGAGATAGAACCTCAAATTTTTATTACAGAAATTACATGATATGTGCTTCATTTTATTCCTCTATAGCTACTGATGAATCAACTTCTAAATATTTTAATAAATTCGTCCAAAACAGTATAAGCAAATTTGCACTCTAATCTTGTTTGATCATATCTCACTCATTTTTATGATTCCATTGTATGACCAACTCTCACATGTGTATAACACCTAATAATTACTGTAAATTGATTCCACTATGCCATTTTATCAGTTTAGCATTTGGTTACTTACTGTTTTTATACAGCCTTCATATTTTAGCAAGATTTTAACCTTGTTACCTATGGTTTTCCATCTTTTTAACCATATTTATCAACACTTGATCCCCACACAACATTTTTATCATCATATATTCATCATATACATATACAATAGAAAAGAAAATACAAGATTTCATAATCAAAATAATAAGAGGATAGGAAGGACAATCTTTATACCACCAAGATTAAGTAGTTTATGATCAAGGCTTGGATTTTTGATGCCAAAACTTGTGATAGATCAACACCAATCTTCAAGACCACCAATACTTGTAAACTTCTTGTAGAAATCAGCCCTTGGACATCACAAATCACTTCCTTGGATGTTAGAATCACCTCCAATCTTCAAGGCTTCAAAGGAGCATCATCATATGTGTTTATAACACAAAGTTTATGGCTAGATTTGATCAAAAATTGATCAAAATGGTATTTTAGAGAGAGAGTGGACGAAAATGGGGAGAGAATGAGAGAGTGGTTTGCATGTATGAGTTTAGGAGAAGTGGTTTTGTTGTTGGATGGTTTTGGTGCTAAGTTAGCTAACTTAGTTAAGTTAGACAAGTGTAGCTTTTAAGCTACATGTTTGACACATCATGGTATGTGTTGGAGCACATTTGGCCATCCCATGTAGTGGGGTGGGCAAGTGTAAAACTTGTCCCATCCCACTAATTTACGGGTACTCCTCGATTCTAGTTTCCTCGATTTGCGTGCCCTCGGGTCCTTTTACGAAAAATGTTTTTATAAATTATGAATCAACGGCACAAAACGAATCTAATAAAAATTGTCTCATCAAAAACGAAGTTCAAAAACGTAAATACGTAATCCTATGGTTTCCGGTTTAGTCGTAAATGACGTTAAATTATTCACGTAAGTCCTAATCTCTTCTCGTAAATTAGTGAGTTTATGAACCAACACAAATTTAAATCCCAAAATAATATTCACGGATAAATTTATTTTCTGAAATGTCAGACTGTCACCAAAACGGTGTATGTAAACGTAAGCACGTAACGTAGAATCCTCCGGTTTAGACGTAGTCGATGCTACTTCAAGACGTAAATCCAAATTTCTTCCCAGAAATGAGTGAGTTCATAATGTAACATTAAAATAATGTTTTTAAATAACACTTGAGAATAAAATATCAACCATAAATTGACGGATTGTCACAGCATTTACCCCTAAACAGGATCTTTGTCCTCAATGATCAATTTATCTTAGTACTCGCTTCTTATAGAGTTAGAGCCATGTGGGTATTTCCTCCACATACGGTCTTTTCTCACAAGTGTAATTCATCACAACACGCGAGTTTCATCAAACATAACTACGGGAATAAGATCAGGCTTAATGTTGACTTACTTTCTCTATCCATGATGTTCACGGGTTTTTGATGAATGCAACTTTTCGCCGATCTAAACTTCATTAAGGAATAGTTAGATTTTCACTTAATTGACATTTTATCAAGTTTGATATACGAAACATAATTCACGCAGCCCTTGAAGTCCTAGGGTAGATCTAGCTTATATGCATTTCAAACCATCTTTTTACATCATCTCAATGGTCCCATACAACGGGGACTTAATTCCCATGATCTTTTAGATCTTCAATTCATCTTTCTATGGTGAAATTTTTTGGCATAACTTCGCTACCCATCCTGCACTTCAAGATCTACATTTCATATTCACATAACCTACTGCCCGCTATCGGAAGTCAATAATCGAATCCTAATTTCAACAATCAATTCAGGTTTCACGGGTCGGGTATCTTGTAAGGTCAGGTTTGTCCTCATAGGCAACCTTAAACCAAAAAGACATGTCCAACTCACAATGAGTGTATGTCGGGTGTCTTCATCCTAACTCCTGCTTACAAATGCTCTCATATTTAGATCCTAACAAGATTCGATCTCGATCCTAACACGATAGTTATCAATGATAACATCTCCAAAGGAAAGCGATTATACGGTTTATTACCAAAGGTCAATCATTCAAGCATAAACCATCACTTATAGTATTTTGTATCGTTACTTTAATTCGCCCCTTCGATTGGGGTGGTAAACAGTACTGTCATCAAGACTCGTTCTCAATGACTTCTGAGCAAATCTCTAGAAATTCGATGCGAAGCGAGGATCTTGATAGAGATGATCGATACAGGTACACCATGTTTACACAACTCCTTTAAATACAAAAGAGTCAATTTCTTCATCAAGAATCTATCATTAACAGGAATGATTTTAGCAGATTTGGTCAGTCTGTCGACGATGACCCAAATCGAATCAAATTCAGATGATGACCTTTGTAATAGTTAGACGTTTACTAATGTATGAGGCGATGTCTGCCTTCATAATTTGCCATCAGTACAACTTCTTTAGATAAAGATACACTAAATCAGAAATAGCATGAATAGAATACTTAATCTTATGAGATTTCAACATGACTAAATCTCTAAATTTCCATATTTAGGCAACCACAAGCGGCCTTTAAAACATTTAACACCATCGGCTTCTCAACTCTAATGGTTCACATTAGCCGTGAACCCCTTTTATTATCTATATTATCCTTTTTACAAGCATCGACTATATTTTAAATTGCTCGGCAATTTATTTTGCACAGTCATTACTAAGGAACACATCCTAATTAAATCTTTATACTTTCTATATTATGTGTCAGTATTTACATTCACCTTCACTGATGAAATAATTATCATGACCACAATTCACTCAGAAATTCTTCCTTCATATTTTCTAAGTTTTAATTTCGTCTCAACTATTATTTTTATCAGTTTTGCTCAATCCGACGTTTTAAAGTGTCGATAAATATTACAAGTAATTAAATAATAAATATTTAACTTTATGAAACGCAAGCGTAAAAATTTAAATTTCTTAGCTCGACCAATTAAATAAAAATGTTCAAAATAAATTTGAATTTAATTAACACGATTTTTGTTGATTTATCAAAAATAATTATTAAGATTCATAAATGTTCGAAAAATCTTTGCTTATACTTTGGTCACAATTTTCTTAGTTGACAAGCAAAAATTGTCGTTTCAAATTTCAAGTCATAAGTTATATAGTTTCCTCAATTCTTCTTAAGTTGTCTAGAAGTACACACAAACATTTATCCCTAAACAGGAGTTTAGTTAAATGTTCTGGGTATAAGGGAATAATCCCTCAAAAGTTCTTTTTGATAAGACATTTGTCAAGACATATTTGCTCTTTCTTTTTGGTAAAACCCAAAGTCTTAAATGACTTCTAATTTTTGAAGAGTCAATATATATATATATCTTACCATCATTAATCAAACGGTCATTTTATGTAAAGGATCAAGCCTTAAATCACATGTTAAATATTCAAGCTACAGGTTTTCACTACTCAGCCAATTCAGGGCAGTCTATAAATAATTATTAACTCATTCTTATTCTTATAAACAAACAAATGGTCCTTAATGATCATGAGCATGAATTTATCAGATTACAGCCTACACACGTGATTCACCAAATTTATGGATGCTACATGTGCATTGGTCAATCCAAACGACATCACGTGAAACTTATAATGTTCATTATAATTTCTAGATGTAGTGATTGGAATAGATAATCTTCTTTGCGGACGCAAAGTTGATGATAACCATGCCATGGATCAAATTTTTAAAACATACGCTAGAACCTTGTAAATGATCGAACAATCTATCATCTTGGGTAGTGGATATCGATTTCGATCGTCAATTTACTTAGTTCACCGTAATCAGTAAACATAAGGAATGATAACACCATAGCTCTTCATAATGACGAGCTCGGTAAAATAAAAGCTTTCTCCGACAACTCTCTCAGTTGTTCAGTTAATGCTTTTAATTCAGATGGCGAAAGTCTAGGTAATTCAACATCAAATACCTCAGAATTTTCAAATAACATAAACATCTTTTAATAAATTTACTTTAAGTTCTTCTTAGATTACAAGATTTATGACTAGTTCATAACCATTCATGACATAATTTCAAGTCTAAATGCAGGATATGGTCGTCCATCAAGAATTATTTAGATCACTTTTGATAATCAACATCTTATCTTTTAGGGGAATTCTACTCGAGTTCCCATCAATTAAGACAATGTGGTCATGTCTTAATCAATCAATCCGTTCTACTGGCACTATCAACTTTCCAGTTTCATTACCATTGATAAGATGTGAACTTCTCAAAAGACTAATAATAACTCATAATCCTTCACAAATTCAAGGATATCTGGAGACACAACTACCATTAAAAGAGTAAGGTCAACGCATAATTTACGCGAGAGAATTTCAAATCAGATATAGACGAAAACATTTAACGAATATGAATATATCCCATGTTTTCATAATTGGAGTACGCATTCGAAAGCTCCTCAGATCGTTACCCAGGTCATTCAAATATGAAATATAATCAAAAGAAATTATAGGAACATCGATACACCGAGTCGGGTATTAGCATTCGGTAATCAAATACTTTTTCAAAGAATCTCACCACGGGAGAATAGGACAAGGAGGGGATACCAATTGTCAATTAAGACAATTTCCACAGATGAGGAAATTCGACTCAGAAGAATAAATGGTACGGGCACATATGTAGGTGTCTCTAACAATATGTCCCTATTTTTCACTTCTTGCATATCTCATAAAATTTAATCTTTCACAATCTTCCAAGAAAATGTAGTGTTTATTAATCAGTTTTATGGTGACTACTAATCAGCCTTGCATGGTCCATTCCAAATTGTATGTAGGCGCGCAACTATATACAATTTCATGATTAATGATGCAATACTCGGTTCGTCAAAATTTTATCATCATGTTTATAATAAAGACATTTTCATGCTTAATTCTTAAATAAGAATCAAAAATAAATTTACAAAGATGTTCTTTGTTATGGAAACAATTAAGTTTTCCAAAGTGTTTCAGAAACAACTTCATTTCGATAACGTTTACTTATAAACCTCACTTTGAATAATCCCTATAGTGATGAAAATTAAATTTTCTCAAGGGATACTGTTTTAACTTTATAAAAACAATGAGCGATCTGCAAAAGAGTCATGAAAATTTGTTCACCAAGAACTAACTACAATATGCTAGGAAATGAGTTTAGCCAATTAATCATGAGGTTCATGACCTTGATGGCACTGAAAAAGAATAATCCACAACGTAACTCAAATCGAGGTGAGTACTTGTTCAATGGTTGCATCACTAATGCGAACATTTGGATGAAACAATAAAAGATAGATAACATCGATACATGTAGGATTCAGGAATCAAAGGTAGTCTTTTCATTAATCACAAACAAGTCAAAATTGTACCGTAACACACTACGTGTCACTATGTCATACAATTCAAAGAACTCATCCTACCAACTGATGTCTCAGTTAAGTTAGGGATTATTTTTAAAAGATACCACAATGAATACTAATCTACAAGAGTCATGGGGGTTCCACCTCTCCTGGAAGATCCATCGGTCCCAATTCAGAAGAAGATTTCTTCAGTTTATTTCCTGGACACTGGGCATCCTCATTATTGGACAATGGCCTAGGAACAACCCTTAACACGAACCAACAATCAATTAAAACCTTATAATTCAATCACATGACTTAACGACTTCCTCTTAACAATTTCTTATTCCATACAAGTTAAATTTTTACTTTATTCAAGTTTCAACCAAAACATACTCAATGCAACATCATACCTCATTCTCCAATACTTTCAACCATATTCTTAATCCTTAAAAGGGCAATAAAAGCTCGATATGAACAACACTTAATTTCCAATCCTATATCTCTTACAACAATAGTTATCAATGGAGTCACTAGTATGAAATGACTCACACATTCGATTAGACTTCTCAGAAAGGTACTAGTGGCATGAGGCTTTTGGGTAATGGTTCCAATGACAGCCTCAAGTGCAACATTCGCCCTTTCGATTTCAAATTTTAAGAATTGGATGACAACGAATCAGATGACACCTTTCCAGGTGGTAACGTTTTGTCAAACTCCACTCTATAAGGAAAGATCGTCATGACATCGATATCAGATTTAATCTCGCTAATTCTTCTTCAAGATCACAATCAACTACTACCAATATTTATACGAATATCAACCATTTTGTTGGGATTATAAATATCCACAACTTGGTTTAGATCTGGAATAGCTAGAATTCCTACGGAAATAGCTTCGATTGATTTTCTGGGGGAGTTAGGGTTTCTTGTGACAATCTACGTCGTATAAATACCTCGTATAAATACAAAATATAATCATCAAACAATCATGTAATCAAATTACATCATATGTATATATATAATCCAAGTTATATATATATTAAAATAACACTTCTCAGTCTGGCCTTGTCGGTAACTCGGGAATTCTTTGGCACCGTTATAGTCAAAAGATTTTTAGACATTTTAAGAAAAATGTTTATAGTTAAATGATTTTGAAATGTTTTCTTCAAAACCTTGGTTTTAAAAATCTTTCGTTCTCTATAACGAGAGCTCTGGTACCAAACTGTAACACCCCCAAATTTACACAATTCAATACAGCGGAAGACTCGTTGGTGTTACGGGATATCACATTACTCACATCATAGACAACGCTTAAAAATCGAGTTGTTTAATAACAAAGCATTTCCATTCATAAATATCAAATTTACATAGGTCCCAAGTCATATTATTTAATACAATTTTTACAAAACATTTGAATGGAAATTGTTGTTTAAGTGCGGGCCATGAATTCTTGTTGTCTTCCCGAGAATTACCTTCAAGTACCTGAGATAAAACAAGTTAAAAGAAAAGAGTCAGCGATAACGCCGAGTGAATTAATAGAGTTTAATAAAACCATCAATATATCATCGGTATATAATTATTACCGAAAAACATTTTTGTACAAATATTTATAGTAGACCATGAAATAGGCCAAACACATTTTATACAAATTCTTATCAAAATCACAATATAGGCTTTCGCCTTCAAAACCATTATACGAACCAATGTCGTAAAAATATCATACAACACGTTTTATAACGTCGTGTAGAGTTAAATAAAAACCGTTATATGAATATGGTTATGTAAAACCAAATCACAAACATAATATCAATAATAAGACCCCGTATTGCTAGTCAGGCAATATATCGTAATTCAATTCATATAGCAGTAGTTTCGTTATTTTTGGATTATTATAAGCCGCATGACATTGTTACCTTACTACAACAAACAACGGGTAGCTAACCCGAAACTCAATTTGCCCATCTAAATTAGCGTGTCGTCACAATAATCACGCTTGTGTAAATCTTCTCATACATAAGTTCGCTTACCAATCAATGTGGCACGACGGGGATCAACCGTCAAGGCGCGAACTAGGGTGATCGTCCCCAAATAGTACTATTATATGCATAAGCGTCTACCAACTCCTGGTAGTTCACAATTCATGCTAATGGGACTTTTAGTGACATAGCCTAACTTTAATAATCCATTTCATTTCATCTATCGGGTCATATAATCATTCATCGGGTCATACAATCATTCGGGTCCAAATCAATAAACAAACAATTGGGACAAATGGTGTCCTATTTTATCAAAACTAACATGTTATCTCCCTCGTGGGTTTATAAAACATTTCATAAAAACATTTAAAAGAGTGCGAGGCTATGAACTCATGTTGATGTGGGAAAGCGGGTTATCGGCAATTCGGATGTACGGTACGTGCTTCAATCACGAAAACCTATATAAATAATAATCGGTTTTAGAATTTTGTCCAATGACTTTATCAAAATAACAATTATGTATACATATGATGATTTTGTACATATGATGATGATCAAGTGGGTTTATACATTCTCATTTACTCATTTTAGTCTTATGTATTGGTAATGATGACGTATAGTCCCCAGCCGGGTCATGAACCCAGCCCATGGGTACTACCAGTATCCGGCCCATCACAGATGGGTGGATTAATGTCATTCAGGCTTATGGGCTTGGATGAACAGTGACCGCACACATGTGTGCGGCCCACGGCCCGGTGCGGCCGACAAAGGGTTAGACAGAATCATATTCTGTCTAGGAATAGCTTTATCCCAATAGAGGAGGATATTCACTACCAAAATTAGAAGATAACAATCATTCTAATTCTGATAGTTATCCTTTCCTTGGGGCCAAAGTATCAAGTGGCAGCCCACTAGGGTTCCACTGCCTATAAAAGGAACCCCCAAGGGTTCCACAAAGGTATTACGTTCTACTCTCAACTCACATAAACCCTAATCGATTATTTACTCTCACGCTGGAGTCTAATCGTGGGAAATATTCCCACGGTAAGCCTAACGCGTGTTGTTTAGTGTGCAGGATCCCAACCAAACGATTCACTTGGTGCAGGAGCCGGAGCCCAACCAACCCGAATTAAGCCTAATTCGGGTCTAGCAAGGATCACCCAACTTTTGCATCAACAAGTTGGCGCCATCCGTGGGACCCATTACACTAAGCTAGAACAAAACCTCATTCTGAATTTCCAATGACGAAGGGGCATCAGCAAGCCAATCCCAGGAATACGAATCCTGGAAATCAGAAGTCCCAAGGGGAAGGGATACTCATCCCCAATCAATCACCTAGCCGCCTTGCAGGCGGACCTGGTAACCGTGGCGGCTTCCAGCCCTTCGGGGTGACGAGCACGATCTCCATGACACCCCCACCTACTTCAAACCTGGACAATCCGGACCCAGGGAGTGCGCCCAACCCTCCTAACAAGGAGCCGCACAGACCATCGGTAGAGGAAGAGGTAGAGGTCCTACCACTCAGCGAGGAGGATCTTACTCGAGTTCTCACGCACAACTTCGATAGGATCGTCCCGGGGATTGCGTCAAGGTTGAATCTGGGGAGGAACCTCCAATCCAGACTCAACTTTGGTGACACCGGACCAATCACCTCTTCCCAAAATCAGAGGAAAAGGAGAGCTCGGCCTCAGGAGCAGAGCACCTTTGAGGAAACCCCTCAACCCAGGAATGTGTTTGAGCGTATAGGAGATCGCCTCATACATGAACTAATGTAGTCTCGAGAAGGAGGAGATAAGTTTGATGGTTCACCCGAGCGGCCGGATCGAGAGTTGGCCAGAACCGCTCGTCGCACGAGCGTGTGGGACAGGATGAACACTGGGAAGAAGGCTTCCGGTTCATCCCAAAAAAGTGGCCCCTACCCAAAGGATGGGGCACCACCACCGTCTCCAGACCCGTCGAGAGAGGACTCAGATGATCATCCGCCTAAGCGTCGCCGACCTAGGCGCACCCCTCCACCACCACCAAACAGTGATGAGTATTATGGTGGCCCTTATTATCGAGATGCAGAAGCGGAGGATCTTTCGCGTCCATGGTGTGAACCATGGGATGACCCTAGGCTCACCCGGCCATGGGCGGACCCCAGGGAAGACCCGTTCACCCTCTGCATACGGAACTATTCTAAGGACACCAAACGTCGCATGCCGGCGTGTGTCAAGACCTATGATGGGACTGGTGATCCGGTTGATCACCTTAAAATATTTGATACGCAGGCTAAAATTGAGCGATGGCCCATGCCTATATGGTGCCAAATGTTCAATTCAACTTTGATCGGAAATGCCCGTGACTGGTTTGAGGCACTCCCTCCACGGAGCATTAATATTTTCTCGGAACTACGCACTGCGTTCGAGAACAATTATACTCAGAGGAAGAAGTATAATAGGGATCCGGTCTCATTGGCAACTGTCAAACAACGGCCGGGGGAGTCCACAGAAGCCTTCACTGAACGCTTCAATGACGAGTGCACGCGCACAAAAACAATGCCGGAGCTCCTGAAAATCTCTGACTACATGCACGCCATAACATACAGGGAATTGATCAGGCGCCTCAATGACAAGCTTCCAGAGAGATATGATGACCTCATGGAAAGGGTCAGAAATTTCATAGAAGGAGAAACAGCTGTCGCCGCGGCCTACCCATCCAGAGGGAATGGGTACCGGTCAAATGACCAGTCTCGGAGACAGTTGGGCGGTCAAGGCAATCAGAACAATAGCAAGGGCTCAGACTATAAGAGCCAAAGCAAAGGAGGACGGTCGGACGATAAGTTCACCCCCCTAAAGATGTCCTACCGGGAGATCTTGCTGACGGAAGGGGCGAACTTTCCAAGGCCTCCCCCAATGACCACTCCGCCGGAACGTCGGCAAGGAAATCGCTTCTGCGAGTTCCATAATGACAAAGGCCACGGTACGGAGGAGTGTATCAAACTCAAGAAGCATATTGAGTCGCTGATCAAATCAGGTAAACTCAAGCACCTAGTTAAGGATTGGAAGGATGGAAAAGACAACAACAAGAAGTACGATAAGAAGGATCCCCAAAAGGACAAACCTTCGACCATATACATGATCCAATCCAAACAACGCCACACGAGGCAAAAAGTTGGCCAAAAATTTTCACGCGGCAAGGAAATCTCGTTCCCTCCCATCACAGCAAGCGATGTGGCCGATGCGCCTCTCACTATCGAGATAAGCATTGGAACACACAATGTTCGTCGCATGTATGTGGATGGAGGGTCGTCAGCAGAGGTACTGTATGAACACTGTTTTGTGCAGTTATGCCCAGCAATAAGAAGCCAATTGGTACCGGCCATGGCGCCGCTCACCGGCTTTAGTGGAGACACTATCTAGCCGATAGGGCAACTACGGCTGCTTGTAACCATTGGGAATGAGGAACACTCCACTACGGCGTGGATGAACTTCATGGTGATACGCTCACATTCTCCGTACAATGGGATCATAGGCAGACCAGGTATTTTGGCTATACGGGCGGTACCCTCCACGGCGCACGGAATGATCAAGTTCCCCGTTGAGGGGGGAATTGTTACCATTTACAACACAATCGTACCGGCATCCGAGTGTCACACCGTGACAACACCGGCTCCACCTGTTCCACCCAAGGATGGATCACAACCTCCCAATTGGAAGGTAGCAATTCACCCTGACTATCTGGAACAGGAGGTATCCATAGGAGGGGCGCTCTCGGATAACGGCAAAAGGGCCATGTGCTCTCTTTTAAGTGCAAACTTGGATATATTCGCATGGGAGCCAAAGCATATGACAGGCGTGCCACGTGCGACAGCAGAGCATAAGCTCCAGATCCGCCAAGGGTACCAACCCGTCAAGCAAAAGAAGCGCGATCAGGCACCTGAGCGCAGCCAAGTGATATTGGAGGAAGTACGGAAACTAGTGGACGCAGGTATCATGCGCGAGGTATACTACCACGAGTGGTTATCCAATCCGGTCATGGTCAAAAAACATGACGGAAGTTGGCGCATGTGTGTGGATTTTACAGATCTAAACAAGGCCTGTCCACAGGATTGTTACCCGTTACCGGAAATCGACTGGAAGGTGGAATCCCTATGTGGGTATCCTTTTAAATGCTTCTTGGACGCATATAAAGGATATCACCAAATCCAGATGGCGGAGGAGGATGCAGAAAAAATGGTGTTCCATACGAGCCAGGGCGTATATTGCTATACGAAAATGCCGTTTGGACTAAAGAACGCCGGTGCTACATATCAACGGCTTGTGGACAAAGCTTTTGAATCACAGATAGGCCACAACTTGGAGGTCTATGTGGATGACTTGGTTATAAAAAGTCACACGGAGGAGGCACTTCTCCGGGATGTCCAAGAGACATTCGACACACTAAGAAGGATTAACATGAAGTTAAATCCAAAAAAATGTACTTTTGGGGCAACGGAGGGAATGTTCCTTGGATATTTGATTGATCCAAATGGCATCAAACCTTGCCCAGAGAAAACGGACGCAGTGATACAACTGCCATCCCCTCAGACACGGAAGGAGGTGCAATCCTTAAATGGGAAGCTAGCCGGGCTGAATAGGTTCCTATCTAAATCCGCAGAGAAGTCATTGCCCCTATTTAAGACACTCAAGAAGTGCATTAGAAAGGGAGACTTCCGGTGGACGAAGGAAGCCGAGGAAGCTTTCGGCCAACTCAAGCAACACCTTGCATCTCTCCCTATGCTAGTAGCTCCACGGCCAAAGGAGGAGCTCATTATGTATCTCTCAGCCACTCATGGCGCAATAAGCGCGGTACTCATGACAGATAGAGATACAGTGCAGACTCCGGTCTATTTTATCAGTAGAACACTACAAGGGCCGGAGCTAAATTACTCCTCTATGGAAAAATTGGTGTTAGCACTAGTGTTTGCTACAAAGCGGCTGCGCCGGTACTTTCAGGCACACCCAATTGTAGTCATTACAGATCAGCCAATAAAGCAGGTTATTTCTAGACCGGACGTGGCAGGGAGGCTGCAAAAATGGAGCATCTTATTGGGGGAGCACAATATATCCTATAGGCCAAGGACGGCTGTGAAAGGCCAGATCTTGGCGGATTTCCTGATCGAGAAGCCGGATGAGGAAGGGCCAATCGTTAAACAAGACGAGACTCCAACAGAACCATGGGTGCTATTTACGGACGGATCTTCGTGTACGGATGGTTCCGGAGCTGGTCTTATCCTCACAAATCCGGAAGGAATGGAGTTCACGTACGCCCTCTGTTTTGAGTTTACAGCCACTAGCAACGAAGCGGAATACGAAGCGGAATACGAAGCATTAATTGCGGGTTTGAAAATCGCCGCTAGAATGGGAGTCCGCAACCTTGAGGCCTACGTGGACTCACGGCTTGTCGCGAACCATATTCTAGGTGGATATGTGGCTAAGGAGGACAACATGGTCAGGTACTTGGAAAAAGTCAAGTCGCTAATCACGGTTTTCAGTAAGTTTTCCATCAAGCAGGTGCCAAGGGGCGAGAACAAGAAGGCGGACGCTCTTAGTAAGATCGCATCCACAAGCTTTGCTCACTTGTCTAAACAAGTCTTGGTGGAAATACTCAAGGAGAAATCTATAACAGAAGGGGAGGTTGCTACTATAGTTGAGGAGGATGGACCTACATGGATGACCCCGAGCATCAACTATTTGACTAGCGAGACCCTTCCAGACGAGGAAAAAGCAGCACGGCGCATCAGGAGGAAGTCGCAGCATTTCGAACTTCGAGAAGGCATCCTTTACAAGCGCTCTTTCTTACAGCCGTGGCTGCGGTGTGTTGGACCACGTCAGGCCGCATACGTAATCAGTGACATACATGAAGGATTGTGCGGCATGCATGCAGGTCCACGATCCGTGGTAGCTAGAGCCTTACGGACAGGATACTATTGGCCTACCATGCACAGAGACGCGCACGACATGATTCGCAAGTGTAGTGATTGCCAAGTGCATAGGCCAGTACCGCGGCACCCGCAGCAGGAGCTTACACCTATCACGTCCCCATGGCCATTCTATAAGTGGGGAATCGACATTGCAGGACCATTATCCTGTAGCTACGGGGGGAGTTAAATTCTTGATTGTTGCGATGGACTACTTCACACGGTGGATAGAGGCCAAGGCAGTCAAGTCTGTCACAGGCAAACAAGTTAAAAAGTTTGTTTGGGAGCATATTGTGTGCCATTTTGGTCTACCAGGAGAAATCATCTCGGACAACGGTAAGCAGTTCACGGACAATCCATTTTGAAGACAGGTGTGCATCATTGAACATCAAGCGGCGCTTCGCATCTGTTAAGCATCCGCAGATAAATGGCCTCATCGAACGAGCAAATAGAAGCTTGGGAAATGGCATCAAGGCGCGTTTGGATGAACGAAGTGCCAAATGGGTCGATGAGTTACCACATGTGCTATGGGCACACAGGAATATGATCAAAACAGCCAACGGAGATACGCCATTTGCATTGGCTTACGACACGGAAGCTGTTATACCAGCAGAGATAGGAATGCCTACTATCCGCACGGCGGAGGTTAATGTCGTCACGAACGATGAGCAGATGCGAATCAACCTGGATCTGTTGGAAGAAAAAAGGGAAATAGCAGCCATCAATGAGGCTAAGTCCAAGGCTAAAATGAAAGCTTATTATGACGCCAAGGTCAAGGGTGTTTCTTTTCGACCGGGAGACTATGTCTATCGTGCTAATGAAGCGAGTCGAGCGGAGAATACAGGAAAACTGGGCCCTAAGTGGGAAGGACCGTACGAAGTCACGGAAGCCTTGGGACGATGCGCGTACAAGTTACGTGACATGGATGGCCGCGACCTAGAGCGCACATGGAACATTTCCAATCTCAAAAGGTGCTATCTTTGAAAGCTACGGCTTCCGCATGGGTGCTTCGCTATATGTGGCTTTAATGAAGAACCATGCGATCTACCTGTTTTGTTTTTTTATGTTTGTTTAGTTTCCTTTCTTGTTTTTTAGGACTTGTCATTATTGTTCAAACAAAAATGTAAATGTTCTAATAAAATGCCGTGGTGCCTAGCTAGCCCCACGGCTTGTTTTGTGCAAATCATTTTTTTTAAATTTTTTGTTAGTCGTATGAATTCTACTTATATTATAATATGCCATGTTTCATTCATATGCATTCCTTCAAATTACTGTACATGTACTATACGCCTCCAGGCGGGGTAAGAGGATTAAGTGAACCTACTAATTCAACTTGCCGCGTAAGAGGGACGCAACCCCAGCCGCACGGATCATGTATCCTTACTAGACACCTTACTCACAAGACGTTGTGGTAAGTTTCATATGCCGTAGTCACACAGTGCTCCGCATAGTAAAGACGCACGTCGCATGTCTAGTAAATTATAGACTTGTATGTATTTTCTTTCTTTGTGTGTAAGACGAGACATATCATGCAGTATTGATGTACAATATTCAACACAGTCAAAATACACAAGTTTACAAATATATAACAAAATTGGCCGTGGTCAATCACGGACTTACATACAAAATACAAATGTTGTTAGCCGTGTACATGCACGGACGAATAGAAACAACAAATATTCAGCGGTTACAAACCAGAGTGTCTGAAATGGATCATAAAGTAGGAGCATCCTACATAGGGGGAAAAACTTACCTATCTCCACTTGTTCCTCGACCAGGCACGACAACCACTCACTACGTTCTTTCTGCTTCTGGGCTTGAGCCGCATTCCTCTCCAGCACCACACTTAAGGGTTCTTCATCAAGCACGATCCTGGTTACGTCCTCATATATGGGGAGCGTCAGGTGGCCGGTGATGGAGTGAAGGAAGCACGGGAGTGACTCTCACCTTGGGAGAACGCACTAAGACTTAGCCTTTCCATGATTTCCATATTTGATGCATCTTTGGTGGCCTCCAGCTCATCCAGGAATGGATAATGCAGATCCCGCATCGCGGCCATGGAAGCAGTCATCTTGTTAGCAGCTTCAGGATTAAAGAAGGCATGTTTGGTGCAGTTTTCCCCTTTCTTGATCAGCTCTATGGCCTCGACCATTCCCTCATGACGTCCGTGGTCAATGCCATCGGACACAAGGCTTGCAAACTGTTGCACAAATTCGGGGGCCTCTAGTACCTTCGTGACGGCCAAGCGTGCTCCATGCCCTACCATCCACCTACGGCCGGCAATAGCCGCTAATAGTTGGGGGCATAGCACGTCATCACGCTCGGTGGTGAGGGCATCAATCATCAAATCTTTTTGGGCAAACGCCTCTTTCAGCTCTTGGGTGACAGCCCTCTCATCAGCAAGCTCCCCTTGTACCTTCTCCATGCTTTGGACGGCCAGGTGCGCGTCTTCTAGTTTCTTTTTAAGCACGTATACCTGGCTGGAGTACGACTGGGCAGACGCTTCCGCTGTGGTTACCTATAAGAGATAAAACGTTAGAAAATATTTCATTTATAAAATGGGTGGTGCGGCACGGATATGTACCTTGGTGGTCGCGGCATCTAGTTTTGACTCAAGGTTGGCCACTTGTTGGTCGTATTCCTTCGCGCGGGCCGATTGCTCTTTTATGGTCGCCTCGGCGCTAGCTAGTTGGGATTGGAGGTCTGCAATTTGAGCTTCATTATCCACGATCATCTTCTCCCTCCGTCCAACCTTCCTCTTAAGAGATTCAACATGCCCAAGTGCGGCTTCAAACCTTACCCTCATCGAGGTTCCCATCGCCATTTGGTGTACCAAGGAACCATTATACTCATCCGCCAAGTCCGCATGGCTGAGCGCGTTCACCTCTCGCACCAAGCCTGGTGGTATGCAGTTGTTGAGGTACTCTCGGCATTCATCAGCGTCCCTCATTCGTGATGCAGTTGTGATATTTCATATAGGGTTGAACGATTGAGGGGGGCCGGACGTTGGGAGGTCTTGGGAGGCTGTGGGTGAACCTTCTTCAAAAACAGGGCCGGACTTTGTGGCGGCCGTGTGAAGCATGGGGTTTCTTTCGACTTCTTTTCCTTTTCCCTTCTCCATTTGGGTGTCAGGAGGAGGCACGGCACCAGTTTGTTCGTTCCTGTGAAACAAGTATTGGGAAACATATTAAGTGTTGCTTATAAGGGAATTTGTCATTCTTATGTGTTAGGAGGGAGTCTTACATGTCATTTCTTGCTAATTCTGATGTGGTTGGGGCAATCTGAGTGACGGGATCGACATGTGCGGCCCGGATAGTCTCGGAACCCTGGGTGGTACTCCCAACAGATTGGTACATGGGGTGGTCTTCTCGAAGTTTCTTGGGAGGGGCGTTGTGTTCGCCAATCTCGGCTGAAGCAGCTTTCCTCACTCGTTTGTTTCTTTTACGGGTACGCCTGGCGACAGGCTGAGCTGTTGCTTCTTCAGTCTCCTCCTCAGCTTCTTTTTCCACTTCTTCTTCTTCCTCCTCATTGGGTTGTTGTACTTCTTCATCATCATCACCCATCATCCGGCGAAGGCTGGAGGTGGTTAAGTCAATATTATCTCCCTGCTCTTCCCTATTTGGTGAAGAGGGCCCGGCTCCTCCTTCATGCATCCTGTCGTCACCACCCTCATTGTCTCTTTGCTCTTCCTCGTCCGAGTGGGGATCCGGCACGGCTTCAAGAGCAACCGTCACGTTTCGGGTATGCTCAAGAAGGGGTGGTTCATTCTCACGGAGGGGACGGGAACCCTCCGGTACGAGCTTCGGGTCGCCCTGGCGTAAGAGTCCAAAGAAGTTCATTTCTGCCCAACACAAAAACAAAATATGTTATCCATTTATAAAATGACTGAATAAGTTTTTTGTGTACGGATGTTAGCCTACCTTCACCCTGCCTTCTCCAAAACACAGGATATCTGTTGGACGGGCCAAAATAGTTGCGGCTAATTCCTAACAAACATAGAAATGAATCGGGAAGACTTCTATGAAACCCGGTCCTATTCAGATCTAATTCTTGGGAATGTCGGGGGTTGTATGTACTTGTGTGCGGCTTGGGGTCATGGGGTATCCTATTTCTAAAGGTGTAATCATCCGGCCATACTACTGCGTCAATGAAAAAGTAGTGGTCATACCAGTTTTTCAATGAATCCATTGGCTTATTGTGTGATTGGGGACTGTTAGGGGATCGTTTCTTAAAAGATACCCAACCATTTACTATGTTGGGAACATAAAAGAGCCGGAATAATTCTACGGTTGGGGGGATTCTCCTAGCACGGCATAGGATCTCGAATTGACTAATCTTACAGGCGCCTATACAGTGAAGCTGACTAATATGTACATCATAGTATCCTAAAAGATCTACGAGAAAATGGGTGAAGGGAATGCGGTAGTTGGCCGCATCAAAAGGGCGAGTGTACAGGCCAATATTACCCGCTGGAGCCTCAGTTATGAGGTCTCCGGCGCCAGGAAGTGAGGGGTGTAGGTTGGTAGGGATGAAATAGTTTGTACAAAAGTGATTTAGTTGGTCCTGGGTCATCACATTCAGCACGAATCCAATGGTAGGGTTGTTTCTGTGAGCCATTACTAAATAAAAATGTAAGGGCGTGGTGTTCTAACCTACGTATGAAGGGATCCGTGCGTAATTGATTCGAGCTAAGAAGAAAGCTTTAATGGCAGAAATGGAGATTATAACTGTGTGTTTCACACAGCCGTATGGGGGGCTTATTTACAGGGTTGCCTCGTTTGTCATGCCCTGTTGGATGTGTGACACGTGTCTGCCACTATTCTTGATCGTGTGGTTAGGAGGCAAGTGGCAAGTGAAACGTCAGGCGGGACCCACGGGTAACTTCTGACTCAAACGTTTGTACTGCTCGAGGCTCTGACTGTTTTCACTTTTGTCAGTCAACATGCCAGATGAACAGTTGTTAATGTCTGGATATGCGGCTCTTGCGTAAGACTTGACATTTAATGCTATATTTAATTTGTTTCGGTCGCCATATGCGGCTGAGATACTGATGGAATAACTTCCTAAGTCAGGTCGCCACGTGCGGCCAATACAAATTCTTGGACAAATTATCATTCCCTATTTTTTCCTTGGTACGTCCAGGGAGTATCTTGGTAGTCTAGCGGTTACGCCTATGGTTGTAACAACTAGACTGGGGGGACATGATGACGTATAGTCCCCAGCCGGGTCATGAACCCGACCCATGGGTACTACCCGTATCCGGCCCATCACAGATGGGTGGATTAATGTCATTCAGGCTTATGGGCTTGGATGAACAGTGACCGCACACATGTGTGCGGCCCACGGCCCGGTGCGGCCGACAAAGGGTTAGACAGAATCATATTCTCTCTAGGAATAGCTTTATCCCAATAGAGGAGGATATTCACTACCAAAATTAGAAGATAACAATCATTCTAATTCTGATAGTTATCCTTTCCTTGGGGCCAAAGTATCAAGTGGCAGCCCACTAGGGTTCCACTGCCTATAAAAGGAACCCCCAAGGGTTCCACAAAGTTATTACGTTCTACTCTCAACTCACATAAACCCTAATCGATTACTTACTCTCACGCCGTAGTCTAATCGTGGGAAACATTCCCACGGTAAGCCTAACGCGTGTTGTTTAGTGTGCAGGATCCCAACCAAACGATTCACTTGGTGCAGGAGCCGGATCCCAGCCAACCCGAATTAAGCCTAATTCGGGTCTAGCAAGGATCACCCAACTTTTGCATCAACAGGTAACTTTTATACTAGTTTACTAGTTCAACTTGTTTATATTTTAGAGGCCCAATAGGCCCATTACAAGCCCAATACTTTTCATTAGCCCAATTATACTTTTATTATCAGTATTATACTTTACATGTTGGGCCCAAGTGGGTTAATCCCAATAAGTAAGTTTATAAGTGTTTTACCAAACTAGTCGAGTTTATAGTCCAATAAGGCCACTTTGGCCCGTTAATGTCTATATGTTATACAGTTCGGGTTTTCTCGGTTTTTACTTGTAATAGGTACTTATATATCAGTATATGACTTTTAAAAAGTTTACATTAGACGGGTCCGACCGTC
Source organism: Glebionis coronaria (assembly GCA_025667525.1). Taxonomy (NCBI): domain Eukaryota; kingdom Viridiplantae; phylum Streptophyta; class Magnoliopsida; order Asterales; family Asteraceae; genus Glebionis; species Glebionis coronaria. The sequence continues at coordinate 185,034 of JANFOE010000694.1, forward strand.
TAAGTTTTAATTGACGAAAAACGTTAATTTTACGGTATTAGCCGAAAAGATGTAAAAATCATGTTTATAGTTTTATAACTTATAAAACTTATCAAACTACCATTTTTATAACATGTACATTTATTTATCCTTGTACATATTTATATAAATGTAATATATAAGTTAGTGGGTTTTAATTCGCATTTTATACTATATTTATTTGAGTGCTTATATAATTCTATTAAACTTTAATTTTCACAAAATCTGATTTTTAGTTTCACTTTCACCATTTTTATCATATCTTGTGTTCTACAAGGAGATAGGACCTCAAATTTTTATGACAGAAACTACATGATATGTGCTTCATTTTATTCCTCTATAGCTACTGATGAATCAACTTCTAAATATTTTAATAAATTCGTCCAAAACAGTATAGGCAGATTTGCACTCTAATCTTGTTTTGATCATATCTCACTCATTTTTATGATTCCATTGTATGACCAACTCTCACATGTGTATAACACCTAATAATTACTGTAAATTGATTCCACTATGCCATTTTATCAGTTTAGCATTTGGTTACTTACTGTTTTTATACAACCTTCATATTTTAGCAAGATTTTAACCTTGTTACCTATGGTTTTCCATCTTTTTAACCATATTTATCAACACTTGATCCCCACACAACATTTTTATCATCATATATTCATCATATACATATACAATAGGAAAGAAAATACAAGATTACATAATAAAAATAATAAGAGGATAGGAAGGACAATCTTTATACCACCAAGATTAAGTAGTTTATGATCAAGGCTTGGATTTTTGATGGCAAAACTTGTGATAGATCAACATCAATCTTCAAGACCACCAATACTTGTAAACTTCTTGTAGAAATCAGCCCTTGGACATCACCAAATCACTTCCTCGGATGTTAGAATCACCTCCAATCTTCAAGGCTTCAAAGGAGCATCATCATATGTGTTTATAACACAAAGTTTATGGCTAGATTTGATCAAAAATTGATCAAAATGGTATTTTAGAGAGAGAGTGGACGAAAATGGGGAGATAATGAGAGAGTGGTTTGTATGTATGAGTTTAGGAGAAGTGGTTTTGTTGTTGGATGGTTTTGGTGCTAAGTTAGCTAACTTAGTTAAGTTAGACAAGTGTAGCTTTTAAGCTACATGTTTGACACATCATGGTATGTGTTGGAGCCCATTTGGCCATCCCATGTAGTGGGGTGGGCAAGTGTAAAACTTGTCCCATCCCACTAATTTACAGGTACTCCTCGATTCTAGTTTCCTTGATTTGCGTGCCCTCGGGTCGTTTTACGAAAAACGTTTTTCTATAAATTATGAATCAACGACACAAAACGAATCTAATAAAAATTGTCTCATCAAAAACGGAGTTCAAAAACGTAAATACGTAATCCTAAGGTTTCCGGTTTAGTCAAAAATGACGTTAAATTATTCACGTAAGTCCTAATCTCTTCTCGTAAATTAGTGAGTTTATGAACCAACACAAATTTAAATCCCAAAATAATATTCACGGATAAATTTATTTTCTGAAATGTCAGACTGTCACCAAAACGGTGTATGTAAACGTAAGCACGTAACGTAGAATCCTCCGGTTTAGACGTAGTCGATGCTACTTCAAGACGTAAATCCAAATTTCTTCCCAGAAATGAGTGAGTTCATAATATTACATTAAAATAATGTTTTTAAATAACACTTGAGAATAAAATATCAACCATAAATTGACGGATTGTCACAGTGTAGAACCCGGTTGTCCTATGTAATTCAAATGCTCTAAGCATTGTTGTACCTTCTCAATGTAAGCATGAGCAGAGTAATAGTGACTATTCGATGGATCTACTTCATAGAGATCATCTACAACATCCCTAGCAAGATTTGCATGCTTAACCGCATGCTCCATATAGAGCTTATATGATAGTGGATTGTTCTTATGGTACGGGTTCTTAGTGATCACCACCTTGTTGGTTTTTGGAGCACTAGAGGTCAGGGCAGAGATTTTAGCTGGATTATCAACAACTTCTTGTACTTTGAGTTGAAGTGTCTCCTTTAATTCAGCCAAAACCATGTTTATATCTATGAGTTGAATATTTAAGTCAGATATTTCCTCACACTTATGGTTCAGTTGGTCAACAAGTGACTGTTGCTCTGCCGCATTAATAGCAAAGCGTTCTTCTAACGAACCATAAATTTGTGAAAAACCCTGCTTTACTTTATCAAACTCCCCTAGCATAGAAGCAATTATATCTTCTAGGGCATGATTTTTAGTCTCTACAACCACTAGTTCCAATTTCTCTGCTAATGATTCTCTCTTAAGTCTCATAATTTCTTCCTCTAATGCCTGAACCACCTGAATCATCTTGTCACTAGTCTCAACGGAGTTTCTGCAATCATTTGTTTTTGAAAGAGTTTCATTTTTAGATTTAGTTTCAATTTCAAGAGATATACAATGTTGTTGAAGCTCATCAAAACGTTTTGAAAGTGAGTTATAAGAATCTTGAAGCTTTAAAAATTCAGCGTTAGATTCGTGACAAGAATTATTATCTACATTATTCACAGGTTCAACAATATTCACAGATATATCATGCACATCATCACATTTATTCATAGCAGATGTCATCTCAAAAGCATATTCAATAGTAACAACTCGCATCACTTCGAGAGACACTATATGTTCCAAGAATCGGCCATATTCGGACAAAATCTTTTCTTTCTCAATTAGATATTGCTCATAAGCATCATCCATTTCATAGAAAAATTTTCGAACTTCACCCACTTCAAAGTTAAGATTGTCCCCAAGATCTAGAAGACCTTCTTTAACATTGTTTACAAACGGAACGATCTCTTTCTCAAACACCGTTTTCATGTGTTCGAAAGCCCATTCTCCAGCGGTTTGAGCCATTGAAGTCGTACATTCTGTGATGACCTTGTCAAAGTCGGTAAGATATCGCCTAATCTCTTTCAAGCTTAGCAATACCGTACTTACCGGTGGAAGATCCTTTGGAATTTCCTTAGGTTCATCCGAATTGACAAGTGTAGGAAATATACTAAGGCTTTCATTAGTAGGCATGTAAGTTGGTGTATGGATAAATTCCCTTTGCATATTAAAGCGAATTCTAAGATCCTATAGGATATTTTTGTTGGAAATACGTTTTTACGTATTTAGAAAGGATCGGTCACTCCAATGATATTGGGCTCGTGATCCAATATAGCCCATATAGCCCACATGTAGGGTGGGCTATATATACCCCCTCCTAGCATGTTAGGAGGGGTTGGTCATTCTCAATTCACACACACTTAATCTAATCTTTCTTTATTCTCTCTAACCTCTCTCTACTTTCTCTCTCTACATCTTCATCTATCTCTCTATCTCTTTAGATAATCACAACACAAGGATAATCCAAGGATTACGAGGACCTACAAATGGTATCAAGAGCCTTGGTTTGATTGGTTTTGTTCTTGTGTTCTTGATTTCGTGTTTTAATCATCCATACCCACGTCCAAATTTTTTTTTGGTGTTTTTTGTGGTTTGATCGTCATCAAAATCATCTATCTATTCGTTTTAGTGATTTGGGTTATTTGGATCGCTCAAAAACGCAAAATGTTTGGGTGTTTGATTCATTTTTAGGCATAGAATCTCGAATTGGTTGTGTTATTGTACTGTCCGAGAAAAGTGGTAAGTTGGTATCCATAGTACGATCTGATTGTTGTGATGGCATAAACCCTAAGGGTTTCTACTTGCGATCCAAGGTCACGATCACTCGCTGTGATCACGAGTACGATCACTCGTTGCGATCACGAGTACGATCACTCGTTGCGATCTGAGTACGATCGTTGGGTACGATCAAACGAGTACGATCAGAGTACGATCGTTGAGTACGATCAAGGAGTACGATCACTAGTACGATCTGAGTGCGATCATAGTGAGTGCGATCACCAGTACGATCTAAGTTTGATCGTTGGGTACGATCACTAGTACGATCAGAGTTCGATCCAAGTACGATCAGGGAGTGCGATCGTGGGATACGATCACTGGATACGATCATTGGATGCGATAGTAGGGTACGATCACTTGTCACGATCTAAGGTTACGATCTCCACTACGATCCAGTGTTGCGATACATTTTTCAAAAACATATTTTTGAAAATTTTTGTGTAATTTTGTCTTGGAATTTTTTGGTTTATTGAGAACAATTATTTAGGGGATTCAATCAATTTTCTTCAATACTCAAGGAATTTAATCGACAAGGACAAACACATTAACCTTCTTTCATTGATCGATCTACAAGTAATCTTTACCTTCACATATCATCGATTTTCAATGGAGTCGTTTAATTCAACATCTCAAGAGGGAGAATTACATCTCATGCAAAACATAGCTAGAGAAAGTGGTATAACTTCTTTTCGACTACTCCAGTCTCATCTAGTGACCATTTCTTGGTTTCAAGGAGGAAGCGAATTTCTGACACTCTTCGGTCAAGATCGTTATATATTCATCGATTCAATATTCCTCAACTTGAACCAACTAGCTGAGCAACTTCACAAAGAAGAATTTAATCACTCTGCATCAGCATCTGCATATCAAGCTCTAGTGACACAACTCACGCCTTTCCTCAAATTCAATATCATCAAGTCTGACAATTCAGAGATATGCCGGTCATTTTTTCAATACACACAGAACGAGGTTAAAGATTTCCGTGATAAACTGTTGAAATTTATGACATCGGTTTCGTCTTTGATTTATGAAAGATCCAGACTTCAGCAAGTGTATGATAATGGAGTGCAAGAATCTGTGATGCAAATGCAAGAGGAGAATTGTCATACGGTTGACAACTTAGAGCCTAACGATGGCAAGAGCATTAAATCAGGAAGACAACATGATACAAGCAGCATGTCAGGGATTGATGACACCATACCCGTATCTGACAAAGAGTCTACAAATACGGTACAAAGGAATGTGGTATATGATGTCGATGCCGATGAACTACCGCATGTTCAGCATTCCGAACCTAATTATGACAAACATGGGATGGAAAAGGGTGATAGTTTTACCACTTCAGATTCATCTGATGTGAGTCAAAATTGGGGAGAAATTGTTCAGAATGCCATAGTTCATCATGATAAATGCTTTATGACTGCTTCTATAACCGATTCTGATTCCAAGATTAAAGAGCTTGAAACGATTTTAGCTCAGCAATCTAAATCTCTTGAGGATGCCAAAATTGAATTTTCGAAGAAAACGGATAAATTTGAAAAGTATTTTGAAAAACTTGAAAATTCAAACGTTGTTCTTGAAAGAAAACTAAATCAAAAAATTCAAGATTCTAAAGCTGAAAAAGATAATTTTGTGAAACAAATTACTTTGCTAGAATCTAAGTTGGCATCCCAAGATAAATTGCTTAAAGAAAATGAGAATTTAAAGGCCCAGGTTCAGGAAAAGGTTTTTGCTATAGTTGCGTTGAAAAATGAATTAAGGAAAACTAAAGGAACTAGTGTCGATACTAAGCTTGAAAAACCATCAATCTTGGGGAAACCGCCTCAAATTCAGTCTGTTAGACAACCGACTGCATTTAGATCTGAGCGACCAAAATCCTCGAGACCGCGGTTTGCCTCCCAAGTTGATATGGTTCATCTTTCTAGACCAGTCACTCCACCATCTAGGCCCAATGTGACTAAACCAGCTTTTGCAAGACCTAATCACATGATTGCATCTAGTCTCCCTAGACATAGTCCAAAGAATACGTCTCGAACTAGTTCAAATGACGTTCGCCATACATTTGGTCTAAAGGAAGCTAAGCAAAAGACACAAGTAAGAGATAGGAATTTCAAACCTAGACAGATGCCTTCTAGTTTACCCAACACTGCTGACCGTAGCATGTCACATCCTAGGAGCATCAATCAATCCTCTAGGAACTCTAGATCTTACTCGGACATTAAATATGCTACTTGTAAAACATGTAGGAAATGTGTCTTTAAAGCCAATCATGATTCTTGTGTCAAGAAATTACTTAATGAGGTGAACTCCCGTGCTAGACTTAAATCCCAGTGGGTGGCTAAAATAAAACCCATGGGTAAAATGTGGCGCCCCACTGGTAGAACTTTCACTCTTGTAGGAAACGAGTGCCCTTTAACTAGGATAGTCTCTGATTCTACTAAGACTACTAGGGAGGAAATTGAAAAGGAGGATACATCACTTAAGCCTGAACTTAAGGTTTTCTATAAAAGGAAACGTTTGCCAGCTAAGACAAGTGAATCCTCTCCTCAGGTCACCTCTAGCACAAGAAAAGAAAATTGTGAACCCCCACTTACTTCTAAGATAGATATCGCTAACCCATATCAAAGCATGCAAAATCCTAATGAGAATGCAGGTACCAAAGAGAATGTTCCAAAAGAAAGAAGCGGTCCAATCATTGTATACCACTCAATTAAGGACACTCTCGGAGTTTGGTTGCTAAAGAAGCTGATATCTAAGAAACAAGTGTCTCAGGGGATTTCCAGTTAAGCTTACAGTGCATCAGGACTTATAGTCACATCACAGACTGTAACTCGTTCATCAAAGAAAGGAAAGTTTATCGCCGATGATAAACTTATCCTTACAACGAGAAATTAATTTTTCTCAGGCATGAGCTAATATTAAAATCATTCAAAGTTTTTAAGCTCATGCACAATGATTTACAGTTAAATATCAGACTGTAACTCGAACTTCATTTTTAGGAAAGCTTATCTTTAAAAATAACTTATCCTCGAAACGAGAAATTAATTTTTCTTGGTCATGAGCTTGTATTAAAACATTCCAAGTTTTAAGCTCAGAAAGGAAAGCGTATCTTTTAAATAAGAGAACTTTACCTCATAACGAGAAATTCATCTTTCTCGGTCATGAGCTTTACGTTAAAACATTCAAAGTTTTTCAAGCTCATGAAAACGACTTCTAAGTAAATGTCAACTTAGGACTCGTTCTTTAGGTACAAGGAAAGTTTATCGCCGATGATAAACTTATCCTTAACAACGGGAAGTTTACAACTTCTCTGACTTGAGCTCGTTTTGTAAGATATTCAACATCTTAAGCTCAAGTAATTGGTTTTCAAAACATTGAACACAATTTTTCGAGAATTTCTCAAAAAGGTTTTTCTAAATCTTTCAAAATTCTGTGTTCAAAAATGTTTTGATAAAAAGAGCATGTCTTCTGGAATCGATAATATTTACGATACTAGAAATGTCATTCAATAATGACACGGGATTGTAAATAAAGTTCGAGCAGAAGTTCAAACTTTTAAAACATGCTCAAAATGGTTTGCTATTATTTTAGATAGTAACCCGCTTTTCATACTCAAGTCAAGCATTTCACCGGAAAGCTTTGACTCAGCAACGGGAATTAATTTTCTCGGGCATGGTTTACTTTACAACCATGTAAGGGATTGTGTTTACTTTATAACACAATCTACCACGGATATATGTACGTGTCAGTGCATTTATTGGTTAAAACAAGAGAAATCTTGTTTTTATGAAGTTATCATCTCCACCAACCGTAGCAATTTACAATTGATATCTACATACTCAACGATGCGACTACTCAAACGGTGACTACAGCTCTTTCAATAGAACATGGTCAACAATTGAGGGGGAGCAATTGTCCAGCAATCAGAATCTTTGACGCTAAAAGTGCCAAGTTCACATGTTGGTGTCAAGACAAAGATATCAATCGTACACATGGAGTAAAGAGATAACTTCAGACATGATGAGGCGACCAACATTCGTGAACAAGAACCATGTGTTTCTTTCATATGATGTTCTCCATCATTCAGGTCCAACCTCATAAATTGCTAATCTTGTGAATACATTATCATATATGATCTTTGCACGTGATAAATACCTTACACTTGTGTTTAAAAGGTATTTAATTTACGTTTCAAGTACACCCTCATTAATTTGAGGGGGAGCTTGTGTAATTCATGAAGATAATTGGCTTTGCATTTTTCTTCCCAACATTTTCTTAAAATGCTATTAAATCAATTGATATTAAAAACATCGATTGGGATAATATTTTTAATATGGGGGAGAAAATGTGATTTAATATGGGAAATGATTAAATCAAAAATGGTTTGACTTAACGTGCTAGCTCATCCCGACATGTGCGAAATGTTTTCGGATATCGTGGCATATGTTAAGGGGGAGCAAAATGGATTTGCACTATCAAAATGGATTTCATGGTGACATACACTTACCCAAAACATCTCTATTCACGACGGTGAAGATTGTGGTGACATAAGGATGGTAGGATAGGTTAGAGTCCAATGATTCCTCTAGAACCGGAGGAATCTTCCCAAGGACATTCCACAGCTAGAAATAGTAGTCCTTAGGAAAGATGGAGAAAGATTATGAACGTAGCTGAATGCCGACCAAGTACTTAAGTTAGCACTGGAACAATCACAACAAGGTGCTAGTGATGACGTATTGGTAAGCATTGAAGGGGTTGAAGAATGAAAAAGAATTGTAAAGATAAAGGGTGTAAAGAAAGAAGCCCTCCTTTCAACTTAGGCAGAAACCGGGTCAATACATATGCTATTAAGATCATTGTTTAATGATTCTTGATATTGAAGACAGACATCATGGACCCAGTGATGCAAGGCACAACCCATCCCAGCTAACTCAGATATCTCTTAAAAGATATTTGTTTTAATCACACGGAGACAACACATTAACTATTGATTTATTCACTCCGAATAAATTGCTATTGAAATGGTGGCACTCCTCTCCAGCCTCCGATCACTAAAATCCAAATTGCACGATCGAGTCTAGAGCCATTTGAGATCATAAAATATCTCATTAGGACACACTTTCATATTTCCTTGCTTCTTCACACACTGTGAAAAGTAAGAAAAATTTTAAGAGTCCTACGCAAAATCTTCATGATCTTGCCTGAACATCCGAGTAATACGAAAGTATTCACAATGAAGATGGAAATCCTTCTTGAGCGAATATCAAAAAGCTCATAGTAGGTGACTTGTGCGATTCTTTATGAATCAAACTTGTGATAACTGGAAAGCAACAGTGGTTTAAATCTTAAATGAATTTAACACGTTCCAGGCCTCTACGCAATATCTTAGTGATCTTGCCAGAACACTCAGAGTGATACCTTAGTGTTCACGGTGATGAGTGGAAATCCTTCTAGTGTTAACCTCAAACAGCACTTGGTAGGTAACTTGCAAGATTCTATACGAATCAAGCTCGTGACAACTGGAAAGCAAGGATGGTGCGGTTCTTAATAGAATTTCACTTGTTCCAGGAACATGAATTGACGGCTTCAAATCATGCGGATAATTTTATCCAAATGATTCACTCTTTATGTTCGCAGTCAGCTTTGGACGGTCGAATAAAGAGAACGGGTTTACCCGTGAAATCCTGTCAGGAAGTTACTTAATTGAAACTATCCGTCACGGGTACGATATCTAATATCGTCCAACGGTCTTCACCGACCGGAGGTAAAATGCTACCGATTTAGAATGAAATGTTCAAAGCCATTTCTTTCGTGTCTACTTATGTTGCGGCATTTGAAGACGGTGGCGTTGCGGAATCCAAGAAGAAGTCGTCCCCACATGCTTATACTGCATACACTCAGTACTTCAACGAATTCAAGAAAGTCTGAAGGTCAAGTCTTCCGCTGTATCAAACTCTGAAGCTTTCAAGAATTATAAAGGTATAAGTATGTGAAACATGAAGTCACGAAGAGGCGATTATCACAAGTGATGAATGCACAAGGTCAAGGCAAGAGAACATGCTCAAGACTAAAGTCAAAGATCTCATCAGCATATTCACAAGAACAAGATCGAAGACTCAAGCATAGTATGCTAGGTTTAAGATTTTGTAAAATGGTGTGACCTCCCTTTGGGGGAGATTGTTGGAAATATGTTTTTCCAAGGGAAGTCTCGGTCACATCATTGTTAGCATAGATCACGAGCTATAGACTATTTAGGACATTGTAACTTGGAGTGACCTCCCTTTGGGGGAGATTGTTGGAAATACGTTTTTACGTATTTAGAAAGGATCGGTCACTCCAATGATATTGGGCTCGTGATCTAATATAGCCCATATAGCCCACATGTAGGGTGGGCTATATAAACCCCCTCCTAGCATGTTAGGAGGGGTTGGTCATTCTCATTCCACACACACATAATCTAATCTTTCTTTATTCTCTCCAACCTCTCTCTACTTTCTCTCTCTACATCTTCATCTATCTCTCTATCTCTTTAGATAATCACATCACAAGGATAATCCAAGGATTACGAGGACCTACAATTGTAAATCTTGCTTATGTTTAGAGAGAGAAAGATATAGAAAGATGGTAGATTTCACACACACTTTAGAGAGAGAAAGTGTAGAAATACACACTTAACTATGTGTAAATTATGAGAAAACCACCACACTCTCCATCTAAGGAGAGGGTTTATATACCAAGCCCATAAGATGGGCCTGGGCTTACAATTGGGCCGGCCATACAAGCATGGACCAGGCTTTTCCTTGTTAGATATATATAAAGATATCTAGACTACGAGCTACTACTTAATATATTATCGGAGTGATCGAATCTTCCAAAATACATAAAAACATATTTCCAACAATCTCCCCCTAAGGGAGGTCACTCCAAATAAGGGCGTTACCCAAGTTACAATAATAAAATAAACCTAGCATTCTATGCTTGTCTTGAGCTCGTAGTCTTTGTCTTTCTTTTTTTTTTCTTTTCTGGTGAACATGTTGATGTGATCTTTGATATCAATCTTTAGCATTAGTCTCTTGCCTTGATCTTGTGCATCCATCACTTGTAATATCCGCCCCCTCGTGACATCATGTCCCACATACTTATACTTTCGTAGTTCTTGAAAGCTTTAGAGTTTGATACAGCGGAAGACTTGACTTTTAGGCTTTCTAGAATTAAATGAAGTATTAAGTGCATAAAGTATAAGCATGCGGGGACGACTTCTTCTCGGATACCGCAATGCCACCGCCTTCAAATGTAGCAACATAAGTAGACACGCGCGAAATGGCTTTGAACATTTCATTCTATATCGGTAGCATTTTACCTCCGGTCGGTGAAGACCGTTGGACGATATTCAATATCGTACTTGTGGCAGGTAGATTTAATTAAAAATCTCCTTGACAAGATTTCACGGGAAACCCGTTCTCTTTAATCGACCGTCCAAAGCTGACTGCGAACGTAAAGAGTGAATCATTTGGATAAAATTATCCGTATGATTGAAGCCGTCAATTCTGATTCCTGGAACAAGTTTTATTCATAGAGAATCGCACCATCGTTGCTTTCCAGTTGCCACGAGCTCGATTCATATTGAATCTTGCAAGTTACCTACCAAGTGCTGTTTGAGGTTAACACTAGAAGGATTTCCACTCATCACTGTGAACACTATAGAGTGTCACTCTGAGTGTTCTGGCAAGATCACTTAGATGTTGCGTAGAGGCCTGGAACATGTTTAAGTTCAGTTAAGAATTAACCACTGTTGCTTTCCAGTTATCACAAGCTTGATTCATAAAGAATCGCACAATTCACCTACCACGAGTTTTTTGATATTCGCACAAGAAGGATTTACATCTTCATTGTAAATACTTTCGTATTACTCGGATGTTCAGGCAAGATCATGAAGATTTTGCGTAGGAATCTTAAGATATTTCTTACTTTTCACAGTGTGTGAAAAAGCAAGGAATTATGAAAGTGTGTCCTAATGAGATATTTGATGATCTCAAATGGCTCTAGAATCGATCGTGCATTTTGGATTTTAGTGATCGGAGGCTGGAGAGGAGTGCCACCATTTAAATACCATTTTATTCGGAGTGAATAAATCAATAGTTAATGCTTTGTCTCCGTGTGATTAAAACAAATATCTTTTGAGAGATATCTAAGATAGCTGGGATGGGTTGTGCATTGCATCACTGGGTCCATGATGTCTTATCTTCAATATCAAGCATCATTAAAAATGATCTTAATAGTATATGTATTGAGTCGGTTTCTGCCTAAGGTTGTAAAGAGGTCTTCTTTCTTTACACCCTTTATCTTTACAATTTTTTTTTATTCTTCAACCCCTTCAATGCTTACCAATACGTCATAACTAGCACCTTGTTGTGATTTTTCCAGTGCTAACTTAAGTACTTGGTCGGCATTCAGCTACGTTCACAATCTTCCCCATCTTTCCTAAGGACTACTATTTCTAGCTATGGAATGTCCTTGGGAAGATTCCTCCGATTTTTGAAGAATCATTGGACTTAACCTATCCTACCATCCTTATGACACCACAATCTTCATCGTTGTAAAATTAATGTGTTTGGGGTAAGTATATGTCACCATGAAATCCATTTTGGTATAGCAAATCCATTTTGCTCCCCCTTAACATATGCCATGATATTCGAAAACATTTCGCACATGTCGGGATGAGCCATCACGTTAGGTCAAACCATTTGTGATAATTTCCCATATTAAATCACATTTTCTCCCCCATATTAAAAATATTAACCCAATCGATGTTTTTAATATCAATTGATTTAATGAAGTTTTAACAAAGCTTTTGGGAAGAAACATGCAAGTCCGTTTAATCTTCATGAGACCAGTTTGTGAGATATGATACCGATTTGTAATATGATCACATATTCAACAAATAAGAATGAATTGACAAGGTTGGACCTGATTGATGAGAACATCATATGATAAGATCAAATGGTTGTTGTCGGCAAATGTTGGTCGCCTCGTCACGTCTGAAGTCATCTCTTGACACCACTTGTACGATTGGTATTGTTGTCTTGACACCAATTTGTGAACTTGGCACTTTCGGAATCTAAGATTCTGAATGCTGGACAATTGCTCCCCCTCAATTGTTGACCCGTGTTCTATTGAAAGAGCTGTAGTCGCCGTTTGAGTAGTCGCATTATCGAGTATGTAGATACCAATTGTAGATAGCTATGGTTGTAGAGATGATAACTTCACAAAAACAAGATTTCTCTTGTTTTAACAAATAAATGAACAAATAAATGCACTGATGCGTACATCTATCCGTGTTAGATTGTGCTATAACGTAAACACAATCCCTTACATGGTTATAAAGTAAACCATGCTCGAGAAAATTAATTCCCGTTGTGAGCCAAAGCTTTCATAAGAAATACTTGACTTTAATATGAAAAACGGGTTGCAGTCTGAAATAACTACAAGGCATCTAGGCATGTTTTATGAAACATTTACAACTTTTGTACGAACTCTATTTATGGCGCCGTGTCAATATTAATCGACATTTCTAAGGCCGTAAATATTATCTTACCAAAAGACATGCCTTTGAAAAAAAGTAAAAAATATTTTTGAATTTTTCTGAACTTTTCAATTTTTTATGGTTTTTATAGGGTTTTATATTTTTGTATTTTGCTTTTGTGGATAAAAATATAAACAATATATACAGATGATCACCAAGGATACGGAGAATAGTTTACCACCACTATTCTTTCGCTTCATCTGCCTATTCATTTAGAGTCTCAGGCGAGAATGTTCTCATTCCTAGCTTGTCGGCCAAAAATTCAATTCGAGCGCGATCTAAAGCCTTCGTGAAAATATCCGCTAATTGATACTCAGATCGGACAAAGTAAAGCTCGATTACTCCATTTTCCACTTGCTCCTTGATGAAGTGGTAGCGAATGTTATTATTCTTTGACCGGGAGAATTGAACATTGTTGCAACATAAGGTAATTGCACTTTTGTTGTCGCAGTACATCGGAATCTTGTTGAAACCTAGACCATAGTCGGTTAATTACGATCTCATCCAAAGAATTTGAGCACAACAACCGGACATAGATATGTATTCTGCTTCCGTACTTGAAATTGCAGCGCTTTTCTGCCTTTTTGATGCCCAACTGATTAGTCGATCTCCTAGTAGTTGCAAAGTTCCACATGTGCTACGCCTTGTATCTTGACAACCCGCGTGATCCACATCTGCATATGCCATAAGTGCAATCGAAGAGTCCTTCGAATACCAAAGTCCCCGATTAATGGTTACTTTAAGATATCGAAAGATTCGTTTGAAAGTAGCTAAGTGTAACTCAGTAGGCCGAGTTTGATACCGAGCACACATACATATAGAAAACTGAAGATCTGGTCGACTAGCTGTGATATACAGAAGGGTACCGATCATTCCACGATAAAGTGTCGGATCAATGGCAATCCCATGTGAATCTGCATCTAGCTTAGTTCGTTCCACCATTGGAGTATCCACTGGGTCACAAGATTCCATCTTATTTTCTTAAGCGATTCAAGGGCATACTTGGATTGATTGATAAAGATGCCTCTGGGACTTTGAGATATCTGAAGTCCTAAGAAGAATGATACCTTGCCCATCATTGACATCTTAAACTTGGAATACATGAGTGTCCCAAACTCATCGGATAAGGTTTAGGTCGAGGAAGGAAATATAATATCATCAACATATATTTGTACCATAATCATATCGTTACATCGTTTCTGAATGAACATCGTGGGATCCACCTTGCCTTTAGCGAAGCCTTGCGTAATGAGGAATTGTGACAATAGATCATACCATGCGTGTGGAGCTTGCTTCAACCCATAGAGAGCCTTCTTAAGCTTGTACACATGATTAGGATATTTAGGATTCACAAAACCATCCGACTGTTGAACATAAACCTCTTCCTTGATTTCACCATTGAGAAATGTCGTCTTCATATCCATCTGATAGACGATCATATTCATGTGGGCTGCATAAGCAAGGAATAGTCTAATAGCTTCCAAACGTGCAACAGGTGCAAAGGATTCCATAAAGTCGATGCCTAATAATTGCTTGTATCCACGAGCTAGTAGTCGAGCTTTGTTCTTCAGTATGCCGCCTAACTCATCGTGTTTCACCTTATAAACCCATTTCAATGTGAGTAATTTCACTTGATCCTGGCATGGGACAAGTTCCCATACTTCAAGACGTATAAATTCATTAAGTTCTTCTTGCATAGCTTCTATCCAACAGGATTGAGTAAAAGCTTCTTGCCATGTCTTAGGTTCAACTTCAGTGAGAAAAGCATCAAAATGACAAAACATTGCACTTTCTTGTAACTGACTTCGTGTGGATACCGGACGGTTAGGGTCACCAATAGTAGAATCTATAGGATGATCCTTTGTCCACTTGCTATCATGTTCACGAATCTGTAGATTAGAGTAGACCGTAGTAGGAGCTTCCTCTGAGGTGGATGACCCGGCTTGATTAGAGTCGGGTATTGATTGTGGTAAATTACACCTCTTTTAGGAAAAGGAGGGTAAATAGTGGTAAGTATCAAACAAATGACTTTAGGAAAAATCAAGTGTTAATGACCCTTAATGGTGTGAAAGTTCGTTTCCCAAGGAGGTATATGTGTGTGATTAAGATGTTCAAGATTTGTGATTAATATTTGGTTTAGAAGGGGATTAGAAAAGAAGATGACGAAAACGTGAAAATAAAAATTAACAAAAAAATTCACTACTAGAAAGTTAAAACGTAGAAGCTTAAAAATCACAAAAATAAAAATAAATTCTAAAAATTACCAAAAATTCACCAAAAATTAAATTAAATAAACTAAGAGTTTACCAATGATCAAAACTTTTTCAAACCTTTTAAATAATTAAATATTCAATTTTTAAATGCTAATTAAAGCCCTAAAAAACAAATAAATTATCAAAAAGCACAAATAAAGATTTTTCAATTGGAAAACCTCTTAAATGAACTAAAAAGATTAAAAACTATTTTTAGAAATTTTAAAACTAATAAAAACTATTTAAAATGATTTAAAAATTATTAAAACTTAAAATAATTATAAAAATTAATCTAAAAGAGATAAAATTATTCTAAAAGTTGCTAAATTCCTATTTTAATGTAATTAATCTAAGAAAAATGTAAAAAGTTGGAAAAAGTGAAATTTTAGAAATAATAATAAAATAATAATAAAATAATAATAAAATAATATTAAAAATCCAAAAATTATAAAAAATTCTAAAAACTTGCAAACTAATTTATTTTAACCTAAATAATCAGAAAATCAAAGTGAAATTACCAAAATACCCCTAATGGGCCCTCAGATGGGCCAAATCCAAAAACAATCAACCAAAATGGGCTTTTGGGCCCAAAAAGTCAAACTTGGCCCAATTGACTTGGAAAAGCCCTATCTGACTTAAAATTCAATTCTAAGAACAAAACTCTAAAGGCCCAAAAGTTGAATGTGAGCTTATCACAGCTTATTAAACACAAAGCTTATTCTTATTGGGCTTTTCAGCCCATTAAGCCATAAGCTAATGCCATAAGCTCTAATTTGACACACAACCCTCTTTTAGGATGCTTAAGAGATCTGTCAAAAGAAATTTCCAATAAGCTCACTCAATAAGCCAAAAAATAGAAAAGCAAAAATCCACAAAACGACAAAATAGTCGTTTTTGAGAAATAATGCACCTCAGGACTTGATTCAACTTGCAAAAGCTTTCAAATGGACTCAATAAGAAATATCAATCAACAAAAATCCAATAAGCACAACCAATAAGCCAGAGTAAGCACAAATGAACTTATGTAAAAGTCAAAGGAGTTGGTTTTCTAGTCAAACCTTAAAGTCAACCACCCAAATGCTCCAGTATGAACAAATGGGTCAAAATATGAGCACCTATTACAAAAACAAAGTTGTTGCTGGTTGGAATAAGCTATTATAGCTTATTGATAAGCTGACACAAAATTTGCACTATCAGTGGCAACCAGCAGGGGAAAGGAGTTCCCACTGCTTTGACTATTTGACCAAGCTTTTATGAGAGTTCTGGTTTGATTCAATTGGAAACAAAGGCACCCTTGCGATCAGTGAATCACAAGGAGTCAATAGCAACAATAAAATCACAAAATGGTTCACACAATAAGCCACAATAAGCTAAACAGTCACCAGATATGCTCCAGATAGGGAAATAAGCAGTTAAGCACTTAATAAGCAGATTTAAGCAGAATAAGCCAACCAAACTTAACAGGATGCATACACAAGCTATATAAACTAAGAACAAACACAAAGCAACAAGAATCAAACACTAAATCAAAGGAATCAACAAGATCAAAGCACTAGAAGTTACTGATGAACAATGAACATATGCAGAAAAGTTTTGCTGATATACTTGACACTTGATCCAATTTCAAGCCTCAAATCCTTCTTCCCTGGTGTGGTTAACTATGATTTAGCACTTGTTACCCCTAGCCTAAGCCTAGATCTAGGTTTCCTCAAAATCCTAGCCAATTTTACCAAGTTATGAAGATTTTATAGCCAAAACAAGAATCTATGTGATCAAACCCACAAAACCTGCAAACAGATGATCATAAGCACCCAAACAACAGATACCAACACTTGCTAACAACACACAAGCACTTATCAAGCCACAATCCAAACTTATGCAGTAATCCCAAACACTCCTTAATCATTCACTTATCAAAGAAACTTGTGATTTCTTCTAATAACCTACTGATTTTAATGATCAAAAACACTTACTAGGCAGCAACTAACACAATCAAACACATAAATCACCAGCACAAACACAAATACTCAAAATCAAAGCACAAAATCCAAAACAGTCATAAACATGAAATTTTTTAGGGGAATCTTAACAAGAGCTTATACCTGCCTTCCACAACATCCTAGGAAGGCCAGCAATGCTCCTTGGACCTTGTTCAACAACTAGAACAAGACCAAGGTACTTCAAATAAGGAGATGCAAATTGCCTTGGTTGATGGTTCAAAGTAGAACCTCAAGGACTTGATATCTTCAACACAAGCAGCAAACAACTCAACCAAGGGCTCTAATCCCTTCACAAGCTTGGTGTCAACAAGCTTGTAAGAGCTTATAGCAGATGGCTAAGGGTTAGTACACAAAATAAACCAAAACAGAACCTAGGATTTCAAGGTTTTCAAACCTTAAAAACCTAATGAAACAAGACGTGCCTTAACCACAAGATTAAGGTAGGCCTTAACAACTAAATGGAACTCAGAATTAGGCTACTCAAACACCAAACTTTTAACTAAATCAAAAAGAGATTTCAAATTTCAGAAATTCAAATTTTATTAAGCTTAAAAAGGAATTACAAAGATTAATAGCCTAAAACTGGAACAAAGGGACTCTCACATGTTGAGGTCTCCTTTTATAGGCAAATGCCAAGGCTAGCACTGTTCACAAACCCTAGATGTGAAATTCCCTAAATGCCCTAAGTCCTTGAGTGCGTTTGTTGTTGATGAGCTGTTCAAAGTGATCTTGGACGTTCATTTCAGCTTTGATATGAAGCAATGATCCTTGGCTGTTGATTTGGACACGTGGCAAGCCTTGGTGAGGAAGTTGTCACATGATGGTGAAACGGTTTTGGTGGTGGGGCCATTTGGTGAGTGGGAGTGAGTGTTTTAAGGTTGGGATGAGATTATAGGCGTGTGAATCAAGTGTGGGAAAGGGTAATTTCATTTTACCCTTTGTTTGGTAAAAGTAAATTTTGGGTGGAAGAACATGAATAGTGCCACGTTTGATCCGATTTTAGTGGAGAAATTGTGTTTGGCGCGTGTTTATTAAGTTTAAACTTATAAACTTGGCAGTTTTGGTCCTTTTTCTTCCTTTCTTTTGTCATTTGTAAATAAACTTCTATCAGCGGCCATTTCCTTTGTATCAACGTTTCACAACTTGTCATTTTTGGCACAAACTTTCCAAAAAGTGTTTCAAGGGTTGTTTTTGGCACTTTTGCATATTTGAAGGATTGATCTTGGACATTCTTGATCTTTAAAGGTCTTCATTGTATCTTTGACTTCATGAGGGACCATTATTGGCAATTTTGATTTGTTGAGGGACTAATCTTGCAATTTCTTCAAAGTTGAAGGACCTTTTGTGTAATTTTGACAAACTTAAGGGACCAAACTTGTAATTATGAATATACAAGGGTTTTAAGTGTCATTTCTTAAATGAATGAGGATCAATCTTGTTTGTCTTCAAGTCTTCAAGGGTATTTGTTGAGAATTTCCATGATTAGGGCCCGGTTCTTTGTACGGCTTCATTTCTCGTGTCCGTTTTTCCTTGTAACTTGTGATCTTTTGTCTTTTTCACGATATCCATACCTAAAATACACAAGTAAACAAACACAAGCATATATAGGGTATTTTATGACATTTTTATGCATTTAAAGCCCGAAAAGAACGATGAGATCATGTATAAATGCCATCTCATCACTCCCCCATACTAAGCCATTGCCGTGCCCTCACGCAATGCTAGAATAAAGTATCTAAGCATCACCAAAGTTCAATTATATTTTCCTTTATTGAAGAGTAAAAGACTTGCAACATACTACGAAGATGTGTAAAGACATAATATATGATTTTCATCACGAAAAGTGACTTTTAGGGTCAAAGAATAGAAACAAGTAAATGTCCCTTAGAGTAAACTTAGTCATCCTTGATTGTCATACATTCCATGCTAAGTGCAAAAACAAGATCATTGTTGGTACAAGTCACAATGCTAACACTACTCATACGTCCAAATTGTGTAATACTTTTTCTCCCTGCAATCCTAGTTATTATAAAAGGAAATGGGTTACTAGCATTTTTTATCTATTTGTCATGGATCACAAGTGATTCATATTGACTTATTTGAGTAGTTATTAATCCGAAAGCAAAGTAGCACTATTTGATCAATAGTTAGTCGAAGGACAAAATCTTTTAAAATGGCTTCTCGTGTATCTCCTTAAGTTCATATCTTGGCATAACTCGTTTCACGATTTGAGACCTTTCTCAGACCGATATTTGGCATGTACTTCATACTTCAAATCTTGGGAAGACGTTCTTGAAATTATGGTCTTCTCTTCATATATTTGGAATTTCTTCACTTGACGTTTTTGAGAGATTCTTCATATTGGACCACGACTTCATCATTTTTCTTCAATCTTTACTTTGGATTTTGATATACAACGATCCGCCTCCTTTTCGGACTTGGATATATTTATCCTCATACCTTGTTAGGGTCTTTTTGGATAGACTTTCTCCATGATCTTTAGGGGAGTAATTGCTTTTCGTCATGTGTCTCGATCCTTTATATTATTTAGGAATAATGATACTTCACATTATCTTTGGATCTTTAGCAAAAATAGAGCTCCTCATGCCTTGTTAGGGCCTTTTTGGATAATCGCCAATCTTCGTGTCCCGCTTCAATAAGTTATGCCTTGGCTATGAACTCTATTCAACCCCCGAGCAACTTTTAAACGATCTTGCGCTAGAGGCTAAGTAACCTTTCAAATCGTACGACCTTACTTATTGCAATTATGATTTATTCCTAATGCATTGATCTTATAGGAAGAAAAAGCCACAATTAAAAACATATGAGTTTTTGAAAGAACACTTTCATGTTCTACGTTTAGCATGATCACTTGTCTAACTCTATCATTTCTCGTTCTTCACTATATAAAGACCTCTAATTAAAGAGACTCGTGAATACTTAGCCATGCAAGTCAAAATTAAGCCAAATTTGGATTAGCTTTCATTAAGACTATATCAAATCAAAGTTTTGGGTTTTCAAGCCACCTATAGGATCTTGCACTTTCTTGGACTTTTTCAAGTTTAGAGAATGCGTTTTAAAGTTCCCTTGATAAGTGACTTTCTAGAATAAATTATAGGAACTTGCGAAAAGTTCTTGTTCTTAACCCGTATGAATTAAGACTTTCGCGTTTTAAAGCTCCCTATATAAAAGTCTAGCAAAACTTGAATTGAGCGGGTTAAGGAATGTAAATGGCTCCAAATGCCCATCAAGTAAAAAATTAACTCTTATTCTACCCATCGGAAAATATACATTCGTGTCTTAAAAACACTTATGAAGAACTAAGAAAAATTTTAAAATTTGGCCATTTTTAGCCTTATTAGCAAAACAAAACATTGAAAGTTGGAAAGCGTGAGGGCGTAGCAAAGCAAGTATCTATTCACCCCCCCATACTAAAAGTAAACATTGTCCTCAATGTTTCGAGTCTAAAGGTGGAGCACCCCCATACTAGAGACGAAGAGTCGAATGCTTAGGATCTAGCATGGAAAGGGTGATCAACAATATATCTAAAGCCGTTTATTAAGTATGCTAAAAGATAATTGTTAGAACAATAAAGGATATGTCATGGAATCGTGAAAAACTTCTTCAAATGAACGATGGAGGATCACGTAAACGAACACGAGAGTCTTCATACGTAGATAATGATGATGATCTAGATAACACAATCACAAACAATCACGAGACAACGAGTTGAAAAGGGTACAAGTCCCCTTATTGGTGAATAGTGAGCATAAAAGATAAGCATGGGATCTCCCCCACGAGGCACCTCGTTTTTGATTACCGAGTCATGAGCTCGACTCGATCCCCTCAAAATGTGAACATTTAGGGAAAAACATGGTATGGTCAATTTTTGGTGGGGCTTACATGATTAACAAGGCCCAAAAAGCAACCGGTATTAAGGACTAAGTCCTTAAATGATGCAAAATACCGGGATCGAAGATGGCGTTCTCGTTTTCATTGGAAAAACAAATTAACGCCACTTCAACATGTGCCATAAACTCAAAGAGTTTGAAGAAAAGAGATGAGAAGTAGAAGGGTGGGACAATTGGTAAGACAAACTTTTGAGCTACTCGAGGTAGACTCGCACCAAGCAAATAGAAAGATTTTCCATTTATTGCATCGGTGGAAGACCGAGATTTCCCTTTGCATGAAATTCCGGGATCGAAAATCTCGTCCTCGGTGGACAAGGATGAGGGAACATAAGGGGCTTCCCCCATACTAAAACCACACAAAGCATCGTCAAAAGGAGTAGACGAGCTTGTAGCACTCAAAACACGTGGTGATGACGGAGTTAGATTTGTAGAAAAATCAATTAAATCACATTTAAAATCTTTTCCTTTTTTATCTTTTAAACTCTCCTTATGAAAACCCTTTTTGATTATGTCGAAAATGTTTGGTGTTTCTAAGACGATGTTAGTCACACTAAAAATTCTCAAATTTTGAAACCGTTTTGGTTTTGGTGGTGGCAAGTTCTCCAAACGTTTATCGACGAAGAAAACCTCCCCATCGGGGTCTACATATTCATCATCCGAAGGATCTTCCGTAGAAACCGGCAACTTATCAACACTTTTCAAGAATGAATGTTCGAGGTGAGGCGAAGAATTTTTCGATTCAAGTATTGACGGTTTCTTCTTTGTAGGTTTTACACTCATAACCTCCACCGGCGGAGGAAATGGTAAATTGTTTTCGGCGACATTTCCTAAAACTCTTGGCGAAAATTCTTTGCAAACGACATTGGTTGAATCACCATGGTTTAAAGTTGCAATAGAATAGACATGAGAAAGATTGGAGTTTTGTGTTGCATTGATGACAAGTTCTTCTTCATTGAAACGAAGGGTGATTTTTCGAGCATGAACATCGATAAGTGCTCTTGATGTATCCAAAAATGAACGACCCAAAATGAGAGGAACTTTTCGATCGATAGGAATGTCTACAACGATAAAGTCAACGGGATAGTAAAACTTTCCAACTTTAACGAAAACATCCTCGGCTACTCCATATGCTAAGATCGTAGAATGATCGGCCATCTCGATAGACATGTTCGAAGGAGTAAGAGCCAGAAGCGAAAGCGATTTGAAAATCTCAAGAGGCATTAAATTAATACTAGCACCAAGATCGGCCAAGGCGTAGCATTCCTCCATATCTTGAATTGCACACGGAATCAAAAATTTACCGGGATCACCGACTTTTTGTGGTATGCGGCTAAGAAAAACCGATGAACAACTAGACGATTGTTGTAACTTCTCTTTGTGGTTTAGCATACTTTTGAAGTTTGCGGCGAATCGAGGCATCATGATAAGAGTGTCGGCAAAACTTATGTTAAAATGCATATCACGAAACATTTTCATAAATAGCTCAAATTGATAATTGTTCCGTTCTTGTGCTTTCTCTTTATTTCGTCTCGAAGGGTAGGGTAAAGGTGGTGTGGGTTGGTCATTAGGCAACGGCCTTGGAAACTCGGGTTCCACAATTGGTATTGGTTCAACCGTAGGTGTGGTATGAGCGGTACTTCGTGGGATTGTAATGTGCTCCTTTTCGACCATCACCTCGGGTTCTTTCTCGATTTCCTTCTCCGTAGAAGTACTTGGACGAGAGATTGGTTCCTTGAAAGTTTTACCACTTCGTGTAGTAATAACCTTCATTTCTCCCCTCGGGTTGTTAATGGTATCACTAGGAAGACCACCCGAGGAAGAGGGTTTACACATGATTGCTTCAAACATCTTAGCCATTCGGTCCTCAAATTTTGATTGCCTAGCATCCGCTTTTAATAACTCTTGCTTAATCTCATGTTGTCCTAATTCCATCTTTTGTTGATTTTGTTGAAGACGTTGGACATTTCCTTCCATTTTGTTTGCATGAGTTTTAAGTTCATTAGCAAGTTCATTTTTTAGCTCGTTTTTCAACTCGGATCTTAAGCTAATCATCTCACGTTGCATGTTATCAAATTTAGCATCATTTGCTTTTGCATAATCCAAAAATTCTCCTTGCAAATTTTTAGTGTGAGCATTTTGAAAACCTTGTGTAGTGTTTTGAAAATCACGGTTTTGGTTTTGATTAGAAATTTGTCCATTCCCACTTTGATAATTCCCTTTGTTGTAATTGCGTGTATTGCCTTGGTAATTACCTTGGTTGTTGTTTCGATAATTGTTAACATTTTGGTTTGGTGGAGCTTGATTTTGGCGGGAACCTTGACCGTTTTGGTTATAAGTTCCCGTTGCTACATAAGCACTCGAAGTGTTACCATCCGCGGTAATGCACTCGGAAAGATCATGAGCTCCTCCACAAGATAAACAACTCTTAGCAACCGCTTTAACCGAAGCGGAATTGGAAGCTTCTTGAGCCTTCCAATGGGACATTAGATTAGCAAATCTATCAAAAAACCGATTTTCCTCATTAGCTTCATCATGTAAGGCATTAATGCTACGAGACGATTGTGACGAAGATGACGAACCCATATTGGCAACACTCGGTGTGTTACGAGGGTTATAAACCTTAGATCTATTTTCAATGATTTGTAAAGCCTCATTTGTCGTCTTGCACAAAAAATTACCACCCGCGGCGGCATTCAAATAATCTCGTTCATGATCATTAAGCCCATTATAAAAAGTATCCACTTGATGAAATTTCGTAAAATCATGGTGTGGACATTCATGTAACATCTCTTTAAATCATTCCCATGCCATTGAAAAACTTTCATTATTTCTTTGCACAAATCGTGAAATCTCATTTTTCAAGTGTGTTGTTTTAGATGGTGGAAAAAACTTGTTCACAAACTTAGAAACGAGATCGGCCCATGTCAAAATCGAATTTGGCGGTTCTTTCTCGAGCCAAATTTTTGCGGGTCCATCTAACGAGTATGGAAACAACATCATCTTAATGGCGTCATGTGGAACATCCTTAAACTTGCTAGTGGCGGTGAGACGGTTGAAATTCCTAATATGGTAATGCGGGTTGTCTTTCTCGTGACCTCTAAACTTATTTGCTTGCAACATCGACATTAAACCCGTCTTAATTTCGAAATTCTCCGCAAGGATGGCGGGAATCACAATAGCCTCTCCAAAACCCTTGGTGGGTGCTTGTAGCAACTCCATCATAGTACGATTAGCCATGACGACTTCTTGTTCTACAATAGGTTCAACAATTGGAGGTTCTTCAACAATCAACGTCTCTTGATTGGCTTGCTTTTGAAGTCGTTTACGAGCTCGTTTTGCTTGATTACGAGTGATCATAAACTTCACGAAGAATGGGAGGTGAGCAAAGAAGATTCTTTTTGGGTGTTTTGTGAATTTTCAATTTTTTTTTGTGTTTTTGATGATATTTATTTTTTTTGGATTTTGGTGTATCTTCGTAGACAACAATCTACAAAATCTCTCCTCGAATCAAACTCTTGATTAAAGAAGCCTCAAAGGAATGAAAACGATCACGTGGAGTGAACGCCTTCGAATGACTTTAGAACTTTGGTGAAAACCAAATTGTTCAAGAGGGTTTAATCACAAAGAAACCAAGCAAATATACTATACGTAATAATACTTTGGGCGGCAAAACCCTCGATTAGCCTTCAATCTCAAAATACTCACAAGCAAGCGGGGAAACGAGGCGGCGCGAAGCACTTAAGAGCCTTTTTCCTTAGGGTATATTTTATAATACCCGCCTTATACCCACCTTATAGTTTGTATCTTTCAAAATCGAGCTTCACGAAAGTATTTATCTATTTTTGCCTTTTTCTTTTTGTTTGAGATTCGAATACAATAATTGAGTGATGAAATCCCAATTAAGGTTGTGTTTTCACACTTTTGGAGATATTGTAAATTTATTGTGATACTTAATACAATATAGTAATAATATTTGTACAAGAAAAAACCAAGAAAACCGATAATACGTATTAGTAGAGTTCTACTAATACAAATACTATATGGTTAATATTAAAAACAACAATGCAAATTAATCATGACACACCTCCCCGGCAGCGACGCCAAAGTGATTGTGGTAAATTACACCTCTTTTAGGAAAAGGAGGGTAAATAGTGGTAAGTATCAAACAAATGACTTTAGGAAAAATCAAGTGTTAATGACCCTTAATGGTGTGAAAGTTCGTTTCCCAAGGAGGTATATGTGTGTGACTAAGATGTTCAAGATTTGTGATTAATATTTGGTTTAGAAGGGGATTAGAAAAGAAGATGACGAAAACGTGAAAATAAAAATTAACAAAAAAATTCACTACTAGAAAGTTAAAACGTAGAAGCTTAAAAATCACAAAAATAAAAATAAATTCTAAAAATTACCAAAAATTCACCAAAAATCAAATTAAATAAACTAAGAGTTTACCAATGATCAAAACTTTTTCAAACCTTTTAAATAATTAAATATTCAATTTTTAAATGCTAATTAAAGCCCTAAAAACCAAATAAATTATCAAAAAGCCCAAATAAAGATTTTTCAATTGGTAAACCTCTTAAATGACCTAAAAAGATTAAAAACTATTTTTAGAAATTTTAAAACTAATAAAAACTATTTAAAATGATTTACAAATTATTAAAACTTAAAATAATTATAAAAATTAATCTAAAAGAGATAAAATAATTCTAAAAGTTGCTAAATTCCTATTTTAATGTAATTAATCTAAGAAAAATGTAAAAAGTTGGAAAAAGAGAAATTTTAGAAATAATAATAAAATAATAATAAAATAATATTAAAAATCCAAAAATTATAAAAAATTCTAAAAACTTGCAAACTAGTTTATTTTAACCTAAATAATCAGAAAATCAAAGTGAAATTACCAAAATACCCCTAATGGGCCCTCAAATGGGCAAAATCCAAAAACAGTCAACCAAAATGGGCTTTTGGGCCCAAAAAGTCAAACTTGGCCCAATTGACTTGGAAAAGCCCTATCTGACTTAAAATTCAATTCTAAGAACAAAACTCTAAAGGCCCAAAAGCTGAATGTGAGCTTATCACAGCTTATTAAACACAAAGCTTATTCTTATTGGGCTTTTCAGTCCATTAAGCCATAAGCTAATGCCATAAGCTCTAATTTGACACACAACCCTCTTTTAGGATGCTTAAGAGATCTGTCAAAAGAAATTTCCAATAAGCTCACTCAATAAGCTAGAAAATAGAAAAGAAAAAATCCACAAAACGACAAAATAGTCGTTTTTGAGAAATAATGCACCTCATGACTTGATTCAACTTGCAAAAGCTTTCAAATGGACTCAATAAGCAATATCAATCAACAAAAATCCAATAAGCACAACCAATAAGCCAGAATAAGCACAAATGAACTTATGTAAAAGTCAAAGGAGTTGGTTTTCTAGTCAAACCTTAAAGTCAACCACCCAAATGCTCCAGTATGAACAAATGGGTCAAAATATGAGCACCTATTACAAAAACAAAGTTGTTGCTGGTTGGAATAAGCTATTATAGCTTATTGATAAGCTGACACAAAATTTGCACTATCAGTGGCAACCAGCAGGGGAAAGGAGTTCCCACTGCTTTGACTATTTGACCAAGCTTTTATGAGAGTTCTGGTTTGATTCAATTGGAAACAAAGGCACCCTTGTGATCAGTGAATCACAAGGAGTCAATAGCAACAATAAAATCACAAAATGGTTCACACAATAAGCCACAATAAGCTAAACAGTCACCAGATATGCTCCAGATAGGGAAATAAGCAGTTAAGCACTTAATAAGCAGATTTAAGCAGAATAAGCCAACCAAACTTAACAGGATGCATACACAAGCTATATAAACTAAGAACAAACACAAAGCAACAAGAATCAAACGCTGAATCAAAGGAATCAACAAGATCAAAGCACTAGAAGTTACTGATGAACAATGAACATATGCAGAAAAGTTTTGCTGATATACTTGACACTTGATCCAATTTCAAGCCTCAAATCCTTCTTCCCTGGTGTGGTTAACTATGATTTAGCACTTGTTACCCCTAGCCTAAGCCTAGATCTAGGTGTCCTCAAAATCCTAGCCAATTTTACCAAGTTATGAAGATTTTATAGCCAAAACAAGAATCTATGTGATCAAACCCACAAAACCTGCAAACAGATGATCATAAGCACCCAAACAACAGATACCAACACTTGCTAACAACACACAAGCACTTAACAAGCCACAATCCAAACTTATGCAGTAATCCCAAACACTCCTTAATCATTCACTTATCAAAGAAACTTGTGATTTCTTCTAATAACCTACTGATTTTAATGATCAAAAACACTTACTAGGCAGCAACTAACACAATCAAACACATAAATCACCAGCACAAACACAAATACTCAAAATCAAAGCACAAAATCCAAAACAGTCATAAACATGAAATTTTTTAGGGGAATCTTAACAAGAGCTTATACCTGCCTTCCACAACATCCTAGGAAGGCCAGCAATGCTCCTTGGACCTTGTTCAAAAACTAGAACAAGACCAAGGTACTTCAAATAAGGAGATGCAAATTGCCTTGGTTGATGGTTCAAAGTAGAACCTCAAGGACTTGATATCTTCAACACAAGCAGTAAACAACTCAACCAAGGGCTTTAATCCCTTCACAAGCTTGGTGTCAACAAGCTTGTAAGAGCTTATAGCAGATGGCTAAGGGTTAGTACACAAAATAAACCAAAATAGAACCTAGGATTTCAAGGTTTTGAAACCTTAAAAACCTAATGAAACAAGACGTGCCTTAACCACAAGATTAAGGTAGGCCTTAACAATCAAATGGAACTCAAAATTAGGCTACTCAAACACCAAAATTTTAACTAAATCAAAAAGAGATTTCAAATTTCAGAAATTCAAATTTTGTTAAGCTTAAAAAGGAATTACAAAGATTAATAGCCTAAAACTGGAACAAAGGGACTCTCACATGTTGAGGTCTCCTTTTATAGGCAAATGCCAAGGCTAGCACTGTTCACAAACCCTAGATGTGAAATTCCCTAAATGCCCTAAGTCATTGAGTGCGTTTGTGACGTTCATTTCAGCTTTGATATGAAGCAATGATCCTTGGCTGTTGATTTGGACACGTGGCAAGCCTTGGTGAGGAAGTTGGCACATGATGGTGAAACGGTTTTGGTGGTGGGGCCATTTGGTGAGTGGGAGTGAGTGTTTTAAGGTTGGGATGAGATTATAGGCGTCTGAATCAAGTGTGGGAAAGGGTAATTTCATTTTACCCTTTGTTTGGTAAAAGTAAATTCTGGGTGGAAGAACATGAATAGTGCCACGTTTGATCCGATTTTAGTGGAGAAATTGTGTTTGGCGCGTGTTTATTAAGTTTAAACTTATAAACTTGGCAGTTTTGGTCCTTTTTCTTCCTTTCTTTTGTCATTTGTAAATAAACTTCTATCAGCGCCCATTTCCTTTGTATCAACGTTTCACAACTTGTCATTTTTGGCACAAACTTTCCAAAAAGTGTTTCAAGGGTTATTTTTGGCACTTTTGCATATTTGAAGGACTGATCTTGGACATTCTTGATCTTCAAAGGTCTTCATTGTATATTTGACTTCATGAGGGACCATTATTGGCAATTTTGATTTGTTGAGGGACTAATCTTGCCATTTCTTCAAAGTTGAAGGACCTTTTGTGTAATTTTGACAAACTTAAGGGACCAAACTTGTAATTATGAATATACAAGGGTTTTAAGTGTCATTTCTTCAATGAATGAGGATCAATCTTGTTTGTCTTCAAGTCTTCAAGGGTATTTGTTGAGAATTTCCATGATTAGGGCCCGGTTCTTTGTACGGCTTCATTTCTCGTGTCCGTTTTTCCTTGTAACTTGTGATCTTTTGTCTTTTTCACGATATCCCTACCTAAAATACACAAGTAAACAAACACATATATAGGGTATTTTATGACATTTTTATGCATTTAAAGCCCGAAAAGAACGATGAGATCATGTATAAATGCCATCTCATTAGGTATTGGTACACCAAAGAATGGAAGTTCACACATTTGAGCGAATTCCAAATCGTGATCATCATCATCCTCTTCATAATCAATAGGCATGACATGGGTAGTTGATTCGGGCGTTGGTTGAGAATTACTTGTTGAAGGTCTATCTTGACCAATTATAGGTGCAGACGTATCTGATTGTGCTTCGGTTGCTGGAGCTACAACTTTGGTAACCGGAGCTATTACTTTAGGTTCTGGAGCAACAATACTTGGAGGAGTAAAGAAATCATCAAAGAATGGTTGAAACAACGTATCCCATTCATTCCTAGAAGGTGGTGTAAATGATGATGAAGAAGGGTTACTTGGGGACAAGACCAGAGCTAATGTTACTGGGTCCCATTTCATGAAGTGCGGGTTCATAGCTGCTTTGCTCAGAAGCCATTGCTGTCAGCTCATCAAAATCAACATTCATAGTTTCGAGGATCTTGCGAGAGTTACGGTCGTAGATTCGGTATGCTTTCTTTGTGGGTGCATAACCAATGAAAATACCAGTATCAGCCTTTGGTTGAAGTTTTCCCAAACTGTCACCATCATTATTTGGATAGCAAAGAGAACCAAATACATGAAGATATGATAAATCTGGTACTTTTCCATAGAAAAGCTCATAAGGTGTTTTACCATGTCGTTTACGAATTAGTGACCGGTTATGGGTGTACACTGCTGTAGATACTGCTTCTGCCCATAAAAACAATTGAGCCTTTGCGTAAATTAACATCGTTCGAGCAGCTTCCATAAGTGTGCGATTTCGCCTTTCAACGACATCGTTTTGTTTTGGAGTGCGAGCAACGGATGTTTCATGAGATATTCCAACTTCTTCATAATAATCACGCAAAATTT
This sequence comes from Glebionis coronaria, assembly GCA_025667525.1. Lineage (NCBI taxonomy): Eukaryota > Viridiplantae > Streptophyta > Magnoliopsida > Asterales > Asteraceae > Glebionis > Glebionis coronaria. Next base: position 215,417 of record JANFOE010000694.1, read on the forward strand.
GATTCACAAATTCGGTTCCATTATCTGTACGAATGTGTCGGATAGTAGTGTTGAGACGCACTTGAATCATCTTGAGAAATCCGATGATGAATTTAGGTGACTCATTTTTTGTTGTAAGAAATTTCACCCATGTAAACCGAGAGTAATCATCGACAATTACTAGGATGTACTTTTTGCCACTAATACTTTCAACACGCATTGGCCCGCAAAGATCCATATGCAACAAGTAGAGTTTCTCTTGGTTGGTGTCTTCAATCTTGGGTTTGTATGATTTCTTAGTGCTTTTCCACATTGTACACGTGGAACACAAATGGTCCTTGTGAAATGTAAGTTTAGGAAGACCACGAACAAGATCGTTTTTTGCCAAATGATTAATAGCGTCAAAGTTAAGATGAGATAACCGTCAATGCCATAACCATGAATTAGTCTTTGATGCTTTGGAGAGAAGACACACGGGAGAAGTGGCCATCAAGTCTTGTAGAGACAAAGTATACAAATTATTCCCTCGAGTACCTTTCAATAAATCAACCCCTTCCAAATTATGAATGAAGCAGGTATGCTCTCAAAAAGCAACTTCTAGGTTTGCATCACAAAATTGTCCCACAGAAAATAAGTTGTGACCGAGACCTTCCACATAAGACACTCTTGAAATTATAACATTCCCAATATGATATTCACCGTAACCCATTATCTTTGCAATATGATCATTTCCAAATCGAACCGTACCAAAAAACTTGCGGACAAAATTTCTGAGCTAAGAGCGATCTCCGGTCATATGCTTCGAGCAACCACAGTCCAAATACCAGAGAACAATTTGGACCACCTGTTTTCAACAATAACAGTAGACAATGCATTGGAAACTATTGGTTCCGGATTGTTATCAGATACATATATAATATTATCAGAATTGCTAACATTTGTGTGACCCTAAGATGTCCTGTGTTTTCTAGTGTGAGTTTTACCACTAACAGGTGTCACTGTTCCAACTTTCTGAGGTTTTGGATTATTAGCGGGCACTACAGTGGGAGTAGACCTATTTAATGGGCACTTGTTTCCTAGAGTAGTGTTGGTGTCCCTAGTTAAAGGACACGCTTGTGTTTTGGTAGCCTTGGTACTCCTAGTTAAATGGCACGCTTTCTTCACTTTAGTGGGAGTGATGCTAGTTAAAGGGTACGCATTTCCTACTATAGTGAAAGTTCTACCAGTGGGGCGCCACATCCAACCAACTTGGGTTAACACTTTCCCAGTCGGTTTCCATTCTAATCCGTTTTTCTGGACATTCATCTCATTCACATGGTCAATAAGGCAAGAATCATGACGACTAGAAAACATACATTCATTGCAATTCCAACATTTCAAATCAGAATTCACAGTAGGCTTAGAACGCTGCACAACCGCAGAGCCTTTAGGTTTAGCTACATGATTCTTTTTATTCAAAACAGAAATAACATTCCTAGGATGGGCTTTTACTTTCTTCTTCACTTGACTACTAGATGGGGGCAAGATCCTATCATTCTTCTTGTTTCTTTTAAGCTTAGATCTTTGAGCCTTAGTAGCTGTGCTTACTCCTGTAGAAGGCAACACGGGAATATTAGAAGCAAATTTTGATTTTGCCTTATCTTTAGTGACCAATGTTTGAGATGGTTTAGTCCTAGGGCCTTTATTAAATGGTGTGACGGCAATGAGGTTCGTTTTGATGGCACTAGAGGACGGTGCTGAGACAGTGGCTGTGTTATCCACAACATTCTTACCTTTTAGGGTACGAAGTGTTTCCTTTAACTCAGTCAAAGCCAGATTTTATCACAAATTTGTTCCCTCAAATCAGATATTTCCACCGACTTTCGATTCAATTGTTCAATCAATGATTGATTCTGTGCAGTAGTATCAGCACGTGCGGGCTTTACTGAATTGAAGAGTCGTGTATTTTTCTGTTTTAAGTTATCAACTTTCGACAAAATCATGGAAACTCGATTATCTAGATCAAGTTTAAAATTCTCAGCAGCCTCAAGTACGTTCACACAGTTAATCTCCTTAGATTTCTCTATGTCTATCGACAATGATTTAGCAACCTTGTCACTTGGCTGACGCTGTTTTGATTGTAAATTCAATAGAAACTTCTTTTGAAAATTTGAATCATCTATATTTACACCTTCAAATGAAGTTTCAAAGATCTCTTGAATAAATTGTTGCTTGCATTCAAGCGAAATACAATGTTTTTGGATCTCATCAAAAAATTTTGAAAGCGAATTATAAGAATCTTGAAGCTTTAAAAAACTCAGCGTCAGATTTGTGACAAGTACTATCTACCACATTATCCACGGATTCAACATTATGCACAATAGAATCATTATCAACACTTTTATTCACATAGACGGAGACAATATCATGCGACATCACTTGCTTCAGAAGCTGATCATTTTGACGTGAAATTCGTTCAGTTTCAATTAAACCGTTTTCATATGCATCATCCATTTCATTGAAAACGCGTCTAACTTCTTCTATTTCCAAAAGCAATTCTTGATCGACATTATGAAGACAAGCTTTAATATTGTTTACAAATGGAACAATTTCGTCTCGAAATGCAGCTCTAGTGTGCTCAAAATTCCATTCACCTTCCGTTAGGGCCGAAGCCGTCGTACGTTCCACAATGACCTTGTCAAAATCGGCTAAGTGTTGGTGCACCGCATTTAAACTATCGGATGCCTTATTTACCGGTGGAATTAACTTAGTTAAATCCTTTTTGACAAGTGTAGGAGACGTACTAGGAAGGTTTTCCATTGATAAATTTTTGGGCACAAAAGCTGTTAATTGAGATAATTCCTTTTGTAATCGAATACGAGTCTTTTTATCAAATTGATCTTTATTATGCTTATCATAATCAATCTTATGGAATTTTGAAAGCATTTTAGAATGAGTTTCTTCCGCAAGTGACTGTGTCTCCTCAATACTAAGAACATAAGGTGCTTCTTTCGATTTGCCAATTAGGGTCACATCATAAAGACAAGGAATATATTCCTGAGCTTGTTTTACATAACCGGGATTAGGTGGTAAATCTTGAAGACGCTTAAGTTCGAGTTCTTTAAACGATTTAGTTAAAAGATGAACGTTTTCTGTGGAAACGTATAGTTTTAAAAGCTGTTGTTCCTTGAATTTAAGAAGTTTGGTAGCATTAATTTCTGATTCAAACTTTTTAGACTCGAGAGTTTCGAAATCCAATTTAAGTTTCTGAAAATCATTTACAACCAACTCTTTTTCTTTTAATTCATTGGAAAGAGTAGCTTTAAAAGATTCTATTTCATTTAAGTGTTCAATCTTTTCAAAACGAAATTGGTCAAATTCAGAACAAGTTATTTTCTCTGCTTGAGGGACCATTTCAATAGTTTTGACCTTTTCCTTATACAGCGCAAGCTCAGCGGTTAGGTTGGCATTCATATCTATGGTTTGTCGAACAACCACATTCATGTTATCAATAATATGTTTAGGCACCATTACCAAATCACATTGATCATAAGATTCCATACCCATCGTAGCATTTGGTTGAGGTTCACTCAAATGTGTTGGATTGGATACCGTATCATTTGAGTTACTAGTTCCCGAATGCTTTTCGAGGTTGTCATTTTCATGCTCAACATGATGTGGATTATTATGAACATTATTAGATGTGGTTGGTACCTCACTGACGACATCAGAACCGTAGTGAGAGAGATTAGCAACGTGTGCAGCTTGGGCTGAGTGAATGTCATCACAATCCGAATCATATGCGTCAAGATCATCTGCTTGATAAGCTGCATTAGAAGTGGAAACGACTGCAATGCCTTCATTGTCTACTGCCCCTGGGTCTGCAAGAAATGCTTACTCTTCTGAATCCAAAATCTTTCCCTTAGACTGAGCATCGACCAAATACATCATCTTATGAAACCATGTTGCATCCCTTCTCCTTTTCGGCTGAGTGCATTACCTAGCCATATGACCTTGTCCTCGGTAATTGTAGCAAGTCATAACCTTTTGAGGGCCAATAGGGCTTCCATTTCCAGTAGCAAGAGAAGTCACGGCTTGAGCGTTCACGGTCCTTGTAGGAGGTCCATATGAATTTTGCCTACCCTGAATGGATTACACCGTCACTTGACCATCTTAAATAGTGGCTTGTTGTCGAGGATTTGAAGAGGTGAAGAGCTGATTGTTTGTTGGTGGAAATCCTCTAGTTGCAACAAGTTTTGACAAATAGCCAGTGAGATGGTTTAGAACATCATTTGGCGTATCATTTGGAGTAAAGACCGGTGCTTTAATTGGTGGAAGTTAATTGGAGTAAAGGGCTTATGCTGGTGGTGCTTCAATTGGAAAGTATCCTTGTTGAGGAGTATAGCCCATTCGAGAAATGATAGCTTGTGATGGAGATGCCTGATGTGTTGGTTGATGTGGAAAAGACTGGTTATGAACACTTTGTTAATATGCTTGTTGCGGCATCATCAGTGGTTGATAAGATGGTTGATGTGGTTGCTGATATGTGTCTTGTGGTGGTTGCTGCAAGTATGATTGTTTTTGATAAGTGTAAGCCATGTTTTGTTGGGGGTCATTTGTTGAGAAGCATACATGGCAAGTGGATCACGAACTTGTGGTGTAGACAACCGAGCCTCGATCACTTGGCATTCGTGTTGTTGAAGTTGATCCATATTGGTTTTATGCAAGTCCTTAGCCAATTTAACAGCCGTCATGTACTTACGCCATTCTGAAGGAAGGGTGTTCAAATACTTGGTGTTTAATTGAAACGTAGGAGTTGCCATGCCATAGATATTGAGCTCATTCAACAAAAGAGTGAATCTCAAATAGTAATCATTGAGAGTCTCCCCGGGAACATAGGCAAACTTATTGTTGACGTATAGTCCCCAACCGGGTCAGGAACCCAGCCCACAGGTACTACCCGTATCTGGCCCATCACAGATGGGTGGAAATAATGTCATTCAAGCTTATGGGCTTGAATGAACAGTAACCGCACACATGTGTGCGGCCCACGGCCCGGTGCGGCCGACATAGGGTTAGACAGAATCATATTCTGTCTAGGAATAGTTTTATCCCAATAGAGGAGGATATTCACTACCAAAATTAGAAGATAACAATCATTCTAATTCTGATAGTTATCCTTTCCTTGGGGCTGAAGTATCAAGTGGCAGCCCACTAGGGTTCCGCTGCCTATAAAAGGAACCCCCAAGGGTTCCACAAAGGCATTACACTTTATACTCTCAATTCACATAAACCCTAACCGATTACATACTCTCACGCTGGAGTCTAATCGTGGGAAACATTCCCATGGTAAGCCTAACACGTGTTGTTTAGTGTGCAGGATCCCAACCAAACGATTCACTTGTGCAGGAGCCAGAGCCCAGCCAACCCGAATTAAGCCTAATTCGGGTCTAGCAAGGATCACCCAACTTTTGCATCAACAAGTTGGCGCCATCTGTGGGACCCATTACACTAAGATAGAACAAAACCTCATTCTGAATTTCCAATGACGAAGGGGCATCAGCAAGCCAATCCCAGGAATACGAATCCTGGGAATCGGAAGTCCCAAGGGGAAGGGATACTTATCCCCAATCAATCACCTAGCCGCCTTGCAGGCGGACCTGGTAACCGTGGCGGCTTCCAGCCCTTGGGGGTGACGAGCACGATCTCCATGACACCCCCACATACTTCAACCCTGGACAATCCGGACCCAGGGAGTGCGCCCAACCCTCCTAACAAGGAGCCGCGCAGACCATCGGTAGAGGAAGAGGTGGAGGTCCTACCACTCAGCGAGGAGGATCTTACTCGAGTTCTCACGCAGAACTTCGATAGGATCGTCCCGGGGATCGCGTCAAGGTTGAATCTGTGGAGGAACCTCCAATCCAGACTCAACTTTGGCGACACCGGACCAATCACCTCTTCCCAAAATTAGAGGAAAAGGAGAGTTCGGCCTCAGGAGCAGAGCATCTTTGAGGAAACCCCTCAACCCAGGAATGTGTTTGAGCGCATAGGAGATCGTCTCATACAGGAACTAATGTAGTCTCGAGAAGGAGGAGATAAGTCTGATGGTTCACCCGAGCGGCCAGATCGAGAGTTGGCCAGAACCGCTCGTCGCACGAGCGTGTGGGATAGGGTGAACACTGGGAAGAAGGCTTCGGGTTCATCCCAAAAAAGTGGCCCCTACCCAAAGGATGGGGCACCACCACCGTCTCCAGACCCGTCAGGAGAGGACTCAGATGACCATCCGCCTAAGCGTCGCCGACCTAGGCGTACCCCTCCACCACCACCAAACAATGATGAGTATTATGGTGGCACTTATTATCGAGATGCAGAAGCGGAGGATCTTTCGCGTCCATGGTGTGAACCATGGGATGACCCTAGGCTCACCCGGCCATGGGCGGATCCCAGGGAAGACCCGTTCACCCTCCGCATACGGAACTATTCTGAGGACACCAAACGTCGCATGCCGGCGTGTATCAAGACTTATGATGGGACGGGTGATCCGGTTGATCACCTTAAAATATTTGATACGCAGGCTAAAATTGAGCGATGGCCCATGCCTATATGGTGCCAAATGTTCAATTCAACTTTGATCGGAAATGCCCGTGACTGGTTTGAGGCACTCCCTCCACGGAGCATTGATAGTTTCACGGAACTACGCACTGCGTTCGAGAACAATTATACTCAGAGGAAGAAGTATAATAGGGATCCGGTCTCATTGGCAACTGTCAAACAACGGCCGGGGGAGTCCACAGAAGCCTTCACTGAACGCTTCAATGATGAGTGCACGCGCACAAGAACAATGCCGGAGCTCCTGAAAATCTCTGACTACATGCACGCCATAACAGACAGGGAGTTGATCAGGCGCCTCAATGACAAGCGTCCAGAGAGATATGACGACCTCATGGAAAGGGTCAAAAATTTCATAGAAGGGGAAACAGCTGTTGCCGCGACCTACCCATCCCGAGGAAATGGGTACCGGTCAAATGACCAGTCCCGGAGACAGTCGGGCGGTCAATGTCACACTCCCAAAATATCAGAGTATAATGGCGACAAAGGAGTGGTGACGTCATGATTATCATACACACATAGTCACAAAGAACGACCTCTAAATGAGACGTTCGGAAAATTGATCACTTGTAATTAATAAAATAAGTTGTTTCAACAAAGTGCGGAAGCATAAACTGAATATGGTTACAAAACATAGTTTTCTCAAATGGTACAAATGATCGTTGTTTCAAAGAAATGACGGCAATGCATGAGACCTCATTTAGCATCTTCCTTCTTAATACCTGAGAAAAACATTGCTAAAGTGTCAACATAAAGTTGGTGAGTTCATAGGTTTAGTTAGTTTGAAATGTTTAATGAACCACAAGATTTTCCCAAAAGTGATGACAATATAACAAATACAAAGTCATCCTAAAAGTATTTATTACAGTCTAAGCTCGTGACACCGAAGCGTTAACAACACCGGCAGTATAATCATATAAATGTAGCCCAAACTAGATGCCTAAACCCACGACATCCTATATCAGATTCAAATGAAACTGTGCCCGCTTGTCCCCTTGTTGGACAAGACAGACAGGGACGTCAATCCCGATAGATCTATCCATAACATTCGCGCTTACACAAAGTAATTAACGGTTCACGATTCACGGGCCAAAGCAACTGGGTTTTTAGTGGGACTTAGACTAATAGATAAATCAGTAAATGCACTTGTGTTCAAACGTTAAAATCAAGCAATGTCTCACCCCAAAAAGCAGTGAAAATAGTAAAGTATGGGGCTATAAACTCACCTCGTAAATTCAGCAAAGAGAACGAAGATAAAATAGCTCGAGAGTACGGTTACGCTAGCCGCGACCTAATTAATTTAAGAATCGAGTTACGATACGAATACTTGTATGATTAACTGACTCGACACCCTAATTGTGCTTGACGAAACCATACTTTTATGAAAAATACGATTTTACGGAAAAGTACGTTAAATAAAATCGGTTTATTAACGGGTCGGGTTTTACGGGTCAAAACATAACTTTAAATTTAACAAATTTCGTTTGGGCTTTAACTTAAATCAAATAAACACATAAGGCCCAAAATGGGTCCAACACATTTACCCAGCAAACCGGCCCAAGGTCCATAGACCCGGTCCGGCCCACCAGGCGGAATAAACAAGGAACGAAAGAGAGTATACGTGTGTGTTTACACACACAACCCCATAACTGGAGTTGACTCTCTCTCTCCTCTCTCGATATCTCCTCCACCGTCCCAAACTCTCTCTCTCTCTAAACCTAGATTGGTTTTATCCATTCCTAGGGTTATCATCTAATCAGTTGTGTTATAAGATTAAATATGGGTGGTTTGTGGTTCTTATATCGCGTGAGATGTGGGTTAATCCCCACATCAACCGTTTGGGTTTTTCTGATGGTGTTCTCCTTGCGGTTCGTGAATCAAATACCAAATCACAGATAAGTTTAATTTCCTTTATTCCTTTTTAAAAAGCTTTTAATTGATTTTCGATTTTATATATATCAGTGGGTTCAATTGATTCGTAAATACTTGTTGTAACTCATATGGTTCTCGGATTAATATGTGAATAAAATTAGGGTTTTGAAATATTTGAGGGTTTTCGTCAGAATCGGTTTAAAACATAATTAATTGGCGTTTTCATTCATAAAATCAAACTAATTTTAATATAAAGTCGATTTATAAAAATTAGGGTTTCGGTTAATTTGGGGGTTTTTGTAAAACTCACTTTTAATTAAATTAATTAAGGGGTTTGGGTTTAGATTAGGTTTAATTAGCATTTTAATTAATAAAAGTAAATCTAGGGTTTTCTGAAAATTGGGGGTTTTCATATTATCGAATGTTGCTCGTGTTTAGATGGTGTTTCTGAAATGTCTCGATGTAAATGAAATGTTTAAAAAGGATGTTACATGATTAGGGTTTCGATTGGGGTTTCTGTATACACGCGGCATGGTTAAGGTTTTCTGTAAAAGAAAGCTTGATTAATACATTTGGATTTGTTTGGTAAGAATGGTAATTAATTTGGCAGAAACTAGGACTTTGGTTGGTTTGTTTTGGTGCTCGGTTTGGTTCTTGATTGGGTCTCGGTTTGGTTAAACATGGGTCTCGGGTTGGTTCATGATTGAAGTCTTGTTTTGGTTGGACAAGGTCTCGGTTTGGTTCTAAGTTGGGTCTCGGTTTGGTTTCAGAATCGAGTCTTGGTTTGGTCTCAATCGGGTCTCGGTTTGGTCTAAAATGGGTCTCGGTTTGGTTGACAGCAAAATGATAACATAAACATGTTTGTATTTAAAAGTTTAGAAATTTACAGTTTTTGGTTAAAAGTATAAGTTCATTTCAATGGCTAACCGCGGTTTCTTTTATTTGTAGGTTCGTACAAAGACAAGCACAACTAGACTTCGAAAGTAAAACGAAAGGACAAAAGACTCACAAAGGGGATGCTACGTTCGGTTTTGCAGGTTCGGACAGAATGAAGACCTTTGGTTGTGCAGGTTCGGACGAGACGTGTAGGTTGGCTGGAACAAAACTTCTACTCAGGAGTTGTATGATGAAGACTTGTGCAGATTTTGATGTTTGTATTTTTTGGACTGTGATAACTTGTGATAATTTGTATTTGGACTTTGGACATTACTTTGGACTTGTATATAAGCTTGTATAATTAGTCTAGGGTTAGTGAAATTCTGGAAATGCTTGCTTGTGATATACCCAAAAGGGGTAAACTAGGCAAATGTGTTGTCCTTTAGTGGGGCAAATAACTATAAAGTTTGCAAGTGTAATGTAGACTTGTGACTGATTTGGGACACTTGTATGACAAGCTTTGACAAATAAATTGAAGGTTTAAATAATCAGTTACATACACATGCTGTGATAGTGATAAACTCGGCTCGGGTTCAATATATTTAGGTTTAGACGCGACTGACATAACACGACAGCAAAACCGTTTAGCGTACGATCCCAAAACAAAAGACAATTGTGCGAGACGTTATCAATCTTAATAACTAGAGCAAATAAAACACACGGCACATCATAACACGCTCACAACTTGTATTGCATTCAACTAAATAGTCGCGAAACATAGAGATGTTACATATGCTCTCCCTAAAAAGGGCTTTGTCCGCAAAGCAAAGAAATTAACACGTTCATGACGACGACTAGTCGATAAGTAGTTAAAATACTCGTACTACACGAATAATTAAATGATGGAAATTTGACGAATGTCACAGTATTCCCATGTTTTAGAGATTTCGTCACGAAATCAAGACGTTGTTGTAGTAGGTTGGTTAACGAAAAGATGAGGATACTTGCTCTTGAATTGATCTTCACGTTCCCACGTGTATTCAGGACCTCTACGCGCGTTCCATCGGATTTTCACAATCGGTATACGGCTTTGCTTGAGTTGTTTAACTTGACGGTCCATGACTTCTACGGGTTCCTCTACGAAGTTGAGTTTGTCGTCGAGCTGAATCTCCTCCAAAGGGATAACGAGTGCTTCGTCGGCTAAGCATTTCTTCAGATTGCAAATGTGGAACACATTATGCACTCGGCTAAGTTCTTGGGGTAATTCCAAACGATAGGCTACGGGGCCAATCCTTTCTATGATCTTGAAGGGTCCAATGTAACGAGGGTTTAACTTTCCACGCTTTCCAAAGCGAATCACACCTTTCCAAGGTGAGACCTTCAACATGACTTTGTCACCAACTTCAAATTCAAGAGGTTTGCGTCTCATATCGGCATAACTCTTCTGTCGATCTCTTGCGGCTTGCATACGGCTCTTAATCTTAAAGATCTTCTCAGTAGTCTCGTGTATGATCTCAGGTCCAGTGAGTTGTGCTTCACCGACCTCTGCCCAACACACGGGTGAACGACACTTCCTACCATACAGTGCCTCGAATGGCGCTGCCTTTATGCTAGTATGATAACTATTGTTATATGAGAATTCCACCAAAGGTAGGTGTCTATCCCATCTATTTCCAAAGTCAATCACACAGGCTCTCAGCATATCTTCTAAGGTTTGAATGGTCCGTTCACTTTGACCGTCGGTCTGGGGATGATACGCAGTGCTCATATCCAACTGCGTTCCCAATGCCTTCTGCAGTGACTTCCAAAACTGCGAAGTAAATCGGCTGTCTCGGTCGGAGATTATAGACACAGGTACACCATGCTTCGTGACTACTTCCTCCAAGTATGTCCTTGCTAACTTATCCATTCCATCAGTCTCCTTGATGGGTAGGAAATGAGCCGATTTGGTGAGTCGGTCGACGATTACCCAAATCGTGTCGAATCCGGCTGCGGTCTTTGGTAGCTTGGTAATGAAATCCATAGTGATCCTTTCCCACTTCCATTCTGGCAGTTCGGGTTGGACCAATAATCCTGATGGTTTCATATGTTCGGCTTTGACTTTGGCACAAGTCAAACACTTGCTAACGTATGTAGCAATGTCCGCTTTCATGTTCGGCCACCAATACCACATCTTCAGATCATGATACATTTTATCAGATCCCGGATGTATGGAGTACTTTGACTTATGCGACTCATGCATAATCAAGGATCGTAGGTCGCCATGGCATGGTAACCAACTCCTATTATCAAGGCATAACGTTCCATCCGAACGTGCTTCCAACTTCTTCATTATTCCTCCAACATCTTCAGTCTTAAGCATTTCTTCCTCGACTGCTTCTTTCTGAGCCTTGAGAATTAAGGATGGAAGGTCTAAGTCAATGGTCATCACTAAAGCCTTCACCCTAAGAACTCTCTCCTTTCGACTCAAAGCGTCGGCCACGACATTTGCCTTGCCTGGGTGATAACGGATCTCGCAATCATAATCACTGAGCAACTCTAGCCAACGTCGTTGTCTCATGTTGAGTTCCTTTTGGTTCAAGATATGTTGTAGACTCTTATGGTCAGTGAATACAACACACTTAGTACCATAAAGGTAGTGTCTCCAAATCTTCAAGGCAAACACCACTGCTCCCAACTCTAGGTCATGAGTTGTGTAATTTTTCTCGTGCACTTTTAGTTGTCTTGATGCGTAAGCTATGACCTTGGTCCTTTGCATCAGTACTGCACCTAACCCTTTTATGGATGCATCACAATACACCACAAAGTCTTCGTTACCCTCAGGTAGGGCTAGTATCGGTGCTTCACACAACATCTGCTTCAACGTCTGGAATGCCAAATCTTGCTCTTCCTTCCACTCAAACTTCTTATCCTTTTGAGTCAATTCCGTCATTGGTTTAGCTATCTTAGAGAAACCCTCAATGAATCTCCTATAGTAACCAGCAAGACCTAAGAATTGACGGATCTCCGTGGGTGTTGTTGGAGTCGCCCAATCCTTTACAGCCTCGATCTTAGCAGGATCAACGTGAATACCACTGCTGTCGATCACATGACCAAGGAAATGCACTGTGTTTATCCAAAACTCACATTTGGAACAAAGGAGTGGTGACGTCATGATTATCATACACACATAGTCACAAAGAACGACCTCTAAATGAGACGTTCGGAAAATTGATCACTTGTAATTAATAAAATAAGTTGTTTCAACAAAGTGCGGAAGCATAAACTGAATATGGTTACAAAACATAGTTTTCTCAAATGGTACAAATGATCGTTGTTTCAAAGAAATGACGGCAATGCATGAGACCTCATTTAGCATCTTCCTTCTTAATACCTGAGAAAAACATTGCTAAAGTGTCAACATAAAGTTGGTGAGTTCATAGGTTTAGTTAGTTTGAAATGTTTAATGAACCACAAGATTTTCCCAAAAGTGATGACAATATAACAAATACAAAGTCATCCTAAAAGTATTTATTACAGTCTAAGCTCGTGACACCGAAGCGTTAACAACACCGGCAGTATAATCATATAAATGTAGCCCAAACTAGATGCCTAAACCCACGACATCCTATATCAGATTCAAATGAAACTGTGCCCGCTTGTCCCCTTGTTGGACAAGACAGACAGGGACGTCAATCCCGATAGATCTATCCATAACATTCGCGCTTACACAAAGTAATTAACGGTTCACGATTCACGGGCCAAAGCAACTGGGTTTTTAGTGGGACTTAGACTAATAGATAAATCAGTAAATGCACTTGTGTTCAAACGTTAAAATCAAGCAATGTCTCACCCCAAAAAGCAGTGAAAATAGTAAAGTATGGGGCTATAAACTCACCTCGTAAATTCAGCAAAGAGAACGAAGATAAAATAGCTCGAGAGTACGGTTACGCTAGCCGCGACCTAATTAATTTAAGAATCGAGTTACGATACGAATACTTGTATGATTAACTGACTCGACACCCTAATTGTGCTTGACGAAACCATACTTTTATGAAAAATACGATTTTACGGAAAAGTACGTTAAATAAAATCGGTTTATTAACGGGTCGGGTTTTACGGGTCAAAACATAACTTTAAATTTAACAAATTTCGTTTGGGCTTTAACTTAAATCAAATAAACACATAAGGCCCAAAATGGGTCCAACACATTTACCCAGCAAACCGGCCCAAGGTCCATAGACCCGGTCCGGCCCACCAGGCGGAATAAACAAGGAACGAAAGAGAGTATACGTGTGTGTTTACACACACAACCCCATAACTGGAGTTGACTCTCTCTCTCCTCTCTCGATATCTCCTCCACCGTCCCAAACTCTCTCTCTCTCTAAACCTAGATTGGTTTTATCCATTCCTAGGGTTATCATCTAATCAGTTGTGTTATAAGATTAAATATGGGTGGTTTGTGGTTCTTATATCGCGTGAGATGTGGGTTAATCCCCACATCAACCGTTTGGGTTTTTCTGATGGTGTTCTCCTTGCGGTTCGTGAATCAAATACCAAATCACAGATAAGTTTAATTTCCTTTATTCCTTTTTAAAAAGCTTTTAATTGATTTTCGATTTTATATATATCAGTGGGTTCAATTGATTCGTAAATACTTGTTGTAACTCATATGGTTCTCGGATTAATATGTGAATAAAATTAGGGTTTTGAAATATTTGGGGGTTTTCGTCAGAATCGGTTTAAAACATAATTAATTGGCGTTTTCATTCATAAAATCAAACTAATTTTAATATAAAGTCGACTTATAAAAATTAGGGTTTCGGTTAATTTGGGGGTTTTTGTAAAACTCACTTTTAATTAAATTAATTAAGGGGTTTGGGTTTAGATTAGGTTTAATTAGCATTTTAATTAATAAAAGTAAATCTAGGGTTTTCTGAAAATTGGGGGTTTTCATATTATCGAATGTTGCTCGTGTTTAGATGGTGTTTCTGAAATGTCTCGATGTAAATGAAATGTTTAAAAAGGATGTTACATGATTAGGGTTTCGATTGGGGTTTCTGTATACACGCGGCATGGTTAAGGTTTTCTGTAAAAGAAAGCTTGATTAATACATTTGGATTTGTTTGGTAAGAATGGTAATTAATTTGGCAGAAACTAGGACTTTGGTTGGTTTGTTTTGGTGCTCGGTTTGGTTCTTGATTGGGTCTCGGTTTGGTTAAACATGGGTCTCGGGTTGGTTCATGATTGAAGTCTTGTTTTGGTTGGACAAGGTCTCGGTTTGGTTCTAAGTTGGGTCTCGGTTTGGTTTCAGAATCGAGTCTTGGTTTGGTCTCAATCGGGTCTCGGTTTGGTCTAAAATGGGTCTCGGTTTGGTTGACAGCAAAATGATAACATAAACATGTTTGTATTTAAAAGTTTAGAAATTTACAGTTTTTGGTTAAAAGTATAAGTTCATTTCAATGGCTAACCGCGGTTTCTTTTATTTGTAGGTTCGTACAAAGACAAGCACAACTAGACTTCGAAAGTAAAACGAAAGGACAAAAGACTCACAAAGGGGATGCTACGTTCGGTTTTGCAGGTTCGGACAGAATGAAGACCTTTGGTTGTGCAGGTTCGGACGAGACGTGTAGGTTGGCTGGAACAAAACTTCTACTCAGGAGTTGTATGATGAAGACTTGTGCAGATTTTGATGTTTGTATTTTTTGGACTGTGATAACTTGTGATAATTTGTATTTGGACTTTGGACATTACTTTGGACTTGTATATAAGCTTGTATAATTAGTCTAGGGTTAGTGAAATTCTGGAAATGCTTGCTTGTGATATACCCAAAAGGGGTAAACTAGGCAAATGTGTTGTCCTTTAGTGGGGCAAATAACTATAAAGTTTGCAAGTGTAATGTAGACTTGTGACTGATTTGGGACACTTGTATGACAAGCTTTGACAAATAAATTGAAGGTTTAAATAATCAGTTACATACACATGCTGTGATAGTGATAAACTCGGCTCGGGTTCAATATATTTAGGTTTAGACGCGACTGACATAACACGACAGCAAAACCGTTTAGCGTACGATCCCAAAACAAAAGACAATTGTGCGAGACGTTATCAATCTTAATAACTAGAGCAAATAAAACACACGGCACATCATAACACGCTCACAACTTGTATTGCATTCAACTAAATAGTCGCGAAACATAGAGATGTTACATATGCTCTCCCTAAAAAGGGCTTTGTCCGCAAAGCAAAGAAATTAACACGTTCATGACGACGACTAGTCGATAAGTAGTTAAAATACTCGTACTACACGAATAATTAAATGATGGAAATTTGACGAATGTCACAGTCAAGGCAATCAGAACAATAGCAAGGGCTCAGACTATAAGAGCCAGAGCAAAGGAGGACGGCCGGACGATAAGTTCACCCCCTAAAGATGTCCTACCGGGAGATCTTGCTGACGGAAAGGGAGAACTTTCCAAGGCCTCTCCCAATGACCACTCCGCCGGAATGTCGGCAAGGAAATCGCTTCTGCGAGTTCCATAATGACAAAGGCCACGGTACGGAGGAGTGCATCCAGCTCAAGAAGCATATTGAGTCGCTGATCAAATCAGGTAAACTCAAGCACCTAGTTAAGGATTGGAAGGATGGAAAAGACAACAACAAGAAGTACGATAAGAAGGATCCCCAAAAGGACAAACATTCGACCATATACATGATCCAATCCAGACAACGCCGCACGAGGCAGAAAGTTGGCCAAAAATTTTCACGCGGCAGGGAAATCTCGTTCCCTCCCATCACAGCAAGCGATGTGACCGATGCGCCTCTCACTATTGAGATAAGCATTGGAACACACAATGTTCGTCGCATGTATGTGGATGGAGGGTCGTCAGCAGAGGTACTGTATGAACACTGTTTTGTGCAGTTATGTCCAGAAATAAGAAGCCAATTAGTACCGGCCACGACGCCGCTCACCGGCTTTAGTGGAGACACTATCTGGCCGATAGGGCAACTACGGCTGCTTGTAACCATTGGGAATGAGGAACACTCCACTACGGCGTGGATGAACTTCATAGTGATACGCTCACATTCTCCGTAAAATGGGATCATAGGCAGACAAGGTATTTTGGCTATACGGGCGGTACCCTCCACGGCGCACGGAATGATCAAATTCCCTGTTGAAGGGGGAATTGTTACCATTTACAACACAATCGTACCGGCATCCGAGTGTCACACCGTGACAACACCGGCTCCACCTGTTCCACCCAAGGATGGATCACCACCTCCCAATTGGAAGGTAGCAATTCACCCTGACTATCCGGAACAGGAGGTATCCATAGGAGGGGCGCTCTCAGATAGCGGCAAAAGGGCCATGTGCTCTCTTTTAAGTGCAAACTTAGATATATTCGCATGGGAGCCAAAGCATATGACAGGCGTGCCACATCGATAGCAGAGCATAAGCTCCAGATCCGCCAAGGGTACCAACCCGTCAAGCAAAAGAAGCGCGGCCAGGCGCCTGAGCGCAGCCAAGTAATATTGGAGGAAGTACGGAAACTAGTGGACGCAGGTATCATGCGCGAGGTATACTACCACGAGTGGTTATCCAATCCGGTCATGGTAAAAAAACATGACGGAAGTTGGCGCATGTGAGTGGATTTTACGGATCTGAACAAGGCCTGCCCACAGGATTGTTACCCTTTACCAGAAATAGATTGGAAGGTAGAATCCCTATTCGGGTATCCTTTTAAATGCTTCCTGGACGCATATAAAGGATATCTCCAAATCCAGATGGCGGAGGAGGATGCAGAAAAAACGGCGTTCCACACGAGCCAGGGCGTATATTGCTATACGAAAATGCCGTTTGGGCTGCAGAACGCCGGTGCTACATATCAACCGCTTGTGGACAAAGCTTTTGAATCACAGATAGGCCGCAACTTGGAAGTCTATGTGGATGACTTGGTTATAAAAAGTCATACGGAGGAGGCACTTCTCCGGGATGTCCAAGAGACATTCGACACACTGAGAAGGATTAACATGAAGCTAAATCCAAAGAAATGTACGTTTGGGGAAACGGAGGGAATGTTACTTGGATATTTGATTGACCCAAACGGTATTAAACCTTGCCCAGAGAAGACGGACGCAGTGATACAACTGCCGTCCCCTCAGACACGGAAGGAGGTGCAATCCTTGAATGGGAAACTAGCCGGGCTGAATAGGTTCTTATCTAAATCCGCAGAGAAGTCATTACCCCTATTTAAGACACTCAATTAGTGCATTAGGAAGGGAGACTTCCGGTGGACGAAGGAAGCCGAGGAAGCTTTCGGCCAACTCAAGCAGCATCTTGCATCCCTCCCTATGCTAGTAGCCCCCCGGCCAAATGAGGAACTCATTATGTATCTCTCAGCCACTCATGGCGCAATAAGCGCGGTACTTATGACAGATAGAGATACAGTGCAAACTCCGGTCTACTTTATAAGTAGAACACTACAAGGGCCGGAGCTGAATTACTCCTCTATGGAAAAATTGGTGTTAGCACTAGTGTTTGCTACAAAGCGGCTGCGCCGGTACTTTCAGGCGTACCCAATTGTAGTCATTACGGATCAGCCAATCAAGCAGGTTATTTCTAGACCGGACGTGGCAGGGAGGCTATAGAAATGGAGCATCTTATTGGGGGAGCACAATATATCTTATAGGCCAAGGACGGCTGTGAAAGGCCAGATCTTGGCAGATTTCCTAATCGAGAAGCCGGATGAGGAAGGGCCAGTCGTTAAGCAAGACGAGACTCCAACAGAACCATGGGTGTTGTTCACGGATGGATCTTCGTGTACGGACGGGTCCGGAGCTGGTCTCATTCTCACAAATCCGGAAGGAATGGAATTCACGTATGCCCTCCGTTTTGAGTTCACGACCACCAACAACGAAGCGGAATATGAAGAATTAATTGCGGGTTTGAAAATCGCCGCTAGAATGGGAGTTCGTAACCTGGAGGCCTACGTGGACTCACGGCTTGTCGCGAATCATATTCTAGGTGGATATGTGGCTAAGGAGGACAACATGGTCAGGTACTTGGAAAAAGTCAAGTCGCTAATCGCGGTTTTCAGTAAGTTTTCCATCAAGCAGGTGCCAAGGGGCGAGAACAAGAAGGCGGACGCTCTTAGTAAGATCGCATCCACAAGCTTCGCTCACTTGTCTAAACAAGTCTTGGTGGAAATACTCAAGGAGAAATCTATAACGGAAGGAGAGGTCGCTACTATAGTTGAGGAGGATGGACCTACATGGATGACCCCGATTATCAACTATTTGACTAGCGAGACCCTTCCAGACGAGGAAAAAGCAGCACAACGCATCAGGAGGAAGTCGCAGCATTTCGAATTTCGAGAAGGCATCCTTTACAAGTGCTCCTTCTTGCAGCCATGGCTGCGGTGTGTGGGACCACGTCAAGTCGCATACGTAATCAGTGACATACATGAAGGATTGTGCGGCATGCATGCAGGTCCATGATCCGTGGTAGCTAGAGCCTTACGGACAGGATACTATTGGCCTACCATGCACAGAGACGCGCGCGACATGATTCGCAAGTGTAGTGATTGCCAAGTACATAGGCTAGTGCCGCGGCACCCGCAGCAGGAGCTTACAGCTATCACGTCCCCATGGCCATTCTATAAGTGGGGAATCGACATTGCAGGACCATTTCCTTTAGCTGCGGGGGGAGTTAAATTCTTGATTGTCGCGATGGACTACTTCACACGATGGATAGAAGCCAAGGCAGTCAAATCTATCACAGGCAAACAAGTTAAAAAGTTTGTTTGGGAACATATTGTGTGCCGTTTTGGCCTACCAGGAGAAATCATCTCGGATAACGGTAAACAGTTCACGGACAATCCATTCAAAGACTGGTGCGCATCATTGAACATCAAGCGGCGCTTCGCATCTGTTAAGCATCCGCAGACAAATGGCCTCGTCAAACGGGCAAATAGAAGCCTGGGGAATGGCATCAAGGCGCGTCTGGATGAACGAAGTGGCAAATGGGTCGATGAGTTATCACATGTGCTATGGGCGCATAGAACTATGATCAAAACAGCCAAAGGAGATACTCCATTTGCATTGGCTTACGGCACTGAAGCTGTTATACCAGCAGAAATAGGAATGCCTACCATCCGCACGGCGGAGGTTAATGTCGTCACGAACGATGAACAGCTACGAATCAACCTGGATCTGTTGGAAGAAAAAAGGGAAATAGCAGCCATCAATGAGGCTAAGTCCAAGGCTAAAATGAAAGCTTATTATGACGCCAAGGTCAAGGGTGTTTCTTTTCGACCGGGAGACTATGTCTATCGTGCTAATGAAGCGAGTCGAGCGGAGAATACAGGAAAACTGGGCCCTAAGTGGGAAGGACCGTATGAAGTCACGGAGGCCTTGGGACGAGGCGCGTACAAGTTACGTGACATGGATGGCCGCGACCTAGAGCGTACATGGAACATTTCCAATCTCAAAAGGTGCTATCTTTGAAAGATACGGCTTCCGCATGGGTACTTCGCTATATGTGGCTTTAATGAAGAACCATGCGGTCTATCTGTTTTGTTTTTCTTATGTTTTGTTTTGTTTCCTTTCTTGTTTTTTAGGACTTGTCATTATTGTTCAAACAAAAATGTAAGCGTTCTAATAAAATGCCGTGGTGCCTAGCTAGCTCCACGGCTTGTATCGTGCAAATCATTTTTTAGATTTTTTGTTAGTCGTATGAATTCTACTTGTATTATAATATGCCATGTTTCATTCATATGCATTCATTCAAATTACTGTACATGTACTATACGCCTCCAGGCGGGGTAAGTGGATTAAGTGAACCTACTAATTCAACTTGCCGTGTAAGAGGGATGCAACCCCAGCCGCACGGATCATGTATCCTTACTAGACACCTTACTCACAAGACGTTGTGGTAAGTTTGGTATGCCGTACTCACGCAGTATTCTGCATAGTAAAGACGCACGTCGCATGTCTAGTAAATTATAGACTTGTGTGTATTTTCCTTTCCTATATAAGACGTGCCATGTCATGTGGTATTGGAATACAATGTTCAAAACAAAATGAAGTACACAAGTTTCAAAAATAAAAAAACAAAATGGCCGTGGTCATCACGGACTTCAAAATAAAAGACAAGTTATTTCACGTATGTCTTAGCCGTGTACATACACAGACAATTATAAATCACAAGTGTTTACAACTGACAAGTTACAAGGGGGGTAGGAATTCCCCTATCTCCTTCTCCCCTTCCTTAATTAGATCACGGAGGACCTCCCCACGAGCATCCTTCCCATCCCGGGCTTTGGCCGCAATAGCATCCAATGCTTCTACAAGCAGTTTCTCCCCTTTCATGGTTTTGGATGCGGAATCATAAGTGGCCAATGTCAAAGGAATGGGATCAGCGCTCAGCCGGGACATTATTGCCTCGTTCGGAGCGTCCTTCAGTGCCTCAAGCTCGTCCAGGAGAGGGTGTTGGATTCCCGCTAAGGCATTCATGGACGCGGTTATATTATCCGCGGCGGAGGGGTTGTGATAAGGATGATGTGTGATATCATCATTTTTCCCTATCAGTTCCGCACCTTTGACCAAGCCCTCATGTCTACCACGGTCGATTCCATCGGATACGACCCCGGCAAATGCCTACAATAGATGTGGAGCTTCCAGTGCCCTGCTCACAGCAAGTCGTAGTCCTTGCCCGATAATCCACCTGCGTCCGTCTGTAGCGGATAGCTGGGGAGGACATATTCTCTCAGCACAACTTACAGCAATCTTGCTTAGCTCCTCATCAGCTGCGACAGCCTGCTCTTCAAGGTTGGTCTGGGTTTGTGTCAGCTCATCCTTCAGCGCATCATGCTCCTGGGCGATGTTGAAGGATTGCACGGTCACGGCCTTGGTAGCAGCTTCGGCCGCAGACACCTATATATAAAATGATTGAAGTTATTACAAGGATATATATACTTTTCTTGGGTTAAATGCATACCCAAAGTTTGAGTGTATGTACAAAATTTCGAAAGTTTACCTTCTCGTTTGATGCGGCTACAAGGGCTTCCAACTCAGCAATGCGCTTCTCTCGGGTGTCGGCGTGATGAGCCTGCTCTTTCACCGTCTCCTCGGCTGTCAACAGCGCCGCCTGCAATGATGCGATGGTCTTCTCGTTCTTCACGACCATCGGCTCACGACGAGCTATCCTCTTATCTGCCCGATTCACATTGGTGAGGGCCTTGATTAGACGGCGTCTTAACGCGACACCCACCGTCACTTGGTGTGTGGACGACACGTCAAACTGTTCAATGAGGGCCTCATGATCCAACTCATCTAGATCTTGTGCGAGGACAGGCGGGGTGATGTGTTCAATGAATTCTGAACACTTAGACTCTGCCTCCAGCCTTGTCAAACTTGACAGGTTCCATGCTAGGCGCAGGCTTTCTTCCGGCCCCTCAGGGTGTGGCTCCTTGGCATGTGTGGCAGCAGGGGATGGGGGCTTGTTGGTTGGTGCGGGGGATGGATTCCTCCCCACTTCTTCCTCCTGTGCTACGACCGCCGGATTAGCCCTGTTATTTGACATGAAAATATTAGTCTACGCATCATATAAGGATACGAATCATACTAAAAAGGGTACTTACGAGGTGCCAATGGCAGGGTCTGGGCCAGGAGGAGCTACGGCGCTCACGGGGGTGACTCGCAAGGCTGGCCCTCCCATGTTCGGGGTGGGGTCGGCCTGAGCGGTCGCGGTACTGCTCCCCTCTTGGTACTGTGGATGGTCCTTCCTCAGCTTCTTTGGAGGGGCATTCGCGGCTCCGGCCTCGTCCCCTATCTTCTTTGCCACCCTCCTGGTGGTCTTTCTCTTCCTAGAGGTGAGCGGGGCGGACCCGGATGCCTGAGTAGCGTCTTCGTTGGGGTCATTCCCTTCTTCTTGGTTGGTGGTGCCCCCCTCTAGCAATGGTTCTTCGCCATCTTCATTGAGGAAATCCAATGGGGATTTCTCGATGGCGGGCTCTTCTTCATCTGATCTAGGTTCGGATGTGTCTTCGAGCGTCATAGTGCGGTCAGCTAACGCTTCCAGTAAGGGGAGCTCATTCGGCTTCAAAGGCCGGAATCCTTCCGCTACCTTCATTAGGTCGCCCTAGCGGATTAGTTCGTGAAGGTTCATCTCTGCGGACATTTTGCAAGTATATGGGTTAGTAAAAGTTCTACACATGCGTGACAATTCAAATCTACAACATATAAATTAGACCTACCCTCTCCCTGTTCCGTCAAGAAGCACGGGTATAAGTCATCCCTCCCAAAGTAACGGTGGCTTATCCCTACTAAGCACAGAAAGTGTTCCGGCAACCCTCTATGGAATTCTGTGCGGTGGGTGTCTAGTATTTTTAGGTCCTTGCTGCTATAATCTTTGGCTTTGGGCGGATAGTCTTTAGGGGCTTTGGTTTTGAGTACGAAGGGAGTGGGGAACACCTTCTCATCTACAAAGAAGTAATGGTCGTACCAGTTCTTAAGGGAGTCTAGAGGCTTCCTATACGTCATAGGGGCATTCCCGGGTCGTTTTTTAAACGACAGCCACCCATTCACTAGCTGAGGGAAATAAAAAGCCCTAAAAAGATTCACGGTTGGGGTTACTCCGCAGGTATGGCATGTAATTTCAAACTGGTTGATTTTACACGCCCCTATGCAGTGAAGCTGGGTTATATGGAAGTCATAATATAATAGAAGGTCTACCAAGAACTTGGATAAGGGGATACGGTAGTTGGCCGAGTCAAACAGGCGTGTGTATATGCCTATTTTCCCCGCCGGTGCATCCGTAATCGCTTCACCATCACCTGGATATGTGGGGTGTACGCTTTCGGGTACATAATACTTCGACACGAAGTCGAGGTATTTTTCCGCAGACATCACGTTAAGGACATCCGTGATAAGGGGGTTGTCCTTTACCATGTTTTATAAAAAGGTTTTTAAGGGCGTGATGATCTAACCTGCGACGAAGGAAATCCGTGGAAAAGAAGGCAAAGTTTTGGAGGTATAAGCTTGAGAATAACAATGGCGGAAGAAGGGGTGAGTTGTGTGTGTAACAAACACGCATAACAACTCTTATATAGGGTTGCCTCGGTTTCCGAGGTACCATGGATGTTCGACACGTGTAAACCACCTCGCCTATCCAACGGATAGGGTTTCTGACATTTCTGCAAAAACAGAGGGGGACCCACGGGTCACTTCTTGGCAGTTTTACGTGGCTCAAGGGTGGGCATTAATGGTGCACTTTTGCAGGCATGCGACTAGAAAGTTGACTATCATTAATGTTTTTATTCTTGTGTCGGGTTATGCGGCTCTTACGTAAGACCGCATTTAATGTTATATTTAAATTGTCTCGACCGTTACGTGTGGCTGAGGTACTATTTAAAATATACTCCTACGACGGGTCGCCACGTGCGGCCAGAATAAAATTTTTGATGTTTCTCATTTCCTAGGTCTTCCTTGGTATGTCCGGAGAGCACCTTGATAGTCTAGAGGTTACGCCTACGGCTGTAACAACTAGACTGGGGGGACATGATGATGTATAGTCCCCAACCGGGTCAGGAACCCGGCCCACGGGTACTACCCGTATCCGGCCCATCACAGATGGGTGGAAATAATGTCATTCAAGCTTATGGGCTTGAATGAACAGTAACCGCACACATGTGTGCGGCCCACTGCCCGGCGCGGCCGACATAGGGTTAGACATAATCATATTCTGTCTAGTAATAGTTTTATCCCAATAGAGGAGGATATTCACTACCAAAATTAGAAGATAACAATCATTCTAATTCTGATAGTTATCCTTTCCTTGGGGCCGAAGTATCAAGTGGCAGCCCACTAGGGTTCCGCTGCCTATAAAAGGAACCCCCAAGGGTTCCATAAAGGTATTACGCTTTATACTCTCAATTCACATAAACCCTAACCGATTGCTTACTCTTACGCCGGAGTCTAATCGTAGGAAACATTCCCACGGTAAGCCTAACGCGTGCTGTTTAGTGTGCAGGATCCCAACCAAACGATTCACTTGGTGTAGGAGCCGGAGCCCAGCCAACCCGAATTAAGCCTAATTCGGGTCTAGCAAGGATCACCCAACTTTTGCATCAACACTTATCAAACGTATCATATAGCTTACACTCTCGTTCTTGTTTAGTTAACGAGGTGCCTTGCATTAGAACACGAATCCTATCCCATAACTCTTTGGCAACTTCATGTTTGCTGACGAGTTTGTAGACATCTGGGGGAAGGGCTTGGAGAATGATGTTTGTAGCATACTTATCAGATTTGTCTTGAATCTTCATATCTCCGGTCAATTCACCCGTTGTGCGAGGACGAGTAACTATACCTTCCGTCACTGTACGATAATCTAATGGTCCATTGAGCACCGATGCCCAAATGAGATGTCCATTCTCTTTGTTCAACATGTAAAGTTCCATTCGGGAAGTCTAATCCTCGTACATAGTCTTCTCCAACATTGGTGGATGATTATCCATACCCGAGAGGATGGACTTATCCGTAAGAGATATGTACTCCATTTCGATAAGTTAAGATTTACAAACGTTGATCGAACAATGAGAGAAAGTAAATGTGTTTGTTGTTGTGAGTTGAAGTCGAGAAACAATGTTGAAATCCCCTAAAATATGTTCTCTATGACCAAAAAATTCCAAGATGAACAAAAACACACGAAATTTTTTATGGGATTAATAAGTGTGTAAACACTTATCCTTTTGCCACTAAAATCAAGGAAAAACAAGACCTAATCATGTGTATTATATCGTAAATGTCGTAATTACGCGTGGTTTTGTGTTTTTGTGCTAAAATAGGAACAAATGATCAAAAGAAGAGAAAACACGGGATTTCACGGTCAAATGTCGAAGAAAAGTCCAAGAAAGAGACAAAGACAATGTCAAATACCAAAAGTGTGCCAAGATCACGAAAACCGGCAAAATCGACACGGGTTTGAAAATAATTTCAAGAAAGCCAAAATCGAGCTCGTTTTAGTGGATTAAATATTTTTGAAGATATTCGAGCTTAGTGGGTCCCACATTTTGGAATTGGGCCCAAAAGCCCATTAAGGAGTATTAGTTACTTACTTTTGGAATACAAGCCTAATTAGGCCCAAAATTGTTTTATTAAGAAACGGATGGAAGAGTTAAACATTTTGGGCCCAAGCCCAATAATCTGCACAAGTTTTTGGACGGGTTAAAAAGTAAAAAGAAATCCCAGTACCACTCACACGTGTATACTTACAACCGTCCCTCACACATTTTGACTAATAAATAAAACGTTTATTTTTACCCTATTCATCCCATTTCTTTCGATAGAACCAAGAATAAATCACCTCCTCACTTCTTCTCTCTCCCATTTTTTTACACAGCCACCCTTTTACCAAAACCCTAATTCCCTAAATCACCAAAAATTACCCACTAGTTTTTGGGGGTTTTACCCTTATTAATTAATTCACACAAAGGGGAATTAAAACCCCCAATTTTTCGGATCAAACACTCATGGTGGTCCTCAAAGTTATCCGACGTGGCCTATTACCTTGTTTTGATTGGTTGAACCACATATCCATCACCAATCCCACCAATATAAATTTGCCACATCACCTTGCAACAAACACAACTAGCACAATTTACTGCCAAGGTGGCGATCCGTGTGATATTGGGGGTTTTTCAGCCGATGATCAAGACAGAGAAAGAAGAATGAAGGAATGAAGGGCCTGGATTATTTGCTTACTTTGGAAGCTATTAAGAAGGTTTTTCAGGGTTTCTCCTATAAAAAATCTCATATCTGTAATTTTTAGGAGTCCATTTTATTTAATTTTCTTTGTTTTTATTTACTGTTTTTAAATTAATTAGGAGTAGGATTAAATTAGGTTTAATTTTTATGCAAAATTAGATTGGTAGGTTTAATGTAATTTTTATTTTTAGTAATGTAATGATTTTGATTAATTAATGAAAAGTTTTATTTACTGTTTTGTTATAAGTTTTGATTATTTAATGTAATTATTTAATGAAAAGTTTTATTTCGTCTCTATTCAATCTAAGTTTTAATTACTGTTCATTTTTATGTTATTCGATTACTATTTCTTTTTAATACTGTTTTTGTTATAATCACTGTTATTTTCATTCGATTAATATAATAAAAAATAAAAACAAAAAATAAAAAAAATAAAAAAGAAAATGTAAAGTACTGTTCGAAGAGGATATCTTTTTGGTTCGAGTGCTGTTTTGGTGGTTCGAAGGTTGAAGCTGGTGAGATTCGAAGGTGGTGTTTGTTTGTTGCTTCGGTCCACAAGGTGGCTCAGCGCCAACCTTCGACCCAACGAAAATCGACACAAGGTTCCTTTTCATTCCTTTTTAAAGTTTTAAGTTAAGTTTGTTGTTTGAAGTTTAATTGATTAATACCTACTTGTTTTAGTTTATAGTATCTATTTTGGTATCTGCTCGAATTATTTTTAATCTGCTTATTGTTTGGTTTTGGTTTCGGTTAGCTTTTTAATGCTTATTTAGTTAGTCTTATTTATATAGTTCTGTTTTGATTTGCTTATTTTTATTATTTAGGTCTGCTGATTTGTTTTTTTAGCCTGCGTTATTATTTTTAGGTTGCGTAAATTTCAGTTTCAATTTTGGCTGTCTGTTTTGAATTTGCTTTTTATCTCAGCTTAAGTGGTAACTGCTTATTTTATTTGCTTATTTTTAGTAGTTTGCTTATTTGTTTAGGTAGATATAGCTTATTTGGGGTTTTCTTGTTTGCTGATAAAGTTCACAGACCCATTTGGTCTGTGGGTTTCTATGATTGTTCATTGTCCAAAAAAGTCAAAAAAAGTCATAAAATAATAATTAAATACCAAAATATTATCTGGTGTGGGATTTGATCCCCAGACCCCTCGCATAGCTGCCAAAGAACACAACCACTCTGCTAGGACTTGTTTTTGTTATTTATTTTGCATAGTTTAATTGATATAGGATTTTAGTTAATGGTAGCTTTAAATTAATTAGATTTAATTCAAGTTTTTAAGTTTAATTAATTTTAGTTATAAATTTTATTATTTCCTTAATCCAGTTTTTTATAAAATAATAAAAAGAAAAAAAATATTTTATTTTACTTTTATAATTTTAAATTTGTTTTTTTTATTTTGTTTATTTAAACATAGTTTTTATTTAAAAGTCTTTATTTTAGTTTTTAATAAAAATTAGATTTAAAGTTTTATTTTTAATAATTAGTTTTTATCTTTACATTGTTTTAAAATTTAGTTTAAATTTTTATTAGTTTTAAAATTAGTTTTATTAAGTTTAAAATAAGAAGTTTTTCATTACTTTTAATTCGAGTTTTATTTAAATTTGAAATAGTTTAAAATAGTTTTATTTATAAATAGATTTTAGATTAAAATTCCAAATATTCATTTTACCAAAAACAAAATAAGTCTAACGTTTAATCCAATTTCAATTCGAGTGAGTCGAGGAAACGGACATTAATTGCTTTAAAAGGACTAAAAATCCCTTTATTAAAATGGCGCCGCTGCCGCTTCGCTCGTACGATTGACGATTTTTCGTGAAGACGTTTGGATTTTGGGATCCGTTCGCTTTGAACGTTACGTTTCTTGCAACAAAAATCAAAAATACAAAAAAAATCAAAAACTTAAAAATACAAAAAATTAAAAAATCACAAAAGCAATTTCTTTCCTAAGAATTGCACTAAAAAAATTAAAAAAAATACAAAAGTAATACTTTTTCCTAAAAGTATTACACCAAAAATATTACGTATTAGTGTTATTTTTTAGTTCGATTTCTTTCGTTTTTATTGTGAATATATATTTTTCTAAAAAATACAAAAAGATTTTTCTGTTATTATAATATATTACGTAGCATAATAATTATTGTTATTTCGATTTCTTTCGGCACTACCATGGATAATCGTCCGATTTGGGAAATATTGCAAGAAGAGCGTTATAAGATTATGTCTGAGGAGTGTTCGACTTGTGGTGGACCTCATGCTTATTTTAATTGTGACAAAACTTATGAGGAGGTTTATAATAATGAGGAAAGTATGCGTTATGATACTAATACCTATTTTGGCTCCCCTAGTTTTCCTACAACTAGTGACCCACCACAATATGATCAACGGTTTTATAGGGAATTTCAAAATCAAGGGTTTTCAAATAATGAAGGTTTTCCAAATGAAAGCAATTTTCAAAACTATAATCAAGGGAGTATTTGACAACCTCAAATGGATTTAATTCTTAATAAACTTGAGGAACATGATAGATTCTTAAGAGAAATGCAAGAGGAAACCGATAGGAAATTCATGCTCATTTTAGAAACCTATCAAGCTTAATGTGATATTGAGCCGTCTTTGAGAGTTGATATTGAGGCTAACACCAATACTAGTAGTGATGTTCCCACTATGGATCCTTCCATCTCTCCGCCAATAAAGGAGAGACAAGGCCCGGAGATTATCATGAGTTTTACTCACCCTCCGGTGTTGACACCCACTGATACTATTAGCTCTCCTCTTTCCTCACCTATTGAAGAAATTCCCGAGATTATTCTTGAGCCTTCATTACCCATTGATGACCCCATTTCTTTTATGACTCCTTCACCTACTCCTTCAAATGACTTTATGCTTTCTTCAAATCCTCTTAGCGAGACATGTTTTGATAAACCAATTTTTGAGGAGTGTGAAGAACTTTATAATGAGTGCATAGAAGAAGAACCCATAATTTGTCCTACACCTAAGGAGTTTGTAGATAGGGATGAGTTATCTTGTGATTCCGACTACATTTTCAATTATTCCTCGGGTTCGGATGAGGATGATTCTCCTATTTTACCTAAACCGACTTTTGAAAACCATGATACTAATGATTTATCGGTTTCTTTACTCCTTAGTGATGACTTTTATACCCCGAGTATTGAGAAATTCCATCACGAGGATGCTTTTTATGATCCCGTGTTATTGGATTTCTCACATGAGCTTAATTGTGATCATGGTATTGATGAGAAGGCAAATGAAGTTTTAAAACTTGATATTGATATTGATTTTGAGAACTCGGATTTTGCTAAATTCACATTTGCCTCTTCGCCAATTACTTTTGATTCTACCATCGATTCTCTTCCACATATCACTTTTAGTGATGATGATAGTTTTCTCATTCCCGAGATCGATGAGTTTCTTGATACTCCCGTGGATGATAATTTCACATATCTTGAGAGGACCTTTTTACCTTTGATGACTTATCCTCCTGCCTCTCATTTATTATGTTCCTCCGGGACCGAGGATAAGATTTTTGATCCCGGTATTACATTTGAGGCTTCCCCATGAACCATTTAATTCGGGGTCGAGTCAGGCTCGTGACTCGGTTAACAAAAACAAGCGCTTCTCAGGAGGCAACCCGATCTATTTTTTTTATCTATTTTCTGCAATAAGTGTAGGGTGTAGGTTGTTTGTTTTGTGTGTTGTGATTGTGCAGGGACATGTGCTTAATGATCCACTTTTGGTACTTTTGACGAGACGCGTGTTCCCGTGTTTCCCGTGTACCCGGTTCCTTCGATAAGTTTTTGCTATTGTGATTCTATCTTGTATATAAATAAGACGAATAAATGTAATCACTTTAGTTGTCCTTTCCTTAGCTCGATTTTAAACAACGTACTCAATGTCCTAAGTGTAGGGGAGTTTATTCTCCCACATGCTTAAACATTGAGGACAATGTTTATATTAAGTGTAGGGGGATTTCTATCGAAATTTTAGTGGGCTTTTCAGTGAATTTGACCCCATTTTAACCGGAAAATTTAAAAATTTTTAACGTTCTTCAAATTTTTGATCTATTTTGGCCTAGTAGTATTTTCATTTATTTTCTTTTCTTTTGACATCGCATCTTATTTATATTTTTTGTTTCTAGAATTAAGTCAAAAATAAATAAAAGAATAAAAATGGTTTTAACAAGTTTAGATATCTTTGATATATTAGGCCCGTCGTGAATATTTTGACTCAACCCGAGTTTACTTATCCAAGTTTACTCTAGCTAGTATCCTTAACCATGTAGACCTTAATTGGTTTATTAGGCTAAGCATCCACGAGTCTCATTACTTGAGATTTTAAATTGTGGAGAACGAGAGATGATAGAGTTAATCATAATTTTGGTATTCTCCCATTAACTTATGTGAGTTAGTTATGAGCTTTTTCTCCCATCACTTGTAAATAAATAAATGCAATAAGTAAGGTCGTACGATTTGAAAAATTACTTAGCTTCTAGCCCAAGATCGTATAAAAGTTGCTCGAGATTAATTAGAGTTCATAGACAAGGCATAACTTATTGATGCGGGACGCGAAGATTGGCATATCCAAAAAGGCCCTAACAAGGCATGAGGATACCCGAGTCCAAAAAGGCCCTCACAAGGCATGAGGATTCACTTTTTTTGCTAAATATCCAAAGATGATGTGCAGATCATTTATCCAAATCAATATGATGGATCAAGACACACGACGAGAAGCAATTACTCCCCTAAAAATCATGGAGAAGTATATCCAAAAAGACCCTAACAAGGTATGAGGATAAATAGATACAAGTCCGAAAAGGAGGCGGATCGTTGTATATCAAAATCCTAAATAAAGAAGAGTATAAATGAAGAATTCGTGGTCAACGTTTGAAGCATCTTTCACTCCTAATGAAGATGTATACCAAAATGAAGAGAAGACCATAATTTCAAGATCGTCTCTCAAGATTTGAAGTTTGAAGTACAAGACAAATATCGGTCCGAGAAAGGTCTCAAATCGTGGAACGAGTTATGCCAAGATATGAACTTTATGAGGTTTCGAGAAGCCGTTTTAAAAGATTTTTTCCTCTAGCTAAATATTGATTAAATCGTCCTACTTTATTTTTGGTCTTAATAAATTATCGAAATAAGTAAAAAATGCATCCTCGTGATCATTCAAGACAAAAATAAAATACAAGAGATACACCGTAGGAATAAGGGGGTCTAAGTGATTAATTAAACCACATGAGTAAGTGTTAGTTATGCTAACTTATGGTAAACAATGATCTCGTTTTTAAGCTTGGTATGGGGAACGTGAAACTTGAGGGTGATTAATATTCATGACACCAAAGCCCTAATTAAAGTCTTAGATTTCTTTACGAGTTTCTTCCATCGAATAATTCCCAAGTTAATAAATCGTTATAACTTTTGTCTCCTTTTAAATTTTTATCTTTCCATCGTAGTAGTAATAGGGCCGAGATGGATTAATTATGAGAGAAATGTAACTATATGCTTTGAAATAATGCATTGCATGGGGTCATTGCAATGGTCAAGTGTAGGGGATTTAATAAGTGTGTAAACACTTATCCTTTTGCCACTAAAATCAAGGAAAAACAAGACCTAATCATGTGTTTTATATCGTAAATGTCGGAATTACGCGTGGTTTTGTGGTTTTGTGTTTTTGTGTTAAAATAGGTACAAATGATCAAAAGAAGAGAAAACACGGGATTTCACGGTCAAATTTCGAAGAAAATTCCAAGAAAGAGACAAAGACAATGTCAAAGACCAAAAGTGTGCCAAGATCACAAAAACCGGCAAAATGGACACGGGTTTGAAAATAATTTCAAGAAAGCCGAAATCGAGCTCGTTTTAGTGGATTAAATATTTTTGAAGATATTTGAGCTTAGTGGGTCCCACATTTTAGAATTGGGCACAAAAGCCCATTAAGGAGTATTAGTTACTTACTTTTGGAATACAAGCCCAATTAGACCCAAATTTTTTTTATTAAGAAACGGATGGAAGAGTTAAACATTTTGGGCCCAAGCCCAATAATCTGCACAAGTTTTTGGACGGGTTAAAAAGTAAAAAGAAATCCCAGTACCACTCACACGTGTATACTTACAACCGTCCCTCACACATTTTGACTAATAAATAAAACGTTTATTTTTACCCCATTCATCCCATTTCTTTCGATAGAACCAATAATAAATCACCCCCTCACTTCTTCTCTCTCCCATTTTTTTACACAGCCACCCTTTTACCAAAACCCTAATTCCCTAAATCACCAAAAATTACCCACTAGTTTTTGGGGGTTTTACCCTTATTAATTAATTCACACAAAGGGGAATTAAAACCCCCAATTTTTCGGATCAAACACTCATGTTGGTCCTCAAAGTTATCCGACGTGGCCTATTACCTTTTTTTGATTGGTTGAACCACATATCCATCACCAATCCCACCAATATAAATTTGCCACATCACCTTTCAACAAACACAACTAGCACAATTTACTGCCAAGGTGGCGATCCGTGTGATATTGGGGGTTTTTCAGCCGATGATCAAGAGAGAGAAAGAAGAATGAAGGAATGAAGGGCCTGGATTATTTGCTTACTTTGGAAGCTATGAAGAAGGTTTTTCAGGGTTTCTCCTATAAAAACCCTTATATCTGTAATTTTTAGGAGTCCATGTTATTTTTTTTCTTTGTTTTTATTTACTGTTTTTAAATTAATTAGGAGTAGGATTAAATTAGATATAATTTTTATGCAAAATTAGATTGGTAGGTTTAATGTAATTTTTATTTTCAGTAATGTAATGATTTTGATTATTTAATGAAAAGTTTTATTTACTGTTTTGTTATAAGTTTTGATTATTTAATGTAATTATTTAATGAAAAGTTTTATTTCGTATCTATTCAATCTAAGTTTTAATTACTGTTCATTTTTATGTTATTCGATTACTATTTCTTTTTAATACTGTTTTTGTTATAATCACTGTTATTTTCATTCGATTAATATAATAAAAAATAAAAAACAAAGTAAAAAACAAAATATAAAGTACTGTTTGAAGAGGATATCTTTTTGGTTCGAGTGCTGTTTTGGTGGTTCGAAGGTTGAATCTGGTGAGATTCGAAGGTGGTGTTTGTTTGTTGCTTCGGTTCACAAGGTGGCTCAGCGCCAACCTTCGACCAACAGAAATCAACACAAGGTTCCTTTTCATTCCTTTTTAAAGTTTTAAGTTAAGTTTATTGTTTGAAGTTTAATTGATTAATACCTGCTTGTTTTAGTTTATAGTATCTATTTTGGTATCTGCTCGAATTATTTTTAATCTGCTTATTGTTTGGTTTTGGTTTCGGTTAGCTTTTTAATGCTTATTTAGTTAGTCTTATTTAAATAGTTCTGTTTTGATCTGCTTATTTTTATTATTTAGGTATGCTGATTTGTTTTTTTAGTCTGCGTTATTATTTTTAGGTTGCGTAAATTTCAGTTTCAATTTTGGCTGTCTGTTTTGAATTTGCTTTTTATCTCAGCTTAAGTGGTAACTGCTTATTTTATTTGCTTATTTTTAGTAGTTTGCTTATTTGTTTAGGTAGATATAGCTTATTTGGGGTTTTCTTGTTTGCTGATAAAGTTCACAGACCCATTTGGTCTGTGGGTTTTTATGATTGTTCTATTGTCCAAAAAAGTAAAAAAAAAAGTCATAAAATAATAATTAAATACCAAAATATTGTCTGGGGTGGGATTCGATCCCCAGACCCCTCGCATAGCTGCCAACGAACACAACCACTCTACTAGGACTTGTTTTTGTCATTTATTTTGCATAGTTTAATTGATATAGGATTTTAGTTAATGGCAGCTTTAAATTAATTAGATTTAATTCAAGTTTTTAAGTTTAATTAATTTTAGTTATAAATTTTATTATTTCCTTAATCCAGTTTTTTATAAAATAATAAAAAGAAAAAAATATTTTATTTTACTTTTATAATTTTAAATTTGTTTTTTTTTATTTTTATTTTGTTTATTTAAAAATAGTTTTTATTTAAAAGTCTTTATTTGAGTTTTTAATAAAAATTAGATTTAAAGTTTTATTTTTAATAATTAGTTTTTATTTTTACATTGTTTTAAAATTTAGTTTAAATTTTTATTAGTTTTAATATTGGTTTTATTAAGTTTAAAATAAGAAGTTTTTCATTAATTTTAATTCGAGTTTTATTTAAATTTGAAATAGTTTAAAATAGTTTTATTTTTAAATAGATTTTAGATTAAAATTCCAAATATTCATTTTACCAAAAACAAAATAAGTCTAACGTTTAATCCAATTTCAATTCGAGTGAGTCGAGGAAACGAACATTAATTGCTTTAAAAGGACTAAAAATCCCTTTATTAGGGATAATTTTTGGTTCGTCGGAATACTGATCGAAATAAATGATCGGAATACCCTGTCGGAATAGTCTATCGGAATACCAATCGGAAAACTGTCGGAATGACCTGTCGGACTCACTATCGGAATACCCGTTGGAATGACCTGTCGGAATACCCCTATCGGAATACCGTCGGAATAACCTGTCGGAATATCACTATCGGAATCACTATCGGAATACCGATAGGAAAAACGATCGGAATAAGTAAACCCATTTCCGATGGAAGCTGTCGGAATACCTAAACCCTTTTCCGATGGTTTCTGTCGGAATATTACCCACTTTTCTCGAACAAAACTCAACCAATTCGAGATTTTAAGCCAAAAAATGATCAACACACCAAAAATTTTGTGTTTTTAGCCAAAGTAAATATACCAAATCTCTACCACAACTATGTAGAAGATTTGTATCAAGAAAAAATCATAAAAAAACACAAAAGTTTTTTTGGTTCGAATGTGGTTGGATCAAAATAGGCGTATGAATCAAGAACACAAACACATAAACCAAACAATCATCCCATGGCTCTTGATACCATTTGTAGGATATTGTAAATCTTGCTTATGTTTAGAGAGAGAAAGAGATAGAAAGATGGTAGATTTCACACACACTTTAGAGTGAGAAGTGTATAAATACACACTTAACTATGTGTAAATTATGAGAAAACCACCACCCTCTCCTCCTAAGGAGAGGGTTTATATACCAAGCCCATAAGATGGGCTATGGCTTACAATTGGGTCGGCCATACAAGCATGGACCGAGCTTTTCCTTGTTAGATATATATAAAGATATCTAGACTACGAGCTACTACTTAATAAATTGTCGGAGTGACCGAATCTTCCTAAATACGTAAAAACGTATTTCCAACAGATCCATTTTTGCATTTTCTTTATTAAGCTGTTGATAATCATACTCAGGATATGTATCAATTACTTTTGACCGATTCTCTTCATGTAGTGACATATTCTCAGATTCATTTGAAAACACAATCGGATCTAAGACCAATCCTAACTTTGTTAAATCATAAAGTCGTGGGTTGTGGTTAAATGCTTGCTTTGCATACCCCGGGTTAGGTGGTAGGTCTATTAGACGCGATAGAGTGAATTCCTGAAAAGAGGAATGAAACAAGTGTACTAAATGTGAAGCAGAGTATTGTTTTAAAAGCAAAAGTTCAGTCTTTTTAACTTTCTTAGATGCCTTAATTTCCGTTTCAACCCTTTTAGACTCGAGAATTTCGAAATCTGTTTGTAGTTTTTGAAAATTATTAACGACTGACTCTTTTTTGAAAATTACAACATGCAAATCTCACACACAACTCTCTCCTCTCCCCTTGAACATCCAACACCACCATTATATCACCATCATCATCAAATTTTGACCATAAACAAAAGATATAATCAATATATGTTGATAACCACACCAAAAGATGAAGATTGGAGGTGATTTTAACATATAAAAAGGAGTTTTCATGGAGGTCTTTGGGCTGATTTTCAAGAAGGAGTTTAGGGCTGATTTGTTGAAGGTGTCTTCATATCCTTGGTAATCTTGAAGGTGGTCTTGATATTTCATAAGATTGGTTACCAAAACCAAGCCTTGTTCATCCAAAATCTCAACCTTTTCATCACTAATGGTGGTATAGAGATTGTTTCTTCCTATCCTCTTGTTATTTTGATTATGTAATCTTGTATTTTCTTTATTTATGTATATGTATATGATGATGAATGATGATAAAAATATTATGTGTGGATTTGGTGTTGATAAACATGGTTAAAAAGATGAAAAACTATAAGAAACAAGGCTAAAATCTTGTTTAAATTGTTGGCTGTATAAAACAGTAAAGAATCATATGATGAACTGATAAAAATGGCATAGATTAATGGATATACAGTAAGTAATATGTCTTGTACACATGTGAGAGTTGGCCATGCAATGGAATCATTAGGATGAGTGAGATATGATCAAAACAAGTTTAAAGTACAAATCTGAGTTCACTGTTTTGGACGATTTTTAGAAAATACTTAGAGGCTGATTCAACAGTAGCTATAGAAGAGTTAAATAGTGCACATATCATGTAGTTTAGGTCATAAAAATTTGAGCTTCTATCTCCATATAGAACTCTATATATGGCAGTTTTGGTGAACATGAAAGTAAAAATCAGATTTTGGAAATTAAAGTATAATTGTATTATATAAGCACTCAAATAAAAATAGTATAAAATGTGAATAAAAACCCACTAACTTATATAATACATTTATATATATATGTATAAGGATAAATAAATGGAAATTTTATAAAAATGGTACTTTGATAAGTTTTATAAGTTATAAAACTATAAACATGATTTTTACGACTTTTTCGGCTATTACCGTAAAATTAACGTTTTTGTTAAATAAAACTTAGACGGTTGGACCCGTCTAATGTCAACTTTATAAAAATCATATACTGATATATAAACATATATAACAAGTAAAAACCGATAAAACCCGAACTATATAACATACGGACATTAACGGGCTAAGTTAACGTTATTGGACTAATAATACAACAAAATGGGCTAAAACACTTATAAACTTATTTGTTGGGCTTAACCCATTTGGGCCCAACATGTAAAATATGATACTGATAATAAAATTATAATTGGGCTAATATAATATATTGGGCTTGTAATGGGCCTATTGGGCCTAAAACATGTAAATGGGTAAAATTAGTAAACTAGTAAGAAGTTACCAGTACGTAAACACTAAAATGAGTAAAAGAGAATATGTAAACCCACTTGATCATCATATATATATAATCATCATATGTATACATAATTGTTATTTTTATAAAGTCATTGGACAAGAGTCTAAGAAAAGTATTATTTGTCTAGGTTTCCGTGATTGAAGCACGTACCGTACATCCGAATCGCCGATAACCGCCTTCCCACATCAACGTGAGTTCATAGCCTCGCACTCTTTTAAATATTTTTATGAAATGTTTTATAAACCCGCGAGGGAGATAACATGTTAGTTTTACAAAAATAGGACACCATTTGTCCCGATTGTCTGTTTATTGATTTGGACCCGAATGGTATGACCCGATGAATGATTAAATGACCCGATAGATGAAATGAAATGGATTATTAAAGTTAGGTTATGTCACTAAAAGTCCCATTAGCATGAATTGTGAACTACCGGGATTTGGTAGACGCTTATGCATATAATAGTACTATTTGGGGACGATCACCCCAGTTCACGCCTTGACGGTTGATCCCCGTCGTGCCACATTGATTGGTAAGCGAATTTATGTATGAGAAGATTTCCATAGTGTGACCTTTGTGACGACACGCTAATTTAGATGGGAAATGAGTTTCGGGCTAGCTACCCGTTGTTTGGTTTAGTAAGGTAACAATGTCATGCGGCTTATAATAATCCAGTTAACGAAATACTACTATACGCACCGAATTACGATGTATTGCCTGACTAGCAATACGGGGTCATACTATTGATATTATGTTCGTGTTTTGGTTTTTCATAACCATATTCATATAACGGTTTTTATTATCTTTATACAACGTCATAAGACGTATTGGATGATGTTTTTCTTTTACAACATTGGCTCGTATAATGATTTTTATGGCAAATGCCTATATTATGATTTTCGATAAGGATTTGTATAAAAATGACTTTGGCTATTTTGTGGCCTATTACAATGATTTGTACGAAATGATTTTTGGTAAAAATTTTATACCAAAGTTATATTGATGGAATTTTATTAAACTCTATGAATTCACTCGGCGTTATCGCTGTATCGAGTAATGTGCTATCCCGTAATGTGCTATCCCGTAACACCAACGAGTCTTCCGCTGTATCGAGTTGTATAAATTTGGGGGTGTTACAGTTTGGTACCAGAGATCTCCTTATAGAGAACGAAAGATTTTTAAAACCAAGGTTTTGAATAAAACATTTCAAAATCTTTTAACTATAAACATTTTTCTAAAAATGTCTAAAAATCTTTTGACTATAACGGTGCTGAAGAATTCCCGAGTTACCGACAAGGCCAGACTGAGAAGTGTTATTTTAATATATATATAACTTGGATTATATATATGTTGTAATTTGATTACATGATTGTTTGATGATTATTTTGATATTTATATGAGGTATTTATACGACGTAGATTGTCACAAGGAACCCTAAATCCCCTAGTAAATTAATCGAAGCTATTCTCGTAGGAAATTCTAGCTATCCTAGATCTAAACCAAGTTGTGGATATTTATAATCCCAACAAATGGTTGATATTCGTAGGAATGTTGTTATTAGTTGATTGTGATACTGAAAAAGAATTGGCAAGATTAAATCTGATATCGATGTCATGACGATCTTTCCTTATAGAGTGGAGTTTGACAAAACGATACCACCTGGAAAGGTGTCATCTGATTCGTTATCACCCAATTCTTAAATTTGAAATCGAAAGGGGGAATGTTGCACTTGAGGCTGTCATTGGAACCATTACCCAAAAGCCTCATGCTACTAATACCTTTCCGAGAAGTCTAATTGAATGTATGAGTCATCTCATACTAATGACTCATTTGATAATTGTTGTTGTAAGAGCTATAGGATTGGAAATTAAGTATTGATTCATATCGAGCTTTTATTGCCCTTTTAAGGTTTATAAATAAGGCTGAAAGTATTGGAGAATGAGGTAGGATATCGAATTGAGTATAAGTTGATTGAAACTTGAATAAAGTAAAATTTAACTAGTACGGAATATGAGATT
Source organism: Glebionis coronaria (assembly GCA_025667525.1). Lineage (NCBI taxonomy): Eukaryota > Viridiplantae > Streptophyta > Magnoliopsida > Asterales > Asteraceae > Glebionis > Glebionis coronaria. The sequence goes on from JANFOE010000694.1 coordinate 254,660, forward strand.
GATAAGAGGAAATTATTAAGTCATGTGATTGAGTTATAAGGTTTTAAATAATTGTTGATTCGTGTTAAGGGTTGTTCCTAGGCCATTGTCCAATAACGAGGATGCCTAGTGTTCAAGAAATAAATTGAAGAAATCTTCTTCTGAATTGGGACCGATGGATCTTCCGGGACAGGTGGAACACCTAATGACTCTTGTAGATTAGTATTCATTGTGGTATCTTTTAAAATAATCCCTAACTTAACTGAGACATCAGTTGGTAGGATGAGTTCTTGGAATTGTATGACATAGCGACACGTAATGTGTTACGGTACGATTTTGACTTTTTTTGTGATTAATGAAAAGACTACCTTTGATTGCTAAATTCTACATGTATAGATGTTATCTATATTTTCTTGCTTATCTCTAATGCTCGCATTAGTGATGCAACCATTGAACAAGTGCTCATCTTGATTTGAGTTACGTTGTGAATCATTCTTCGTGAGTGCCATCGAGGTCATGAACCTCATGATTATTTGGCAAAAGCTCGTTTCCTATCATATTGTAGTTAAGTTCTTGGTGAACAACTCTTCATCACTCTTTTGCAGATCACACATTGTTTTTATAAAGTTAAAACGGTATCCTTTGAGAAAATTTAATTTTCATCACAATAAGGATTATTCAAAGTGAGATTTATAAGTGATTGATATCAAAATGAAGTTTTTTATGAGACGCTTTGGAAACTTAATTATTTCCATAACAAAGAAAACCTTTGTAAATATATTTTTGATTCTTATTTAAGAATTAAGCATGAAAATGTTTTTATTATATACATGATGATAAAATTTTGACGAACTGAGTATTGCATCGTTAATCTTGAAATTGTATATAGTTGCGCGCCTACATACAATTTGGAATGGACCATGCAAGGCTGATTAGTAGTCACCATAAAATTATTAACAAACACTGAATTTTCATTGAAGATTGTAAAAGATTAAATTTTATGAGATCTGCAAGAAGTGAAAAATAGGGACATAGTGTTAGGGACACCTACATATGTGCCTGTAGCATCTATTCTTCTGAGTCGAATTTACTCATCTGTGGAAATTGTCTTATTTGACAATTGACAATTCTTTCTTGTCAAATTCTCCCCTAGTGAGATTCTTAGGAAAAGTATCTGATTACCGAATGTTGATACCCGACTGGATGTATTGACGTTCTTATCATTTCTTATGATTTGATTTCATTTGAATGACCTGGGTAATGATCCGAGGAGCTTTCGAATGCGTACTCAAATTATGAAAACATGGGATATATTCATATTCGTTAAATGTTTTCGTCTGTATCTGATTTGAAATTCTCTCGCATAGATTATGCGTTGACCTTACTCTTTTAAGGTTAGTTATGTATCAAGATATCCTTGAATTTGTTAAGGATTATGAGTTATTATTAGTCTTTTGAGAAGTTCACATCTTATCAACGATAATGAAACTGGAAAGTTGATAGTGCCAGTAGAATGTATTGATTGATTATGACATGACGACATCGTCGTAATTGATGGGAACTCTAGAATTCCCGTAAATGATAAGATGTTGATTATCAAAAGTAATCTAAATAATTCCTGATGGATGACCCTATCCTGCATTTAGACTTGAAATTTTATCGTGAATGGTTGTGGATTAGTCATAAATATTATAATCTAGAAAGAACCTAATATGAATTTATTAAAAGATGTTTCCGTTATCTGAAACTTTAGGAGGTATTTATTGGTGAATTACCTAGACTTTTGCCATTAAGGCAAGTTGAATTTGGTATTGATTATATTCCCGGTGCTGCACCTGTGGCTTGTGCACTGTACGTCAGCACCATCTGAATTAAAGGAATTACCGTACAACTGAGAGAGTTGTCGGAGAAAGATTTTATTCTACCGAGCTCGTCATCATGAAGAGCTATTGTGTTATCATTCCTTATATTTATAGATTACTGTGAACTGAGTAAATTGACAATCGAAAGCGATATCCATGACTCGAAATGGAAGATTTTTTCGATCATTTACAAGGTTCTAGCGTATGTTCTAAAGATTTGATCCATGGCATGGTTATCATCAACTTCGCATCTGCGAAGAAGATTATCTATTCCAATCACTACATCCAGAACTTGTAATGAACATTATAAGTTTCACGTGATGACGTTTGGATTGACTAATACACGTGTAGCATTCATAAATTTAGTGAATCACGTGTGTAGGCTGAAATTTGATAAATTCATGCTTGTGATCATTAAGAACCATCTGTTTGTTTATAAGAATAAGAATGAGTTAATAATTATTTATAGATTGCCCTGAATTGGCCGAACAATGAAAATCTGTACCTTGAATATTAACATATGATTAAAGACTAAATCATCTACATAAAATGACCATTTGATTAATGACGGAAAGATATATATCTATATTGACTCTTCAAAAATTAAGAGCCCTTTAAAGACTTTGAGTATTACTAAAAAGAAAGTGCAAATATGTCTTGACAAATGTTTTAACAAAGGATTTTTAAGGGAATATTCCCTTATACACAAATCATTTAACTAAACTTCTGTTTAGGGGTAAATGTTTGTGTATACCTCAAGACAACCTAAGAGGGATTGAGGAAACCTTTTAAACCATGACTTGAAATTTGAAACGATAATTTTTGCTTTTCAACTAAGAAAACTTAGACCAAAGTATAAACAAAGGTTTTTCGAACATTTACGAATCTTATTAAATATTTTCGATAAATCAACAAAAATCTTGTTAATTAAATTCAAATTTATTTGAACATTTTATATAATTGGTCGAACTAAGAAATTTAAAATTTTTACGTTTACGTTTCCTAAAAATTGAATATTTAATATTTAATTAGTTGTAATAATTAACGACGCTTTAGACGTCGGATTGAGTAAAACGGATAAAATGATAGTTAAGAAGAAACTAAAACATAGAAGATATGAAGAAAGAATTTTGAATAAATACGGTTATGATATTTATTTCATCAGGGAAGGTGAATATGGATACTGACGCATTATGTAAAAAGTATAAAGAACCAATTAAATTGTGTTCCTTAGTAATGACTGTGCAAAATAATTTGCCGAGCAATTTAAAATATAACCAATGCTTGTAAAAAGGATAATATAGATAATAAAAGTGGTTCGCGGCTAATGTGAACCATTAGAATTGAGAAGCCGATAGCGTTAAATATATAAAAGGCCACTTGTGGTTATCTAAATATGGAGGATTGTGAGATATAGTTATGTTGGAATCTTGTAAGTATAAGTATACTATTCTTGTCATTTCTGATTTAATGTATCATTATCAAAAGAAGTTGTACTAATGGCAAATTGTGAAGGCAGACATCGCCTCATACATTAGTAAACACCTAACTATTACAAAGGTCATCATCTGAATTTGATTCGATTTGGGTCATCGTCGACAGACTGACCAAATCTGCTAATATCATTCTCGTTAATGATAGATTCTTGATGAAGAAATTGACTCTTTTGTATTTAAAGGAGTTGTGTAAACATGGTGTACCTGTATCGATCATCTCTATCAAGATCCTCGCTTCGCATCGAATTTCTAGAGATTTGCTCAGAATTCATTGGGAACGAACCTTGATGAGAGTACTGTTTACCACCCCAAATCGAAGGGACGAGGTAAAGTAACGATACAAAATACTAGAAGTCTTGTTTTATGTTTGAATGATTGACCTTTGGTAATGAACCGTATAATCGCTTTCCTTTGTAGAGATTATCATTGATAGCTATCGTACTAGGATCGAGATCGAATCTTGTGAGGATATATATTAGAGCATCTATAAGCAGGAGTTGGGATGAAGACACCCGACATACACCCATTGGGAGTTGGACATGTCTTTAGGTTTAAGGTTTCCTATGATGGCGAACCTAACCTTACAAAATACCCGACCCGTGAGACCTGAAATGATTGTTGAAATTAGGATCTGAATATTGACTGCCGGTAGTGGCCAGGAGGTTATGTGAATATGAAATGTAGATCATGAAGTGCCAGATGGGTAGCAAAGTTACGCCAAAAATTTTAACCATGGAAAAATGAATTGATGATCTGGAAGATCATGGGATATAAGTCCCCGTTGTATGGGACCATAGAGATGATGTAAAAGAGGGTATGAAAGGTATGTAAGCTGGATCTACCCTAGGACTTCAAGAGCTGCGTGAATTATGATTCGAATATCGAACTTGATGGAATATCTATCAAGTGAGAATCTGATTGTTTCTTAGTAAAGTTTAGATCGGCGAAAAGTTGCATTCATCAAAAACCCGTGAACATCATGGATAGAGAAAGTAAGTCAACATTAAGCCTGATCTTATTCCCGTAGTTATGTTTTATGAAAATCGCGTATTGTAATGGATTACACATGTGAGAAAAGACCGAATGTGGAGGAAATACCCACATGTCTTTAACTCTATAAGAAGCGAGTAGTAAGATGATCTTTGAGGACAAAGATCCTGTTTAGGGGTAAATGCTGTGACAATCCGTCAATTCATGATTGATATTTTATTCTCAATATTTATTTTAAAATATTATTTTTAATGTTATAATATGAACTCATGTTAGCCTTAAAATGTGTGCGACTAACAGAATTACATTAGTTTCATAGCCGGGACTTGCAGGGACTAATTTTATCATATGTAAAGTCCAAGTCCTGTGCTATATAAACCCCTCCATACTTCCATGGAGGGGTGAGGCTTATCATTTCTTTCTTGTCTTTCTCTCACTAGAATAAACACACTTTTCTAGTTACTTGTTTCTCTCACTAACAATGGCTAAACACCTCTATCACCCTCCTCGACCTCTGGATCTTTTACCCGTGTTCATAGTGAATCCAAGATAACAATTGGCATCAGAGCTAACCGGGGGTGTTTCGTGTTTTGGATTCGTGGTTATGTTCGTGTTTGTGTTTGAGTTCGTGCTTGATTCTTGGCTGGTACAATTCTCGTAAATTTTTTTATATATTTTTGATGAAATCATGCCTCATTCTTACCATTTTTTAATCAATACAAGTCAACCTTTATCCACTACTTCTTATTTTATGTTAAACCTGTTCTTGGTTTCATCAAATCATTTGTTCATTTTTTCTACACGTTTTTTTGTTCCATACAATATCATCAGATCAATTCATTATTGGCAAAAGGACAGAAAAAAAAATGGCCAGATCCACTATTTTTGGTTTCAAAACCCTTTTCCGACTGCTTTTCCGATGGGTTTTTCGATGTTTATACATTCCGACTGAAATCCATCGGAAAAGGGTTTATACTTTCCGATGGTGATTCCGATGGTTTTTCAGATGGGCTTATTCCGATGGATTATTCGGATGGAATATTCCGATGGATTATTCAGATGGAATATTCCGATGGATTTTTCTGATGAAATATTCCGATGGATTATTTACATTCCGATGGCTTATTTAGAAACATTCCGATGGATGTGTAAATCATTCCGATGGGTTGACTTATTGCGATGGACACTTCACACAACATTCCGATGTCTTTCTGAAAACATTGCGACGTCTTTCTGAAAACAGTTTGATGACTCAAATATATCATGACCCAACCTACTTCACTCACCGAGTCAACTCGGTAATTACCGATCTGACCGGGTCAACTCAGTGAGTGAGTATAAATCCAAACCACAACCACCATTTTAACTCCCATCAACACCAAAAATCTATCCTAACCCATCGTTTCCTAAAAATCCAACTAGACTCGATTTATTGACTCGATTGTTGCTGTTAAACAACAGTCAAACTAGATCTCAGAATCGTTTCGTGTGTCCTCATGCATGTCGAGATCTATATAGAACCATCACGAAATAATCATCACTGATCATTGTTGGGTTCAACCCTGTTTTAATTTACGAAATCAAATATTAATTTATAACAATCATGTTATAATCGATTTATTTGTTTCGAGTGGGACTCAAAACGAAAAAAAAACAATTGAACCTACCTGAGATCTTTTCAAGATCTTGAAGCCTTTAAGCCGTGGTACTTATAATGATTCGTGACTAAACTAAAGTCAAGAAGGTTTCTTTTATGTTCGGTATTATTTTGGCAGATGGTTTGATATGGGGGATGTGGATTAGATTTGATTTTTGTATGAGTTAGTTCTCAAAATATTTTGTTGAATAAGATTGATTGATGGAGTTAAAGATGAGTTTTGGAGCAGATTTTCTCTCGAAGATGAGAGAATGAGTTTGGGGACGGAGATAACTAGATGGATTTGGAGAAGTGTTTTTGACTGCGTTCGTGAGTATAATTAGGGTACCACTCTTTTTATATCTCTAATCTAATAGTTCTTGGACTGGATATGTATAACAAAGATGGGCTGGATCATGGTTTGAATTAGAGTCGATTGGAATTAAGACGAGTGAGCCTATTATTAACCGAATATGAATATGAGCTATGTGAAAAGACAAAAATGAATTGGCTCATGTTTTAATTGATGGGATGATATCGAAGGTTCAAATTGCTTCATCAAATTTGAGGACTATTCTAAGATGCTCGGATTCGTCTTCTTTGAGTTCGTTTCTACATGGATCAAATATCTAAATCCAAGTGGGCTCATTCAATGTTGCTTTTAAGGTCTAGTATCTAAGAATAATTGTGTGGGTCAAATGATTTTGCGCTTCAAAGTCAAGTTAGCTAGACGACATTGACGACTTCTCATTCTTTAGTCATTGTTGGTCTCCAGTTAACGACACTCAAACAAACACAACTAAACACGACAAACACGACAAAAACAAACAAACACCAAAACGATCCTTTAAGATTCACTAAAATTGTCAAAACGGCTAGTATTCGGAGCAAAGTAATGTCAAGTGATTACGAAGTGGATTTGGTATTTATTATTTGAAGTTGAAGTGGAATTTCACGAAGGCGTCTACTCAATTCATCATCGAGCCTTTTCACCCCCTCTATCGATTGATGATTCGCTTCAGCATTTATGATTGAGACTTGATGTATCTAGTTTCCACTGTCAAGGGGTGGATGGTCGACGACATGGACAACTATCACTTAAGGAGTTACGTTGTAGTGCTCAGTGTCACACTCACCTTTAGTTGTGGATACTTCAAGAGGTGTTTTACATCTTATACTTCTCTCTTCTTTTATGTATAAGGTACTAAGAGACGTTTCTCTACACTGTTCGTCAATCAACAACAGTGCTAAGCGTAAGTAACAAATTTGGGAGATTGTACTTCTGTTTCAAGTTTGGGATATCAGGTTTACTTCACCAGTGGTCACTACAGATAGCCGAAAGAATACGAGGTTGGTAAGTTTAGCCAGAGAGTACAAGAGTAGAGATGTGATCAGCAAACAATTCTCACGAGCAACTTAAGCTACAAAATGTCAACAAATATTTCTACTTCAGACACGAACATCTCGCGATTCTGATTGTACTTGTTAGATGATGCTCCCGAGTGTTCTTAACCACCTTACTCTTGACAAGAACATCTCACGATTCTGAGCGTACACGTTAGATGATGCTTCCGAGTGTTCTTAACCATCTTGCTCCTGATAAGAACATCTCGCGATTCTGAGCGTACACGTCAGATGATGCTTTCGAGAGTTCTTAACCATCTTACTCATGATAAGAACATCTCGCGATTTTGAGCGTACACGTCAGATGATGCTTCTGAGTGTTCGTCACCATCATACTTTCGACCAAGAACATCTCGCGATTTTGACCGTACACGTCAGATGATGCTTCCGAGAGTTCGTCACCATCATGGGGGAAGAACGTGTACTTTGGAGACTTAGTTCCCACTCTGGAGTACTTAGTTCAACTTCCAAGGGGAAGTATTCTACAAGTGTGAGAAGATTTGTTGCTAATTTCTTACATGTTCCCCCAAACACATAATCATGAAGACCAAAAATGTCAAGGTAGCAGTTACTTGGTGTGGTTTGCTTCTTCTTCAACAAAATTACGCTGTGCACTTTAAATGTCAAAGATACAAGATTGCTCAAGCTACAGATTCTACTCAAGACTGGGATATTGGTTAGGGGGAAGCTGGTTCAGAAGCTTCGTCAAAAAGAAGTCTATGAAGAAAGCTTTTCAAGACATGTGGTATGAATTGGGGGGAAGTTAATCCAGTTCATACATGATACAATGATTCCTCAACAAACAAAGACAAAGAGGATTCAAACTGGGGTATAAGTTTTTCGAGAAGACTTGAAGACAATGGTGTCATCCTCAGCATTGGAAGCGAACTTAATACTGTTATATTTTTGTTGTATTTGCATTTGTTAGGAACATTGTAAGTAATTCTGTGACAATCCGTCAATTTATAGTTGATATTTTATTCTTGAATATTATTTAAAAACATTATTTTAATGTTACAATATGAACTCACATATTTTTGGGAAGAAATTTGGATTTACGTCTTGAAGTAGCGTCGACTACGTTTAAACCGGAGGATTCAACGTTACGTGCTTACGTTTACATACACCGTCTTTGGTGACAGTCCGACATTTCAGAAAATAAATTTGTCCATGAATATTATTTTGGAGTTTTAAATTTGTGTTGGTTCATAAACTCACAAATTTACGAGAAGAGATTAGGACTTACGATTTTATTTTAACGTCCTTTACGACTAAACCGGAAACCTTAGGATTACGTATTTACGTTTTCGAACTCCGTTTTTGATGAGACAATTTTTATTAGATTCGTTTTGTGCCGTTGATTCATAATTTATAAAACGTTTTTCGTAAAACGACCCGAGGGCACGCAAATCGAGGAAACTAGAATCGAGGAGTACCCGTAAATAAATGGGGATGAGACAAGTGGGACACTTGTCCACCCCCACTCAAAACCGGCCTAAATAAGACACACAACACCCCCACACCACATTTTGTTAGCTAAGTTAACACTTGTCCACTTTGCTTACAAAGTAAGCTTACAACTCATCAAAACCAACTAGCTAAAACCATTTCTTCATTTCCTACATGCAAAACCACTTCAACATCCTCTCTACTCTCTCTAGTTCGTCCCATATCCCTCAAAAACATCCATCATTTGATCAAAATCAACCACAAAATCTCATGTTATTCATATACATGTTGATGCCCTTTTGAAGCCCTATTGATTGGTGCAAGTTATAACATCCAAGGAGGAGTTTTCATGGAGTAGTAGGGCTGATTTTCCACAAGGTATTCATGAAGAGTGGTGATTATGAAGATGGTCTTGGTGCATCACAAGTTTCTCCATCAAAAATCCATGTTTTGATCAACCTACATCATCATGGTGGTATAAAGATTGTCCTCCTCATCTTCTTGTTATTTTGATTATGTAAACATGTATTTTATTTCCTATTGTATATATTTATGATGATTATATGATGATAAAAATGTTATGTGGGGATTTGTTGTTGATAATCATGGATAAAAATATGAAAAACTACAAGTAAAAATGGGTAAATCTTGTTTAAATGATAGGCTGTATAAAAACAGTAAAGAACCATATGGTAAACTGATAAAATGATGAAGTAGAATGGATTTACAGAAAGCTATGGGTCTTGTACACATGTGAGAGTTGGCCATGCAATGGAATCAAAATAATGAGTGAGATATGATCAAAACAAGTTTAGGGTATAAATCTGAGGTTACTGTTTTGGACGATTTTTAGAAAATACTTAAAGGATGATTCAACAGTAGCTATACAAGAGTTAAATGTAGCACATATCATTTTGTTTATGTGATAAAAATTTGAGCTTCTATATCCATATAGAACTCAAGATATGGCAGTTTTGGTGAAAGTGAAGATAAAAATCAGATTTTTGGAAATTAAAGAATAATACTATTATATAAGCACTCAAATTTTAATAGTATAAAATATAAATTAAAACCCACTAACTCATGAATTCTATTTATATAAATATTTAAAATGATAAATAAGTGTATAAATTATAAAAATGGCAACTTGTTATGTTTTATAAGTTATAAAACTTTAAACATGATTTTTACGACTTTTTCGGCTATTGCCGTAAAATTAACGTTTTTGTTAAATAAAACTTAGATGGTTGGACCCGTCTAATGAAAACTTTATAAAACTTATATACTGATATATAGACATGTATAACAAGTAAAAACCGATAAAACCTGAACTATAAGAAATACGGACATTTACGAGCTAATTAAGCATATTGGACTAATAATTGGACTAAATAAAATAAAAACTTGTAAAAAGAACTTATTGAGCTTAACCCATTTAGGCCCAACTTGTAAAGTTAAGTACAGATAATATAAGTACAAAATGGATTAAAATAAGTTAAATAACTTATAATAAGCTTATTGGACTTAAGACACGTAAACGGGTAAAACTAGTAAACTAATATAAAAGTTATCGACATATAACACAAAAAGGAGTAAACGAGAATATGTAAACCCACTTGATCATCATATATATATAATCATCATATGTATACATACTTGTTATTTTTATAAAGTCATTGGACAAACGTCTAAGACCGAGTATTATTTGTCTAGGTTTCCGTGATTGAAGCACGTACCGTACGTCCGAATTGCCGACAACCCGCCTTCCCACATCAACGTGAGTTCATAGCCTCGCACTCTTTTAAATGTTTTTAGAAATGTTTTATAAACCCACGAGGGAGATAACATGTTAGTTTTTATAAAATAGGACACCATTTGTCCCGATTGTTTGTTTATTGATTTTGGACCCGAATGATTGAATGACCCGATTGTATGACCCGATAAATGATTAAAGGACCCGATAGATGAAATTAAATGGATTATTAAAGTTAGGTTATGTCACTAAAAGTCCCATTAGCATGAATTGTGAACTACCGGGAGTTGGTAGACGCTTATGCATTTAATAGTACTATTTGGGGACGATCACCCCAGTTCGTGCCTTGACGGTTGATCCCCGTCGTGCCACATTGATTGGTAAGCGAATTTATGTATGAGAAGATTTCCATAGCGTGACCTTTGTGACGACACGCTACTTTAGATGGGCAAAATTGGTATCGGGTTAGCTACCCGTTTTGGTTTAGTAAGGTAACAATGTCATGCGGCTTGTAATAATCCAAAACTAACGAAATACTATTAGACGCTTCGAATTACGATGTATTGCCTGACTAGCAATACAGGGTCATACTATTGATATTATGTTTGTGTTTTGGTTTTTTTATAACCATATTCATATAACGGTTTTTGGTTTCATACAACGTCATAAGACGTATTGTATGATGTTTTTACGACATTGGCTCGTATAATAATTTTTAAGGCAAATGTCTATATTATGATTTTCGATAAGGATTTATATAAAATGACTTTGGCTATTTTATGGCCTACTACAAAAATTTGTATAAAATGATTTTGGCTATTTTACGGCCTATTACAATGAATTGTACGAATTGATTTTTGGTACTAATTTTATACCAAAGTTATATTAATGGAATTTATTAAACTCTATGAATTCACTCGGCGTTATCGCTGACCTTTTATTTTAACATGTTTTATCTCAGGTACTTGAAGGTAATTCTTGGGAAGACGACAAGAATTCATGGCCCGCACTTAAACAATATTTTCCATTCAAATACTTTGTAAAACTTTGTATGAAATAATATGACTTGGGACCGATGTAACTTTGATATTTATGAATGGAAATGATTTATTATCAAACGACGCGATTTTTATGTGTTGTCTATGATGTGAGTAATGTGCTATCCCGTAACACCAACGAGTCTTCCGCTGTATTGAGTTGTATAAATTTGGGGGTGTTACAGTTTGGTATCAGAGCTCTCGTTATAGAGAACAAAATATTTTTAAAACTAAGGTTTTGAATAAAACATTTCAAAATATTTTAACCATAAACATTTTTCTAAAAATGTCTAAAAATCTTTTGACTATAACGGTGCCGAAGAGTTCCCGAGTTACCGACAAGGCCAGACTAAGAAGTGTTATTTTGATATATATATAACTTGGATTATATATATATATATGATGTAATTTTATTACATGATTGTTTGATGATTATTTTGATATTTATACGAGGTATTTATACGACGTCGATTGTCACAAGAAACCCTAAATCCCCTAGTAAATTAATCGAAGCTATTCTCGTAGGAATTCTAGCTATCCTAGATCTAAACCAAGTTGTGGATATTTATGATCCCAACAAATGGTTGATATTCGTAGAAATATAGATATTAGTTGATTTGTGATATTGATAAAGAATTGGCGAGATTAAAACTGATATCGATGTCATGACGATCTTTCCTTATAGAGTGGAGTTTGACAAAACGTTATCACCTGGAAAGATGTCATCTGATTCGTTGTCATCCAATTCTCAAATTGAAATCGAAAGGGTAAATGTTGCACTTGAGGCTGTTATTGGAACCATTACCCAAAAGCCTCATGCCACTAATACCTTTCCGAGAAGTCTAGTTGAATGATCAAGTCATTTCATATTAATGACTCATTTGATAATTGTTGTTGTAAGAGCTAATAGGATTGGAAATTAAGTGTTGATCATACTGTGCTTTTATTGCGCTTTTAAGGTCTAAGAATAAGATTGAAAGTATTGGAGAATGAGGTAGGATATCGAATTGAGTATAAAATTGGTTGAAACTTGAATAAAGTAAAATTTAACTTGTGTAGAATAAGAAATTGTTAAGAGGAAGTCGTTAAGTTCTGTGATTGAATTATAAGGTTTTAAAATTATTGTAGTTCGTGTTATGGGTTGTTCCTAGGCCATTGTCCACTAACGAGGATACCCAGTGTCCAAGAAATAAATTGAAGAAATCTTCTTCTGAATTGAGACCGATGGATCTTCTGGGACATGTGGAACACCTAATGACTCTTGTAGATTAGTATTCATTGTGGTATCTTTTAAAAAAATCCCTAACTCAACTGAGATATCAGTTGGTAGGATGAGTTCTTGGAATTGTATGACATAGTGACACGTAATGTGTTACGGTACAATTTAGACTTGTTTGTGATTAATGAGAAGACTACCTTTGATTGCTAAATTCTACATGTATCGATGTTATCTATCTTTTCTTGCTTCTTCCTAATGCTCGCATTAGTGATGCAACCATTGAACAAGTACTCATCTCGATTTGAGTTACGTTGTAGATTATTCTTTTTGAGTGCCATCGAGATCATGAACCTCATGATTATTTGGCTAAAGCTCATTTCCTATCATATTGTAGTTAGTTCTTGGTGAACAACTCTTCATCACTCTTTTGCAGATCACACATTGTTTTTATAAAGTTAAAACGGCATCCTTTGAGAAAAATTGAATTTTCATCACTATAAGGATTATTCAAAGTGAGATTTATAAGTGATTGTTATCGAAATGAGATTGTTTATAAGGTACCTTGGAAAAACTTAATTGTTTTCATAATAAAGAAAATCTTTGTAAATTTATTCTTGATTCTTATTTAAGAATTAAGCATGAAAATGTTTCTATTATAAACATAATGATAAAATTTTGACGAACTGAGTATTGCATCGTTAATCTTGAAATTGTATATAGTTGTGCGCCTACATACAATTTGGAATGGACCATGCAAGGCTGATTAGTAGTCACCATAAAACTAATGAATAAACACTACATTTTCTTTGAAGATTGTGAAAGATTAAAATTTTTATGAGATCTGCAGAAGTGAAAAATAGGGACATATTGATAGGGACACCTACATATGTACCTGTAGCATCTATTCTTCTGAGTCGAATTTACTCATCTGTGGAAATTGTCTTATTTGACAATTGACAATTTTTTCTTGTCCAATTCTCCCGTAGTGAGATTCTTAGGAAAAGTATCTGATTACCGAGTGTTGATACCCGACTGGATGTATTGACGTTCTTATCATTTCTTATGATTTGATTTCATTTGAATGACCTGGGTAACGATCCGAGGAGCTTTCGAATGCGTACTCAAATTATGAAAACATGGGATATATTCATATTCGTTAAATGTTTTCGTCTGTACTTGATTTGAAATTCTCTCGCGTAAATTATGAGTTGACCTTACTCTTTTAATGGTAGTTGTGTCTCCATATATCCTTGAATTTGTGAAGGATTATGAATTATTATTAGTCTTTTGAGAAGTTCACATCTTATCGACGATAATGAAACTGGACGGTTGATAGTGCCAGTAGAATGGATTGATTGATTATGACATGACGACATTGTCTTAGTTGATGGGAACTCGAGTAGAATTCCCCTAAACGATAAGATGTTGATTATCAAAAGTGATCTAAATAATTCTTGGTGGATGACGATATCCTGTATTTAGACTTGAAATTATATCGTGAATGGTTATGAACTAGTTATAGATATTGTAATCTAGAAAGAACCTAATATGAATTTATTAAAAGATGTTTATCTTATCTGAAACTTTAGGAGGTATTTGATGGTGAATTACCTAAACTTTAGCCATTAAGGCAAGTTGAAATAGGTATTGATTATATTCCCGGTGCTGCATCTGTGGCATGTGCACTGTACGTCAGCACCATCTGAATTTAAGGAATTACCGTACAACTGAGAGAGTTGACAGAGAAAGATTTTATTATACCAAGCCTGTCATCCTGAAGAGCTATGGTGTTATCTTTCCTTATATTTATAGATTACTGTGACTGAGTAAATTGACAATCGAAAACGAAATCCATAACTCGAAATGGAAGATTTGTTCGATCATTTACAAGGTTCTAGCGTATGTTTTAAAGATTTGACTCACGGCATGGTTATCATCAACGTCGCGTCCGCGAAAAAGATTATGTATTCCAATCACTACATCCGGTACTTGTAATGAACATTATGAGTTTCACGTGATGACGTTTGGACTGACTAACACACATGTAGCATTCATAAATTTGGTGAATCTCGTGTGTAGACTGTAATTTGGTAAATTCATGCTCGTGATCATTAAGGACTATTTGTTTGATTATAAGAATAAGAATGAGTTAATAATTATTTATAGATTACCCTGAATTGGCCGAACAGTTAAAACCTGTATCTTGAATATTTAACATAAGACTTAAAACTTAATCCTTTACATAAAATGACCGTTGGATTAATAATGGTAAGATGTATGCATATAGACTCTTCAAAAATTAAGAGCCCTTTTAAGACTTTGGATTTTACCAAAAAGAAATGGAAATATGTTTTGACAAATGTTTTAACAAAGGATTTTAAGGGATTATTCCCTTATACACAAACCATTTAACTAAACTTCTGTTTAGGGGTAAATGTTTGTGTATACCTCCAGATAACTTAAAAAGGATTGAGGAAAACCATTTATACCATGACTTTCAAATATTTACGAATCTTATTAAGTATTTTCAAATAAGGAAATTTTGACCAAAGTATAAACAAAGTTTTTTCAAATATTTACGAATCTTATTAATTATTTTCGATAAATCAACAAAATCTTGTTAATTAAACTTAAATTTATTTTTGAACATTTTATATAATTGGTCGAACTAAGAAATTTAAAACTTTTACGTTTACGCTTCATAAAAATTAACTAATAATTATTTAATTAATTATAATAATTATCGACGCTTTAGACGACGGATTGAGTAAAACTGATAAAAATAATAGATGAGACGAAACTGAAACTTAGAAAATATGAAGAAAGGTGAACGTAATTACTGACGCATAATATAGAAAGAATATCTGAGTGAATTGTGGACATGATAATTATATCATCATGAGAAGTGAATATAGATACCGACGCATTATGTAGAAAAGATAAAGAACCAATTAGGACATGTTCTTTAATAATGAAGGTGCAAAATAAATTGCCGAACAATATAACAGAATAATAAAATAAACGATGATCGTAAAAAGGATAATATAGATAATAAAAAGGGATTCACGACTAATATGAATCATTAAGATTAAGAAGCCAATGGCGTTAAATGTATAAAAGGCCACTTGTGGTTGTCTAAATATGGAGATTGTGAGATATAGTTATATTGGAAATTTGTAAGTATAAGTACTATATTTATGTCATTTATGACTAGAAGTATCTTTGTCTGAAGAAGTTGTACTGATGGCAATTATGAAGGCAGACATCGCCTCATACATTAGTAAACGTCTAGCTATTGCAAAGGTCATCATCTGAATTTGATTCGATTTGGGTCATCGTCGACAGACTGACCAAATCTGCTAATATCATTCCCGTTAATGATAAATGCAAAAGAGTTATGTAAACATGGTGTGCCTGTATCGAACATCTTTATCAAGATCCTCGCTTCGCATCGAATTTCTAGAGATTTGCTCAGAAATCATTGAGAACGAACCTTGATGAGAGTACTATGTACCAACCTAAATCGAAGGGACGAGGTAAAGTAACGATACAAAGTAATATAAGTGCTGTTTTATGTTTGAATGATTGACCTTTGGCAATAAACCGTATAATCATTTTCCTTTGGAAGGATTATCATTAATAATTATCGTATTAGGATCGAGATCGAATCTTGTTAGGATCTAAATATTAGAGCATCTGTAAGCAGGAGTTGAGATAAAGACACCCGACATACACCCATTGTGAGTTGGACATGTCTTTTAGATTTAAGGTTTCCTATGATGGCGAACCTATCCTTGCAAAATACTCGACCCGCGAGATCTGAAATGATTGTTGAAATTAGGATTTGATTATTAACTGCCGATAGTGGGCAAGAGGTTATGTGAATGTGAAATGTAGATCTTGAAGTGCCAAATGGGTAGCGAAGTTATGCCAAAATTTTTAACCTTGGAAAAATGAATTCATGATCTGACAAATCATGGGATATAAGTCCCCGTTGTATGGGACCATTGAGATGATATAAAAGATTGTTTTGAAAGGCATATAAGCTGGATCTACCCTAGGACTTCAAAGACTGCGTGAATTTTGTTTCGTATATCGAACTTGATGGAATATCTATCAAGTGAGAGTCTGATTATTCTTAGTAGAGCTTAGATCGGCGAAAAGTTGCATTCATCAAAAACCCGTGAACATCATGGATAGAGAAAGTAAGTCAACATTAAGCCTGATTTTATTCCCGTAGTTATGTTTGCTGAAACTCGCGTATTATAATGAATTACACTTGTGAGAAAAGACCGAATGTGGAGGAAATACCCACATGGCTTTAACTCTATAAGAAGCGAGTAGTAAGATGATCTTTGAGGACAAAGATCCTGTTTAGGGGTAAATGCTGTGACAATCCGTCAATTTATGGTTGATATTTTATTCTTGAATATTATTTAAAAACATTATTTTAATGTTACAATATGAACTCACATATATTTGGGAAGAAATTTGGATTTACGTCTTGAAGTAGCGTCGACTACGTTTAAACCGGAGGATTCAACGTTACGTGCTTACGTTTACATACACCGTCTTTGGTGACAGTCCGACATTTCAGAAAATAAATTTGTCCATGAATATTATTTTGGAGTTTTAAATTTGTGTTGGTTCATAAACTCACAAATTTACGAGAAGAGATTAGGACTTACGATTTTATTTTAACGTCCTTTACGACGAAACCGGAAACCTTAGGATTACGTATTTACGTTTTCGAACTCCATTTTTGATGAGACAATTTTTATTAGATTCGTTTTGTGCCGTTGATTCATAATTTATAAAACGTTTTTCGTAAAACGACCCGAGGGCACGTAAATCGAGGAAACTAGAATCGAGGAGTACCCGTAAATAAATGGGGATGAGACAAGTGGGACACTTGTCCCACCCCCACTCAAAACCGGCCTAAATAAGACACACAACACCACCACACCACATTTTGTTAGCTAAGTTAACACTTGTCCACTTTGCTTACAAAGTAAGCTTACAACTCATCAAAACCAACTAGCTAAAACCATTTCTTCATTTCCTACATGCAAAACCACTTCAACATCCTCTCTACTCTCTCTAGTTCGTCCCATATCCCTAAAAAACATCCATCATTTGATCAAAATCAACCACAAAATCTCATGTTATTCATATACATGTTGATGCCCTTTTGAAGCCCTATTGATTGGTGCAAGTTATAACATCCAAGGAGGAGTTTTCATGGAGTAGTAGGGCTGATTTTCCACAAGGTATTCATGAAGAGTGGTGATTATGAAGATGGTCTTGGTGCATCACAAGTTTCTCCATCAAAAATCCATGTTTTGATCAACCTACATCATCATGGTGGTATAAAGATTGTCCTCCTCATCTTCTTGTTATTTTGATTATGTAAACATGTATTTTATTTCCTATTGTATATATTTATGATGATTATATGATGATAAAAATGTTATGTGGGGATTTGTTGATGATAATCATGGATAAAAATATGAAAAACTACAAGTAAAAATGGGTAAATCTTGTTTAAATGATAGGCTGTATAAAAACAGTAAAGAACCATATTGTAAACTGAAAAAATGATGAAGTAGAATGGATTTACAGAAAGCTATGGGTCTTGTACACATGTGAGAGTTGGCCATGCAATGGAATCAAAATAATGAGTGAGATATGATCAAAACAAGTTTAGGGTATAAATCTGAGGTTACTGTTTTGGACGATTTTTAGAAAATACTTAAAGGATGATTCAACAGTAGCTATAAAAGAGTTAAATGTAGCACATATCATTTTGTTTATGTGATAAAAATTTGAGCTTCTATCTCCATATAGAACTCAAGATATGGCAGTTTTGGTGAAAGTGAAGATAAAAATCAGATTTTTGGAAATTAAAAAATAATACTATTATATAAGCACTCAAATTTTAATAGTATAAAATATAAATTAAAACCCACTAACTCATGAATTCTATTTATATAAATATTTAAAATGATAAATAAGTGTATAAATTATAAAAATGGTAACTTGTTATGTTTTATAAGTTATAAAACTTTAAACATGATTTTTACGACTTTTTCGGCTATTGCCGTAAAATTAACGTTTTTGTTAAATAAAACTTAGATGGTTGGACCCGTCTAATGAAAACTTTATAAAACTTATATACTGATATATAGACATGTATAACAAGTAAAAACCGATAAAACCCGAACTATAAGAAATACGGACATTTACGAGCTAATTAAGCATATTGGACTAATAATTGGACTAAATAAAATAAAAACTTGTAAAAAGAACTTATTGAGCTTAACCCATTTAGGCCCAACTTGTAAAGTTAAGTACTGATAATATAAGTACAAAATGGATTAAAATAAGTTAAATAACTTATAATAAGCTTATTGGACTTAAGACACGTAAACGGGTAAAACTAGTAAACTAATATAAAAGTTATCGACATATAACACAAAAAGGAGTAAACGAGAATATGTAAACCCACTTGATCATCATATATATATAATCATCATATGTATACATACTTGTTATTTTTATAAAGTCATTGGACAAACGTCTAAGACCGAGTATTATTTGTCTAGGTTTCCGTGATTGAAGCACGTACCGTACGTCCGAATTGCCGACAACCCGCCTTCCCACATCAACGTGAGTTCATAGCCTCGCACTCTTTTAAATGTTTTTAGAAATGTTTTATAAACCCGCGAGGGAGATAACATGTTAATTTTTATAAAATAGGACACCATTTGTCCCGATTGTTTGTTTATTGATTTTGGACCCGAATGATTGAA
Source organism: Glebionis coronaria (assembly GCA_025667525.1). NCBI lineage: Eukaryota > Viridiplantae > Streptophyta > Magnoliopsida > Asterales > Asteraceae > Glebionis > Glebionis coronaria. The sequence continues at coordinate 274,297 of JANFOE010000694.1, forward strand.
TGACCCGATTGTATGACCCGATAAATGATTAAAGGACCCGATAGATGAAATTAAATGGATTATTAAAGTTAGGTTATGTCACTAAAAGTCCCATTAGCATGAATTGTGAACTACCGGGAGTTGGTAGACGCTTATGCATTTAATAGTACTATTTGGGGACGATCACCCCAGTTCGTGCCTTGACTGTTGATCCCCGTCGTGCCACATTGATTGGTAAGCGAATTTATGTATGAGAAGATTTCCATAGCGTGACCTTTGTGACGACACGCTACTTTAGATGGGAAAAATTGGTATCGGGTTAGCTACCCGTTTTGGTTTAGTAAGGTAACAATGTCATGCGGCTTGTAATAATCCAAAACTAACGAAATACTATTAGACGCTTCGAATTACGATGTATTGCCTGACTAGCAATACAGGGTCATACTATTGATATTATGTTTGTGTTTTGGTTTTTTTATAACCATATTCATATAATGGTTTTTGGTTTCATACAACGTCATAAGACGTATTATATGATGTTTTTACGACATTGGCTCGTATAATAATTTTTAAGGCAAATGCCTATATTATGATTTTCGATAAGGATTTATATAAAATGACTTTGGCTATTTTATGGCCTACTACAAAAATTTGTATAAAATGATTTTGGCTATTTTACGGCCTATTACAATGAATTGTACGAACTGATTTTTGGTACTAATTTTATACCAAAGTTATATTAATGGAATTTATTAAACTCTATGAATTCACTCGGCGTTATCGCTGACCTTTTCTTTTAACATGTTTTATCTCAGGTACTTGAAGGTAATTCTCGGGAAGACGACAAGAATTCATGGCCCGCACTTAAACAATATTTTCCATTCAAATACTTTGTAAAACTTTGTATGAAATAATATGACTTGGGACCGATGTAACTTTGATATTTATGAATGGAAATGATTTATTATTAAACGACGCGATTTTTATGTGTTGTCTATGATGTGAGTAATGTGCTATCCCGTAACACCAACGAGTCTTCCGCTGTATTGAGTTGTATAAATTTGGGGGTGTTACAAATTCCGTATATCACCACATTGGGGGAAGATTGTTAGCCTTAAAATGTGTGCGACTAACAGAATTACATTAGTTTCATAGCCGAGACTTGCAGGGACTAATATTGTCATATGTAAAGTCCAAGTCCCGTGCTATATAAACCCCTCCATACTTCCATGGAGGGGTGAGGCTTTTCATTTCTTGTCTTACCTTTCTCTCTCTAGAATAAAACACACTTTTATTCTCTCTTGTTTCTCTCACTAAAATGGCTAAACAACACTTCTATCCTCCCTGACCTCCGGATCGAACCCGTGTTATTAGTGAATCCATGTCTAACAACTCACTTATTTTTGGGAAGTAATTTGGATTTACGTCTTGAAGTAGCATCGACTACGTCTAAACTGGAGGATTCAACGTTACGTGCTTACGTTTACATACACCGTTTTGGTGACAGTCCGACATTTCAGAAAATAAATTTATCCGCGAATATTATTTTGGAATTTTAAATTTGTGTTGGTTCATAAACTCACAAATTTACGAGGAGAGATTAGGACTTACGATTATAATTTAACGTCCTTTACGACTAAACCGGAAACCTTAGGATTACGTATTTACGTTTTTGAACTCTGTTTTTGATGAGACAAATTTTATTAGATTCGTTTTGTGCCGTTGATTCATAATTTATAAAAATGTGTTTCGTAAAACGACCCGAGGGCACGTAAATCGAGGAAACTAGAATCGAGGGATACCCGTAAAATAATGGGGATGAGACAAGATAAATCTTGCCCCACCCCCACTACATGGGTGACAAGCTTATCAAACACACTTGAAGTGTGTCAAGTTTCTAGCAAAAGACTAGGACACTTGCCCTAAGTCTTCCACCTAAACCATCTAACATCAAAACCACCACCACAAACCATTTACTTCATTTTACGACATGCAAATCTCACACACAACTCTCTCCTCTCCCCTTGAACGTCCAACACCACCATTATATCACCATCATCATCAAATTTTGACCATAAACAAAAGATATAATCAATATATGTTGATAACCACACCAAAAGATGAAGATTGGAGGTGATTTTAACATATAAAAAGGAGTTTTCATGGAGGTCTTTGGGCTGATTTTCAAGAAGGATTTTAGGGCTGATTTGTTGAAGGTGTCTTCATATCCTTGGTAATCTTGAAGGTGGTCTTGATATTTCATAAGATTGGTTACCAAAACCAAGCCTTGTTCATCCAAAATCTCAACCTTTTCATCACTAATGGTGGTATAGAGATTGTTTCTTCCTATCCTCTTGTTATTTTGATTATGTAATCTTGTATTTTCTTTATTTATGTATATGTATATGATGATGAATGATGATAAAAATATTATGTGGGGATTTGGTGTTGATAAACATGGTTAAAAAGATGAAAAACTATAAGAAACAAGGCTAAAATCTTGTTTAAATTGTTGGCTGTATAAAACAGTAAAGAATCATATGATGAACTGATAAAAATGGCATAGATTAATGGATATAAAGTAAGTAATATGTCTTGTACACATGTGAGAGTTGGCCATGCAATGGAATCATTAGGATGAGTGAGATATGATCAAAACAAGTTTAAAGTACAAATCTGAGTTCACTGTTTTGGACGATTTTTAGAAAATACTTAGAGGTTGATTCAACAGTAGCTATAGAAGAGTTAAATAGAGCACATATCATTTAGTTTTTGTCATAAAAATTTGAGCTTCTATCTCCATATAGAACTCTATTAATGGCAGTTTTGGTGAACATGAAAGTAAAAATCAGATTTTGGAAATTAAAGTATAATAGTATTATATAAGCACTCAAATAAAAATAGTATAAAATGTGAATAAAAACCCAATAACTTATATAATACATTTATATAAATATGTATAAGGATAAATAAATGGAAATTTTATAAAAATGGTAGTTTGATAAGTTTTATAAGTTATAAAACTATAAACATGATTTTTACGACTTTTTCGGCTATTACCGTAAAATTAACGTTTTTGTTAAATAAAACTTAGACGGTTGGACCCGTCTAATGTAAAATTTATAAAACTCATATAATGATATATAAACATATATAGCAAGTAAAAACTGATAAAACCCGAACTATATAACATACGGACATTAACGGGCTAAGTTAACGTTATTGGACTAATAATACAACAAAATGGGCTAAAACACTTATAAACTTATTTGTTGGGCTTAACCCATTTGGGCCCAACATGTAAAATATGATACTGATAATAAAAGTATAATTGGGCTAATATAATATATTGGGCTTGTAATGGGCCTATTGGGCCTAAAACATGTAAATGGGTAAAATTAGTAAACTAGTAAGAAGTTACCAATACGTAAACACTAAAATGAGTAAAAGAGAATATGTAAACCCACTTGATCATCATATATATATAATCATCATATGTATACATAATTGTTATTTTTATAAAGTCATTGGACAAGAGTCTAAGACAAGTATTATTTGTCTAGGTTTCCGTGATTGAAGCACGTACCGTATATCCGAATCGCCGATAACCGCCTTCCCACATCAACGTGAGTTCATAGCCTCGCACTCTTTTAAATATTTTTATGAAATGTTTTATAAACCCGCGAGGGAGATAACATGTTAGTTTTACTAAAATAGGACACCATTTGTCCCGATTGTCTGTTTATTGATTTGGACCCGAATTATTGTATGACCCGATGAATGATTAAATGACCCGATAGATGAAATGAAATGGATTATTAAAGTTAGGTTATGTCACTAAAAGTCCCATTAGCATGAATTGTGAACTACCGGGATTTGGTAGACGCTTATGCATATAATAGTACTATTTGGGGACGATCACCCCAGTTCGCGCCTTGACGGTTGATCCCCGTCGTGCCACATTGATTGGTAAGCGAATTTATGTATGAGAAGATTTCCATAGCGTGACCTTTGTCACGACACGCTAATTTAGATGGGAAAATGAGTTTCGGGCTAGCTACCCGTTGTTTGGTTTAGTAAGGTAACAATGTCATGCGGCTTATAATAATCCAGTTAACGAAGTACTACTATACGCACCGAATTACGATGTATTGCCTGACTAGCAATACGGGGTCATACTATTGATATTATGTTCGTGTTTTGGTTTTTCATAACCATATTCATATAACGGTTTTTATTTAACTTTATACAACGTCATAAGACGTATTGGATGATGTTTTTCTTTTACGACATTGGCTCGTATAATGATTTTTAAGGCAAATGCCTATATTATGATTTTCGATAAGGATTTGTATAAAAATGACTTTGGCTATTTTATGGCCTATTACAATGATTTGTACGAAATGATTTTTGGTAAAAAAATTATACCAAAGTTATATTGATGGAATTTTATTAAACTCTATGAATTCACTCGGCGTTATCGCTGACCTTTTCTTTTAACATGTTTTATCTCAGGTACTTGAAGGTAATTCTCGGGAAGACATCAAGAATTCATGGCCCGCACTTAAATATTAATTTCCATTCAAATGCTTTGTAAAACCTGTATAAAATACAATGACTTGGGACCTATGTAACTTTGATATTTATGAATGGAAATGCTTTATTAATAAACGACACGATTTTTATGCGTTGTCTATGATGTGAGTAATGTGCTATCCCGTAACACCAACGAGTCTTCCGCTGTATTGAGTTGTATAAATTTGGGGGTGTTACACATTCATTGATATTTTTAATCAAAGTGAAAGTTTTGTTTACTTTGTTTTGTTCTTTGTTCTAAGTGTTAAATTCCGCATAACACTTAGTTTGTTCAATACAACAAAGTTTCTCTACGTGTTAAACTTGATTTAATCTCGTTAACACAAAGCTAAACCGATCTAAGTTTGGGATCCACAAGTGGTATCAGAGCTTGTTGAGTAACTTTGATTTGAAGAACGAAATCCAATATCGTGAGGTGAACCAGGCTAAGGAAGAAGGTGAAGAAGAATCTGATGATGTTTTCAGTTAAGGCCACGTCTACTTCAAATTCCATAAGTTCCAATTCATCTTCATGTTCTGATAGTGAGGTATGTGATAACTCTTCTTGTAGGTTAAATACTGAAAGACTTAACAAAGAGGTTTTAAGATTGTTAGGAGATGTGAGTACTAAGAGATGCAAGTTGTCTAACTATAAAATTGCTCTCACTCAAACTGAAAAGACAGTTTCTGAGTACAAGAAAATGGAGTTTGACCTAAAAGATAAAATTAATATCTTAAAACATGATTTAAACTCTAGTATGGATATTAGAAACATCATGGAGAGAGTCAATGCTGAATTACAGGCTAAGTTAGATGAGGCTATAAAAAATAAGGATAATGTAGATCTTAAAATTCAGAGATTTGATAAAGCCTCACAAACCCTAGAAAAATGTGTTAGTGAACAAAGGGATTCTAGGGATATGTCTGGGATTGGGTTGAAAGAATATGTTGCCGTTCCACTCTCTTGGACTGGTATTCCAGAACTCCAAGAAGAGGAATTTATTCCTCCACCTAGAGTTCTTTCCCCAGTTGAGGAATATCAACAAAAGGTTATTGACCTAGAAGAGTGGAAAAAGGCCAACCCTACTTTATTTGTTAAAGGTGGGATACTTAGTGAGAGTCCATTTGTGTCTACACCCATTGAGAGTCCAGTAGTATCTACACCTATTACTGTGACCAATCCCATCACTAGAAAAGCTGTTAATCTTGGCTCCCCAATTAAGAAACAATCTAGTGTTAAATACGCTGAAATGTATAGGAAACCTAGGTCATTCAGAAGCCAAGCAAGTGTTAATAGGACAGGGTTTTATCAGTCTAAGCCTAAGTTTGTGTCCAAAAAGTCTTGTTACTCATGTGGGGGCTTCTCACATTTGGCCTATAATTGTGTCTGTAGATACAATTCATTCATTGACAATAGGTCATCCAATGTCAACCATAGACCTTTTGTCCACACTAGACCACAGGCTACTAGACCAGCTCCTTTCTTCTCTAAGGCAGCTAATACCCAAGGTCAAAGACCCTTTCAAAAGACCAACACTTGGTCAAGAGGCAGTATGTTCTTATAGCAACTCCTAATCTGGGCGATGACAAGAACAAATTCAGCACTGACAAGAACAAATTCAGCGCTGACATGAACAAATTCAACGCTGACAGGAACAAATGCAGCACTGACAGCTCCAATTTTGGTATGAGACCTTATTTTAGACCATATAAACAAATTGGTTAATAAGGGTCAAGGGTCTAAAGCATCATCCCACTTAACATGGAAACCTAAACAAGAGCAAAACTCAAATTTTAATGGTATTTCAATGAGTTGCAATAGATTTAAATATCTTGAGAAGGTAATTACTAGACTCATTGGAACAAATTGGGTGATTAGGTCTCAAAGGGATGAACATGGATTTGTGGTAAAGAATAAGTCCACTCTAGTTGAACAACTAGACAAATCCAAGTCTGACAAGGCTTGGATCTCCAAAGAAAACTAATTTGTTTTTTAGCAGCCTATCCAAAAGCAGGTTAATGATCAAGGATATTGGGATAGTGGATGCTCAAGGAACATGCTTGTTGGTCTTTCCACTGTTATTATTTTTCTCTACTGACATGTTATCTCTACCCATTATTGTGGGAAAGGGTAGCCTCTGTTGGTGTGTTTTTGTGGTTTTTGTCTAACTATGCAGGAATGTGGAGCTACATTTGGATGGATACAAAGTTGCAAAATTTATTTATGATTGTTGGAATGTTTACATTCCTGTCTTGAAATAAAATTTTGCTTCTTCACATATAATGATATGTATGCTTCTGTTAAGGGGAGGTAAACCTCTAGGTTTTTGGGTACTCTTAGAGCACTCTTGCACAATTCTAGATTGTGTCCACTAGTGAGTACGATTTAGCTTTACTAAATCATGAGGCACTATAGCATGCAAAGTTGATATACTATGCATGCTGCCAAGACTTTTGACCTAGAATTGGGTGTGGTCGTATGGGTGACTTGGGGTAGATATATTTTTTGGCTTACTTGGGGAGTTGCAAAGGTTTTATATGAGTTAACTTTCTCTTTGGGGCATTTGTGAACAAAGGACTAGAGTTCATGTGTGTCTATCATGCTTTTTGCATGTGTGTATGCATGAACAGTGTTTGTTACTCTTGCTTATTAGAGTCTAGTTAATTTCCTTAGGATTATTACCTTTGTTTATGTTCTAACTAAAGTTTTCTATATTCTCAAGTCCATTTTATCCTATGACATCTTAGCTGGTGTCATTTATAAACTTCTTTCTAGTCCCAAAATGTTTCATCACCCTTTCATTTTTCAAATTCTTGGATATCTGGAAGCCTAATGATCATTGAGATGTTTTTCCTAGTGATTGACATCTAGTAGCAGCAGAGATCACTTTCACAAGGGTGTATAATGTTATGGAGATGGCTGAGACTATTGCACTAGCTTTAATGCAGGTCAAGTCAGTCTTATCATCAGTAAGTCCATCCCCATATCCTATGAATCAACATTGAGGATTCATTTCCCGAATGTGGATGAGGACAGTATGAAACCTTTGACATTAATGGAATTGACGAAAATTTGTATTAGCTTGTAAAAGCATAATACATAAATGGTACAAATTGTCAAGGATCATTGTTTTAAACTGATAAACTTGTTGTTTTGGAAGCCGATGCAAGGAGGACATTCTTGGTTCCGTCCTTGTATATTGATCTTGGAGAGGAGTCTTAACAAGGGGAGGAGCAATCAAATTTGAGTGACAAAAGTAATAAAGAAAGCTCCAAAGACTCTACAGGTGCTGAAGATGATTAAGACCAAGTGAAGGCTGACTATACAAGTGATTGAGTGATTGAATTTTTGAGATTTATTATTACTCAAATTCAGGGATAAGTATATTTGTAAGAATCCTCTCTATATGTTTTATTTTATTCAAAAACTTGATTACTAGAGTAGATATCAAGTTTAGGGGAGGATTGTTGGGAATAAAATTGACCAAGTCCCTAGACGCTAACAAGAGGAACTTGGACGCTGACAAGAGTAAACGAGGCGTTGACAGATGAGACCTTGATACGAATAATCAAGACGCTGACAAGAAGAATCTTAACACAAAGACAAGGACTAAATATACCAATGATGAATTCTTCAAGCTGGTGGACATAATATGATGATAAGAATTCAGAATATATTCTTAAATATTTAAAATATTTAGCCAATAATTTATTTGAGTATGTTTATCTTATGTCTCTTCCTAAAATAGTTGATCTTAGCTTTTTGTACAAGACTCCTTAAACCTATAAAAGGAGGCCTTAGGGTTAGACATAAGACACATCTTTTTCACACACCTCTTCCACATATCTCATAACACTTTCATTGTAATCATTCATTGATATTATTAATCAAAGTGAAAGTTTTGTTTACTTTGTTTTGTTCTTTGTTCTAAGTGTTAAATTCCGCATAACACTTAGTTTGTTCAATACAACAAAGTTTCTCTACGTGTTAAACTTGATTTAATCTCGTTAACACAAAGCTAAACCGATCTAAGTTTGGGATCCACATTTTTCTTTAAGTTCTTTTGAAAAATTTTCTCTTAAACTCTCAATTTCTAGAAAATCATCCATTTGGACTTTCCTAAACCTATCAAATTTAGGATTGGTTAAGGTAGTGGTCATTGGAGTTAATTCCAAGGTTTTAACCTTTTCCTTATACAAAACAAGCTCGACATATAATGTCTGAATAACACCGAGGGTTTCAAGGACCGCATTATTCATTTGGCCAAGGATAGATGCCGACACCATAACCAAATCTTGTTGAGCAAACGAATTTGTAGACGTAATAGCTCCCGGTTGTGTTTCGCTCAAAGTCTGGGGACTTGCATTGATATTTCTATCATTGTTTGTCTCCTCGTTTGAGTTACTAACCACCGGAGGCTATTCCGGATACTCAGACACTTGCTCAACTTGATAAGGTACAATACTAGTAGTATTGGCAATATTTGGTACCTCAGAAATTGTGTCAGCTCCATAAAGTGAAAGATTTGCCACGAGAGATGCCTTGGCGGTATTGATATCATCACAGTCGGAATCGTATGCATCAAGATCATCACATTGATATGCGGCATTGTTCGTGATGGCTGCTGTGAGTCCGTCAGTGTCCGCTGTTGGAGCATAATTTGGCTAGGCCGGTCTGACGATTCTCCTGGGCCGTTCGTCGTCTTCCCGGGGTCCTGAGTAATGCTGCAAACAAAGGTAAACCGGTTAGACGTGGACCCGAGGCCGGATCCCCGGGGTCCACCTCCCACGGTCAAGTTAGTATTGATCGGTATATTATATAAGAGATGTGGCTAAGAAAGAGAAACTGATTATAATGAGACCCTACCCCTGTTTATATAGTGCTAAGGTCTCTTGAAGGATAAGTTAGGTATGTGTGGGTCGCGGGCCTGTTGGGCCGGGCCAAATACTGAATATACGTCGACATGTCCCCCAGTATAGTATGATATGATTCATGATCATGTTATGCTAGACTCATTCATGTATCACACTTACTAAACCACCGCGTGCGGCTTGATGCTAGGACATCCTCGTGGGTCGTCCTTAACATATGGCTACACTCGTAATGGGCTACTGTTAGCGAAAAGATAATGGGCTAGGATTACGAATAGTGAGCGTAGCCACTATACGTCATCATGTCCTCCCAGTCTAGTATGCAAGGTCACCACCAAGGTTACTAGACTTTACACCATATCCCTGTAAGCGTATCTACGTCGAAAGAAATGGGAAACCCGTGTACGTAATACGGGTGAGTGTGCTCGAATGCTTGGTTTCCCGTGATTAGACGGTAAGGACCCCGTAAGAAGAAAGCATGTTCTATAGCCGGGGTAACACTGGCATTGGCAAGGTATCATTCTTATTCATCTCTAACGTGAGGACGATAAGAAGGTTTTTGTGAAGGTGGAGGTGGAACCCGTATGCTGCATCGTGAACATTTGAAGGCGTACTTCTTATACCCACTAATGATGCAGCATAGCGCGAATATTTCATTCGTCTTAAGGCCAATAGAAGACATACTTCTGCGGCATGTTTATGCGGATATTATATCCTCTTGCGGCCACAACATTTGACAATGATTTTCCAAAATTCTTTACGTCTTTTCCCGAACTAAAACGTAGTTGATCAGACACCGTCTAATTACGGTCAAACAATATCAACTTCGGAAAAATCACTCAAATGGTCGGGCAAAGAAATTCGTCGCGGAAGACGTACTTTCGCAACAAAGAAATGTGCCAACGGAAGACGTGCTTCCGCGGCGAAGATAGTGAGTGCGCGGAAGAATTACTTCCTTGACCAAGGTAACGAGTGCTCGGAAGAATTACTTCCGCGACCAAGATAATGAACCCGTGGAAGGATTCTTCCACGGAGAATGATAATGAGCCCGTGGAAGAGTACTTCCACGACGAAAATAATGAGCACGTGGAAGAGATACTATCATGGCGAAGACAATAAGCACGTAGAAGAGATACTTCCACAGCAAAAATAATGAGCACGTGGAAGAGATACTTCCACGGCGAAGATAATAAGCACGTGGAAGAGATACTTCCACGGTGAAGATAATGAGCACGTGGAAGAGATACTTCCACGGAGAAGATAATAAGCACAAGGAAGAGATACTTCCACGACGAAGATAATGAGAACGTGGAAGAGATACTTCCACGGCGAAGATAATAAGCACGTGGAAGAGATATTCCACGGCGAAGATAATGAGCACGTGGAAGAGATAATTCCACGGCAAAGATAATAAGCACGTGGAAAAGATACTTCCACAGCGAAGATAATTAGCACGTGGAAGAGTACTTCCAAGACGAATGATAACGAGCACGTGGAAGAATACTTCCACGGTGAAAGATAACGAGCACGTGGAAGAATACTTCCACGGTGAAAGATAATGAGCACGTGGAAGAATACTTCCACGGTGAAAGATAACGAGCGCGCGGAAGGAGTACTTCTGCGGCGAAGGAATAAGCCAATGGAAGAGATACTTCCATGGCAAAGGAATAAGCGCGCAGAAGGAGTACTTCCGCGGCGAAGGAATAAGCCAATGGAAGATATACTTCCATGGCACAGAAACAAGCGCGCGGAAGGAGTACTTCCACGGCGAAGGAATAAGCCAATGGAAGAGATACTTTCATTGTGCAAAACAAGCGCGCGGAAGGAGTACATTCGCGGCAAAGGAATAAGCCAATGGAAGAGATACTTCCATGGCGTAATAACAAGCGCGCGAAAGGAGTACTTCCGCGGCGAAGGAATAAGCCAATGGAAGAGGTACTTCCTTGGCAAAGGAATAAACCGGCAGAAGGCAGACTTCTGCGGCAAAGGAATATATCCAAAGATATTTGTGTGACGTGCACATAAATAGTGGTATTATTATACCCTAGTAGCCCCCAAGTTTAATGGTGCTACACTCGATTAGTAGTATTAAACTTAATCAAGTATTCAAAAAATTACGATCACGTAGACCAATGCAAATGGACGTACCATAGCCGCGTACGAAAGATAGACATTGGTTTCGAACATGCGAACCAACGCGGATGGGTCTTGCCATAACCGCGAATTGTCACATAGTATAAGACGTATCTTAACTAACTTATTGGATGAGCTATGCCATTACGTGCGGCGTATCGCTACTACCATAAGGACAGTAAAAGTTTTGACAAAAATGTCGTTAGACGTGCACATTGTGTCTTTTGCAAGTCCATCATGAGTCATGTGGTTTGCTTAACTTACTACAACGTCTTGATAGCAAGGTGTCTAACAAGGATACATGATCCGTGGTCGTTGGGTTTGCAACCCTCTTACACGACAAGTTGAATTATTAGGTTCACTCAATCCTCTTATTCCACTTGGGAACGATAGGTACATGTACGCCCGTAGGCAAAAGATATCCGAGTGTACGGACTAGCACGGATGGACGTACCATGACCGCGAATGATAAACATAATATTTAAAATATATATGTAATATATCTTACCGATTTAAAAGATATATATAATAAAAATATCGGAATATATCCTAAAGACTATCTTGTAGTAATTTAAATGATATGTGTAGTATCCGTTATTAATATAAACAATATACCTGAACATGCGGATTAATTACGGCAGAGGCGGCTCATGTCCGTGGTTAAAAAATAAAATATGACCGAACATATAGATAAGCACGGCTGAACATACCATGGCCGCGAATAAAAAATAAAAATAATTGATGAATGTGCAGACGAGTGCGGATGGACGAGCCATGACCGCGAATCACGATATTACTACGTCAGGTCGTGACATATACGAAAACTATATTAACCAAATCAAAAGATATATGAAAATATCTTCTTTTTTTGAATTAAAAGATATGCGTACTATCTTTTATAAATATAAAAAATCCCGATAATATTTTTAGAAGATATAGGTAATATCTTTTTGCAATTTAAAATATACATAATATTTTTTATAAATTGAAAAGATATTGATAAAATATTGTCAAGAATTAAAAAGATATCAGTAATATCTTTTATAAATATGAAAAATATTGATAATATATTTTTTGAATTTAAAAGTTATGGGTAATATCATATTTACCTATTGAAAAAAAAAAGATATTTGAAAAATATATGTTTGATTAGTTTAATATATATGCGTAATATCTTTTAATAATATAAACAATCATGCGAACTAGCGAAGGGTGCGGCTCATAATCGTAATTTTAAAAAAAATAAAATATGTTTGAAGGGGCGGACGAACGTCACTGGACATGCCTCGACCGCGAGTAATAAAAGATATATATCTACAAAAGATTCATATGCGCAAGTAATTGAAGGTGCGGACGAGCGTCGCGGATGTACATGTAACACCCCCAAATTTACACAATTCAATACAGCGAAAGACTCATTGGTGTTACGGGATAGCACATTACTCACATCACACACAACGCTTAAAAATCGCGTCGTTTAATAATAAAGCATTTCCATTCATAAATGTCAAGTTTACATAGGTCCCAACTCATATTATTTCATACAAATTTTACAAAGCATTTGAATGGAAATTGTTATTTAAGTGTGGGCTCAAGTACCTGAGATAAAACATGTTAAAAGAAAAGGTCAGCGATAACGCCGAGTGAATTCATAGAGTTTAATGAAATCCATCAATATAACATCGGTATAAAATTATTACCGAAAATCATTTTATACAAATCTTTGTAATAGGACATAAAATAGCCGAAGTCATTTTATACAAATCCTTATCAAAAATCATAATATAGGCTTTAGCCTTCAAAATCATTATACGAACCAAAGTCGTAAAAACATCATACAATACGTTTATAACGTTTTATAAAGTTAAATAAAAACCGTTATATGAATATGGGTATGAAAAACCAAAACACGAACACAATATCAATAATATGACCCCGTATAGTCAGGCAATATATGGTAATTCAGTGCGTATAGCAGTATTTCGTTTATTTTTGGATTATTATAAGCCGCATGACATTGTTACCTTACTATACCAAACAACGGGTAGCTAACCCGAAACTCATTCGCCCATCTAAATTAGCGTGTCGTCACAAAAATCACGCTATGGAAATCTTCTCATACATAAATTTTCTTACCAATCAATGTGGCACGACGGGGATCAACCGTCAAGGCGCGAACTGGGGTGATCGTCCCCAAATAGTACTATTATATGCATAAGCGTCTACCAAATCCCGGTAGTTCACAATTCATGCTAATGGGACTTTTAGTGACATAACCTAACTTTAATAATCCATTTCACTTCATTTATCGGGTCATATATTCATTCATCGGGTCATACAATCAGTCGGGTCCAAATCAATAAACAAACAATCAGGACAAATGGTGTCCTATTTTATCAAAACTAACATGTTATCTCCCTCGCGGGTTTATAAAACATTTCATAAAAACATTTAAAAGAGTGCGAGGCTATGAACTCACGTTGATGTGGGAAAGCGGGTTATCGGCAATTCGGATGTACGGTACATGCTTCAATTACGGAAACCTAGACAAATAATACTCGTCTTAGACTCTTGTCCAATGACTTTATAAAAATAACAATTATGTATACATATGATGATTTTATAAATATGATGATGATCAAGTGGGTTTATACATCTTTACTCATTCATTATAGTGTTTATGTGTTGGTAACATTTTTATACTAGTTTTACTAGTTTTACTTATTATATGTTTTAGGCCCAATAAGCCTATTACAAGCCCAATACTTTATATTAGTCTATTTTACACTTTTATTATCAGTATTATACTTTTCATGCTGGGCCCAAGTGGGTTAAGCCCAATAATTAAATTTTTAAGTGTTTAGCCCATTTCGTTGGATTAATAGTCCAATAATGCTAACTTAGCCCGTTAATGTCCATATGTTATATAGTTCGGGTTTCATCGGTTTTACTTGTATTAAGTACTTATATATCAGTATATGACTTTTAAAAAGTTTACATTAGACGGGTCCGATCGTCTAAGTTTTAACTGACGAAAAACGTTAATTTTACGGTATTAGCCGTAAAGACGTAAAAATCATGTTTATAGTTTTTATAACTTATAAAACTTACCAAACTACCATTTTTATATAATGTCCATTTATTTATCCTTATACATATTTATATAAATGAAATATATAAGTTAGTGGGTTTTAATTCACATTTTATACTATATTTATTTGAGTGCTTATATAATAATATTAAACTTTAATTTCACAAAATCAGTCTTAAATTTTAAGTTCACTAAAATGTCCATATCTAGAGTTATATAATGAGATAGGACCTCAAATTTTATCACATAAAATAAATGATATGTGCTTCATTTTATTCTGTTATAGCTACTGATGAATCAACCTCTAAATATTTTAATAAATTCTTCCAAAACAGTGTAGGCAGATTTGCACTCTAAACTTGTTTTGATCATATCTCACTCATTTTGATGATTCCATTGCATGGCCAACTCTCACATTTGTATAACACCTAATAATTACTGTATATTGATTCCACTTTACCATTTTATCAGTTTAACATTTGGTTACATACTGTTTTTATACAACCATCACATTAAGCAATATTTTAACCATTTTACATGTGGTTTTCCATCTTTTTACCCATGTTTATCAACACCAAATCCCCACATAATATTTTTATCATGATTCATCATCATATACATATACTTAAATAAAGAAAATAAAAGATTACATAATCAAAATAACAAAAGGATAGGAAGAACAATCTCTATACCACCATTAGTGATGAAAAGATGAGGTTTTTGATGAACAAGACTTGTTTCTTGTTATCAAATCTTCAACTTTAGCAAGGCAACCTCTTGGGTCTTTTGGATGGATGAAAATCTTCATGAAATCAGCCCTTTAACCTCATGAAAACTCCTTTTCATAGGTTAGGATCAACTCCAATCTTCATATCTTCAAAGGGTTGTCATCTTGATCAAGTTTAAACACTAGATTTGTGGTAGAAACTTGATCAAAGGATGGTGTTTTGTGGTGGTAAAAGAGACGGCCAAAGGAGAGAGTTGAGAGAGAATTTGGGTGGTTTGCATGGTTGAAAATGAGATAAATGGTTTAAGTTACTTGTTTTGTAACTTTGGTGGTTTTGGTGGAAGGCTAAGGACATGTGTCCTTAGTCTTGGTGTAAGCTTGACAACTTAGCTTCCATAAGCTTATTATGGACGCCACATGTAGGGGGGGGGGGGGGGGGTGGGGTAAGAGTTATCTTGTCTCATCCCCACTAATTTACGGGTATTCCTCGATTCTAGTTTCCTCGATTTGCGTGTCCTCGGGTCGTTTTACGAAAAACGTTTTTATAAATTATGAATCAACGGCACAAAACGAATCTAATAAAAATTGTCTCATCAAAAACGGAGTTCGAAAACGTAAATACGTAATCCTAAGGTTTCCGGTTTAGTTGTAAAGTGCGTTAAATTATTCACGTAAGTCCTAATCTCTTCTCGTAAATTTGTGAGTTTATGAACCAACACAAATTTAAAATCCCAAAATAATATTCACGGATAAATTTATTTTTTGAAATGTCGGACTATCACCAAAACGGTGTATGTAAACGTAAGCACGTAATGTGGAATCCTCCGTTATAGACGTAGTCGATGCTACTTCAAGACGTAAACCCAAATTTCTTCCCAAAAATAAGTGAGTTCATAATATAACATTAAAATAATGTTTTTAAATAACACTTGAGAATAAAATATCAACCATAAATTGACGGATTGTCACAGCATTTACCCCTAAACAGGATCTTTGTCCTCAAAGATCATTTTATATTACTACACGCTTCTTATAGAGTTAAAGCCATGTGGGTATTTCCTCCACATCCGATCTTTTCTCATAAGTGTAATCCATTACAATATGCGAGTTTCTTCAAACATAACTACGGGAATAAGATCAGGCTAAATGTTGACTTACTTTCTCTATCCATGATGTTCACGGGTTTCTGATGAATGCAACTTTTCGCCGATCTAAAATTTACTAAGAAACAATCAGATTTTCACTTGATAGACATTTTATCAAGTTCGATATACTAAACATAATTCACACAGTTCTTGAAGTCCTAGGGTAGATCCAGCTTATATGCCTTTCAAACCAACTCTTTAGATTATCTTAATGGTCCCATACAACGGGGACTTATTTCCCATGATCTTTCAGATCATCAATTTACTTTTCCATGGTTAAAACTTTTGGCATAACTTCGCTACCCATCATGCACTTCAAGATCTACACTTCATATTCACATAACCCCCTGCCCACTACCGGCAGTCAATAAACAGATCCTAATTTCAACAATCAATTCAGGTCTCGCGGGTCGGGTATTTTGTAAGGTTAGGTTGGTCATCATAGGCAACCTTAAACCTAAAAGACATGTCCAACTCACAATGGGTGTATGTCGGGTGTCTTTATCCCAACTCCTGCTTACAAATGCTCTCATATTTAGATCCTAACAAGATTCGATCTCGATCCTAATACGATAATTATCAATGATAATCTCTCCAAAGGAAAACGATTATACGGTTCATTACCAAAGGTCAATCATTCAAACATAAAACAAGACTTCTAGTGTTTTGTATCGTTACTTTACCTCGTCCCTTCGATTGGGGTGGTAAACAGTACTCTCATCAAGGTTGGTTCCCAATGACTTCTGAGCAAATCTCTAGAAATTCGATGCGAAGCGAGGATCTTGATAGAGATGATCGATACATGCACACTATGTTTACACAACTCCTTTATATACAAAAGAGTCAATTTCTTCATCAAGAATCTATCATTAACAAGAATGATATCAGTAGATTTGGTCAGTCTGTCGACGATGACCCAAATCGAATCAAATTCTGATGATGACCTTTGCAATAGTTAGAGGTTTACTAATGTATGAGGCGATGTCTGCCTTCATAATTTGCCATCAGTACAACTTCTTCAGATAAAGATACACTAAATCAGAAATGGCATGAATAAAATACGTATATTTACAAGATTCCAACATAACTATATCTTACAATCCTCCATATTTAGGCGACCACAAACGGCCTTTAAAACATTTAACACCTTCGGGTTCTTAATTTTAATGGTTCACATTAGCCGCGAACCCCTTTTTATTATCTATATTATCCTTTTTACAAACATCGTTTATTTTTATATTGTTCGGCAATTTATTTTGCACAGTCATTATTAGGGAACACATCCTAATCGGTTCTTTATCCTTTCTACATAATGTGTCAGTATCTACATTCACCTTTCCTGATGATATAATTATCATGTCCACAATTCACTCAGAAATTCTTTCTTCATATTTTCTAAGTTTTTGTTTCGTTTCCACTATTATTTTTATCAGTTTTACTTAATCCGACATTTAAAGCGTCGATAAGTATTACTAGTAATTAAATAATAAATATTTAATTTTTATGAAACGTAAACGTAAGAAGTTCTAAATTTTCCCGGTTCGTCCAATTATAGGAAAATGTTCAAAAGAAAAAAAATTGAATTTAATTAACACAATTTTTGTTGATTTACCAAAAATAATTAGTGAGATTCGTAAATGTTCGAAAAATCTTTGGTTACACTTTGATCAAAATTTTCTTAGTTGAAAAGAAAAAATTGTCGTTTCAAATTTCAGGTCAAGGTTTAAATGGTTTCCTCAATCCCTCTTAGGTTGTCTTGAGGTATGCACAAACATTTACCCCTAAACAGGAGTTTAGTTAAATGATTTGGGCATAAGGAAATAATCCCTTAAAAATTTCTTTGATAAATTACTTGTCAAAACATATTTCCACTTTCTTTTTGGTCAAACCCAAAGTCTTAAATGACTTCTAATTTTTTAAGAGTCAATATACATATATCTTACCATCATTAATCAAACGGTCATTTTATGTAAAGGATCAAGCCTTAAATCACATGTTAAAAATTCAAGGTACAAGTTTTTATTGTTCGGCCAATTCAGGGCAATCTATAAATAATTATTAACTCATTCTTATTCTTATAAACAAGCATATGGTTCTTAATGATCAAAAGCATGAATTTATCAAATTACAACCTACACACGTGATTCACCAAATTTATGAAAACTATATGCGCATTGATCAATCCAAACGACATCACGTGAAACTCATAATGTGCATTACAAGTTCTGGATGTAGTGATTGGAATAGATAATCTTTTTCGCGGACGCGAAATTGATGATAACCATGCCGTGGATAAAATTCCTGAATATAAGCTAGAACTTTGCAAATGATCGAACAATCTATCATCTTGGGTACTGGATATAGATTTTTATCGTCAATTTACCTAATTCACGGTAATCCAACAAATATAAGGAATAATAACACCATAGCTCTTCATAATGACGGGCTCGGTAGAATAAAATCTTTCTCCGACAACTCTCTCAGTTGTACAGTAATTCTTTTAATTCAGATGGTGCTGACGTACAATGCACATGCCACAGGTGCAGCACTGGGAATATAATCACTTCCAATTTCAACTTTCCTTAATAGCGAAAGTTTAGGTAATTTACCAGCAAATACCTCCTAAAGTTTCAGATAACGGAAACATCTTTTTAATAAATTCATATTAGGTTCTTTCTAGATTATAATATCTATGACTAGTTCATAACCATTCATGGTATAATTTCAAGTCTAACTGCAGGATATGGTCATCCATCAAGAATTATTTAGATCACTTTTGATAATCAACATCTTATCTTTTAGGGGAATTCTATTCGAGTTCCCATCAATTAAGACAATGTCGTCATGTCATAATCAATCAATCCATTCTACTGGCACCATCAACTTTCCAGTTTCATTACCGTTGATAAGATGTGAACTTCTCAAAAGACTAATAATAACTCATAATCCTTCACAAATTCAAGGATATAGGGAGGCACAACTACCATTAAAAGAGTAAGGTCAACGCATAATCTACGCGAGAGAATTTCAAATCAGATAAAGACGAAAACATTTAATGAATATGAATATATCCCATGTTTTCATAATTTGAGTACGCATTCGAAAGCTCCTCGGATCGTTACCCAGGTCATACAAATGAAATCTAATCAAAAGAAGTGATAGGAACGTCGATATATCCAGTCGGGTATCAACACTCGGTAATTAGATACTTTTCCAAAGAATCTTATCATTTACAGAAATGAACAAGAAGGGGATATCCATTGTCAAATAAGACAATATCCATAGATGAGTAGATTCGACTAAGAAGAATAAATAGTACGGGCACATATGTAGGTTTCCCTATCAATATGTCCCTATTTTTCACTTCTTGAAGATCTCATAAAATTTAATCTTTCACAATCTTCAAAGAAAATTTAGTGTTTATTAATAATTTTAATGTGACTACTAATCAGTCTTGCATGGTCCCTTCCAAATTGTATGTAGACGCGCAACTATATACAATTTCAAGATTAACGATGCAATACTCAGTTCGTCAAAATTTTATCATCATGTTTATAATAAAAACATTTTCATGCTTAATTCTTAAATAAGAATCAAAAATAAGTTTACAAAGATTTTCTTTGTTATGAATACAATTAATTTTTCCAAGGTGTTTTATAAAAAACTTTACTTCGATAACAATCACTTATAAATCTCACTTTGAATAATCCTAATAGTGATGAAAATTCAATTTTTCTCAAGGGATACTATTGTATCTTATAA
The DNA here is from genome assembly GCA_025667525.1 of Glebionis coronaria. Taxonomy (NCBI): domain Eukaryota; kingdom Viridiplantae; phylum Streptophyta; class Magnoliopsida; order Asterales; family Asteraceae; genus Glebionis; species Glebionis coronaria. The sequence goes on from JANFOE010000694.1 coordinate 294,581, forward strand.
AAATAATGAGTGATCTGCAAAAGAGTGATGAAAGCTTGTTCACCAAGAACTAACTACAATATGATAGGAAATGAGCTTAGCCAATTAATCATGAGGTTCATGACCTCGATGGCACTCAGGAATACAAAGAGAATAATCCACAACGTAACTTAATTCGAGATGAGTAATTGTTCAATGGTTGCATCACTAATGCGAACATTAGGATGAAGCAATAAAGGATAGATAACATCGATACATGTTGAATTTAGCAATCAAAGGTAGTCTTTTCATTAATCACAAACAAGTCAGAATTGTACCGTAACACATTGTGTGTCACTATGTCATACAATTCCAAGAACTCATCCTACCAACTGATATCTCAGTTAAGTTAGGGATTTTTAAAAGATACCACAATGAATACTAATCTACAATGGTGATTAGGTGTTCCACCTGTCCCAGAAGATCCATCGGTCTCAATTCAGAAGAAGATTTCTTCAATTTATTTCTTGGACACTAGGCATCCTCGTCATTGGACAATGGCCTAGGAATAACCCTTAACACGAACCAACAATCATTTAAAACCTAATAATTCAATCACATGACTTAACGGATTCCTCTTAACAATCTCATATTCCATATAAGTTAAATTTTACTTTTATTCAAGTTTCAGCCAAATCATACTTAATTCGATATCCTACCTCATTCTCCAATACTTTCAACCTTATTCTTAGACCTTAATAGGGCAATAAAGGTTCGATATAAGCAACACTTAATTTCCAATCCTATAGCTCCTTCATCAATAGTTATCAAATGAGTCACTAGTATGAAATGACTCACACATTCAATTAGACTTCTCGGAAAGGTACTTGTGGCATGAGGCTTTTGGGTAATGGTTCCAATGACAGCCTCAAGTGCAACATTCACCCTTTCGATTTCATTTAAGAATTGGATGAAAACAAATCAGATGACACCTTTCCAGGTGGTAACGTTTTGTCAAACTCCACTCTATAAGGAAATATCGTCATGACATCGATATCAGATTTAATCTCGCCAATTCTTCTTTAATATCACAATCAACTAATATCAATATTTCTACAAGTATCAACCATTTTGTTGTGATCATATATATCCACAACTTGGTTTAGATCTGGAATAGCTAGAATTCCTACGGGAATAGCTTCGATTGATTTGCTAGGGGAGTTAGGGTTCCTTGTGACAATCTACGTCGTATAAATATCTCGTATAAATATTAAAATAATCATCAAACAATCATGTAATCAAATTACAACATATATATATATATATATATATATATATATATATATATATATATATATATATATATATATATATATATATATATATATATATATATATATATATATATATATATATATATATATATATATATATATATATATATATATATATATATATATATATATATATATATATATATATATATATATATATATATATATATATATATATATATAATCCAAGTTATATATATATATATATATATATATATATATATATATATATATATATATATATATATTAAAATAACACTTCTCAGTCTGGCCTTGTCGGTAACTAGGGAATTCTTCGGCACCGTTATAGTCAAAAGATTTTTAGACATTTTGTGAAAAATGTTTATAGTTAAGATTTTGAAATGTTTTATTCAAAACCTTAGTTTTAAAAATCTTTCGTTCTCTATAACGAGAGCTCTGATACCAAACTGTAACACCCCCAAATTTACACAATTCAATATAGCGGAAGACTCGTTGGTGTTACGGGATAGCACATTACTCACATCATAGACAACGCTTAAAAATCGCGTCGTTTAATAATAAAGCATTTCCATTCATAAATGTCAAGTTTACATAGGTCCCAAGTCATATTATTTCATACAAATTTTACAAAGCATATGAATGGAAATTGTTATTTAAGTGCGGGCCATGAATTCTTGTCGTCTTCCCGAGAATTACCTTCAAGTACCTGAGATAAAACATGTTAAAAGAAAAGGTCAACGATAACGCCGAGTGAATTCATAGAGTTTAATGAAATCCATCAATATAACATCGGTATAAAATTATTACCGAAAATCATTTTGTACAAATCTTTGTAATAGGCCATAAAATAGCCGAAGTCATTTTATACAAATCCTTATCAAAAATCATAATCTAGGCTTTTGCCTTCAAAATCATTATACGAACCAAAGTCGTAAAAACATCATACAATACGTTTTATAACGTTGTATAAAGTTAATAAAAACCGTTATATGAATATGGTTATGAAAAACCAAAACACGAATACAATATCAATAATATGACCCCGTATTGCTAGTCAGTCAATATATGGTAATTCAGTGTGTATAGCAGTATTTCGTTTATATTTGGATTATTATAAGCCGCATGACATTGTTACCTTACTATACCAAACAACGGGTAGCTAACCCGAAACTCATTTGCCCATCTAAATTAGCGTGTCGTCACAAAAATCACGCTATGGAAATCTTCGCATACATAAATTCGCTTACTAATCAATGTGGCACGACGGGTATCAACCGTCAAGGCGTGAACTGGGGTGATCATCCCCAAATAGTACTATTATATGCATAAGCGTCTACCAAATCCTGGTAGTTCACAATTCATGCTAATGGGAGTTTTAGTTACATAACCTAACTTTAATAATCCATTTCATTTCATTTATCGGGTCATATATTCATTCATCGGGTCATACAATCATTCGGGTCCAAATCAATAAACAAACAATCGAGACAAATGGTGTCCTATTTTATCAAAACTAACATGTTATCTCCCTCGCGGGTTTATAAAACATTTCATAAAAACATTTAAAAGAGTGTGAGGCTATGAACTCACGTTGATGTGGGAAAGCGGGTTATCGGCAATTCGGATGTAGGGTACGTGCTTCAATCACGGAAACCTAGACAAATAATACTCGTCTTAGACTCTTGTACAATGAATTTATAAAAATAACAATTATGTATACATATGATGATGATCAAGTAGGTTTATACATCTTTACTCATTCATTATAGTGTTTATGTGTTGGTAATATTTTTATACTAGTTTTACTTATTTACATGTTTTAGGCCCAATAAGCCTATTACAAGCCCAATACTTTATATTAGTCCATTTTATACTTTTATTATCAGTATTATACTTTTCATGTTGGGCCCAAGTGGGTTAAGCCCAATAAGTAAATTTATAAGTGTTTAGCCCATTTCGTTGGATTAATAGTCCAATAATGCTAACTTAGCCCGTTAATGTCCATATGTTATATAGTTCGGGTTTCATCGGTTTTACTTGTATTAAGTACTTATATATCAGTATATGAATTTTAAAAAGTTTACATTAGACGGGTCCGATCGTCTAAGTTTTAATTGACGAAAAACGTTAATTTTACGGTATTAGCCGTAAAGACGTAAAAAAACATGTTTATAGTTTTTATAACTTATCAAACTTACCAAACTACCATTTTTATATAATGTCCATTTACTTATATTGATTCCAATTTACCATTTTATCAGTTTAACATTTGGTTACTTACTGTTTTTATACAGCCATCATATTAAGCAATATTTTAACCATTTTACATGTGGTTTTCCATCTTTTTACCCATGTTTATCAACATCAAATCCCCACATAATATTTTTATCATCATTGATCATCATATGCATATACATAAATAAAGAAAATACAAGATTACATAATCAAAATAACAAAAGGATAGGAAGAACAATCTTTATACCACCATTAGTGATGAAAAGATGAGGTTTTTGATGAACAAGACTTGGTTCTTGTTATCAAATCTTCAACTTTAGTAAGGCAACTTCTTGGGTCTTTTGGATGGATGAACATCTTCATGAAATCAGCCCTTTAACCTCATGAAAACTCCTTTTCATAGGTTAGGATCAACTCCAATCTTCATATCTTCAAAGGGTTTTCATCTTGATCAAGTTTAAACACAAGATTTATGGTAGAAACTTGATCAAAGGATGGTGTTTTGTGGTGGTAAAAGGGACGACCAAAGGAGAGAGTTGAGAGAGAATTTGGGTGGTTTGCATGATTGAAAATGAGATAAATGGTTTAAGTTACTTGTTTTGTAACTTTGGTGGTTTTGGTGGAAGGCTAAGGACAAGTGTCCTTAGTCTTGGTGTAAGCTTGACAACTTAGCTTCCATAAGCTTATTATAGACGCCACATGTAGGGGGGGGGGGGGGGGGGTGGGGCAAGAGTTATCTTGTCTCATCCCCACTAATTTACGGGTATTCCTCGATTCTAGTTTCCTCGATTTACGTGTCCTCTGGTCGTTTTACGAAAAACGTTTTTATAAATTATGAATCAACGGCACAAAACGAATCTAATAAAAATTGTCTCATCAAAAACGGAGTTCGAAAACGTAAATACGTAATCCTAAGGTTTCCGGTTTAGTTGTAAAGGACGTTAAATTATTCACGTAAGTCCTAATCTCTTCTCGTAAATTTGTGAGTTTATGAACCAACACAAATTTAAAATCCCAACATAATATTCACGGATAAATTTATTTTTTGAAATGTCGGACTGTCACCAAAACGGTGTATGTAAACGTAAGCATGTAACGTGGAATCCTCCGGTTTAGACGTAGATGATGCTACTTCAAGACGTAAACCCAAATTTCTTCCCAAAAATAAGTGAGTTTATAATATAACATTAAAATAATGTTTTTAAATAACACTTGAGAATAAAATGTCAACCATAAATTGACGGATTGTCACAGTACAGGCCACCACGACCGTGAATAAAAAACATAAAACTATTTTCGGATGGGCGAAGCGCCACAGAAGGACGAAACCATCACCGCAAGTAAAAAACAAAGTATTGATTAGAAAATATATGTTGTATCTTATCTAAAAACAACTAGTATGTTTATATGATAGAAACAAATATATCGTATCTTTGTACATTATTTCTGATCTCTACATTGTAGTTAACAAACTTTAATAGTATCATTATCTAAAAACCGAAATATGGGTATATCCTTGCATGTTCACGTTTTAGATAAGGACAATTACAAAGAATACATGGAATATATTAAGCGAATTATAACTTAGAATAGCATAATATCATACTATCTTGCGCTTATGTTTTTTTTTCATAAACGAATTGCATGCTCATCTAATATGAATGTTATAAAGTTATTTATATGTACCTCGTAGGTACAAGTTTCATGTTGGCCATGCCATCATGTGTATTATAATGTTTTTTCAATAGGTGAAAATTACATTTAGTGATAACAAGTTTATCAAGTGTATTCTGTAAAACAATTGTACTAGGCGTTATTTATCCACGGTGACGATATTTATCCAGTACGATGTTAAGGCATCATTAGAAATTAGATGAAACATCAAATCTAATTTAGATACAACAAGTATGCACATGGAAAAAATTGGCAAAAATCTATGTATGTTCATGGCAGGATGCAAACAAAAATACCAAGGTTTTAGAATTACCAATTTTCGGTATAGATCTTTGCTTTTCGATATGATTAGAACACGAAACATGTATTGTTCCGGGTCCCACGGTGGCGCCAACTTGTTGGAGCATAATTTGGCTAGGTCGGTCTGACGATTCTCCTGGGCCGTTCGTCGTCTTCTCGGGGTCCTGAGTAATGCTGCAAACAAAGGTAAACCGGTTAGACGTGGACCCGAGGCCGGAGCCCCGGGGTCCACCTCCGATGGTCAAGTTGGTATTTATTGATATATTGTATAAGAGTTGTGGTTAAGAGAGAGAACCTGATTATAATGAGACCCTACCCCTGTTTATATAGTTCTAAGGTCTCTTGAAGGATAAGTTAGGTATGTGTGGGTCGCGGGCCTGTTGGGCCGGGCCGAATACTGACTATACGTCGACATCCGCAACTATTGGATCTGCTAGAAATGCTAACTCTTCTTCATCGAGCTCTCGTCCTTGTGCTTGAGCATTAACCAAGTAGATCTTATTTTGAAACCATGTGCTATCCCTTTTCCTCTTTGGCTGCTTACACTCTCGAGCCATGTGCCCTTCCCCTTTAGAGTTATAGCAGATAATCATCTTTACCTCGCCACTGTTGTTTCCTCTTAAAGCAGTGTTGAATGGGCATGTAGAAGTATTAGATGAGCTTGGTCTTCCCTGAAGTGGTTGCACAGTAACTCTCCCATATTAAATTGTTGCTTGTTGACGAGAGTTAGAAGAAGTTCTGAACTGATTGTTTGTTAGAGATAGTCCTCTATAACCTCTTTTGTTCAACTTTTGAGCTATGTAGGCAAACATTTGTGCAAGAACATCAGTAGGATTATCCCCTTGTCTAAACTCGGGAATTAGAACTTCATCATCACAGTAAAAAACCGGTGCTGGTGGAGCCACATGCACACTGGAAGGAGTACTAACATGTTATGAGTAGTGAGGTTGAGGAACTTCATGTTGCTGGTAAGTGATAGTTGGATTTGTTGGTGCTTGGTAAGGAGAGTATGGTTGTTGAGCACGTTGTGATGATAATGCTGGTTGCTGATATTGTTGATGATATGATGTAGGTGGTTGTGGATGAATCGAATACCGAGGAAAGCTCGGAGTTTGTTACAAGGGCTGATATTACGGAGAGTTGTTATATGATAAAGTTGGATGATTTGCCATTAACGCCAATGGTTCGGAATAAGATCCTTGAGAAATGCGTTTCTGGATCACTTGCTTTTTGTGTTGCTGCAAGAAAGCATAGAGTTGATATAGATTTGATTTTTGCAAATCGCGAATCATTTTAACATCAGTGACATATTGGATCCATTCCGGGGGTAACGTATTCAAGAACTTAGTGTTGAGTTGAAACTGAGCAATCCTTAGATTATACACATTTAAGTCATTCATCAAATTGGTGAAGCGCTAGTAGTAGTCATGAAGAGTTTCCCCTGGAATGTATGTGAACCTATAAAACAAGTCATAAAGTTGACACTCTCGTTCCAGCTTGGTGAGTGAAGTCCCTTGTAACAAAACAGTTAAGCGATCCCATTGATCCTTTGCTACTGTGTGTTCGCTTACCATTCGATAAATATCTGGTGGAAGAGCTTGAAGTATGGTCTGAACGGCCCTTTCATCCGCATCGGCAATGATTTTGTTAGCATCCGTTAATTCATGAAATAACCTTGATCGAGTCACATTGTCGACAGTAACTTCTCCCTAATCGAGTGGACCTTGCTCAATAGATTGAACCATAAGTCTCCCATAAGGTTTACCCATAATATAAGTCCTCATGAGACCTTTCCATGCTTCAAATAAGTCTTTGATGAGCAACGGTGGGCGGGTATCGGTACCCGAGATGATGGAAATATTGGTAAGCGATGTCATTGTCGGCATAAATGAATGGGGATTCATTTTTTATCACTTGAAGAAAAAGATTATCTTTTGATCGTCCAATGAAATAAAGTTGTGAAAGTTGTATTACTGACGTGAGAAGTCTTCAAAATAATGCCTAAGTCCAATAAAAAATAGTAACAATTCCGCAATGTTAAAATCAAAGTAGCACAATTCCTCAATGTTAACAGTGTATAATTCCGCAATATTTAGGTTTCAATTCCTCAATGTGCTAAAATGATTCAATTCCACAATGTGCTAAAAATGATTCAATTTCGCAATGTGCTAAAAGGATTCGATTTCGCAATGTTTGAAATTGATTCAATTCCGCAATGCACTAATAAAGATTCAATTCCGCAATGGTGCAAATGATTCAATGTCGCAATGTTGCCAAATGATTCAATGTCGCAATGTTGCAAAATTATTCAATGTTGCAATGTTGCAAAAATGATTCAGTTTCGCAATATGAATCAGGGATTCACGTTCGCAATATGAATCAGATATTGCGAATTCTTCCTAAAATTGTGGATCTCGGATGTACTTGTTGACTTTCGAGACTTTAAGCCAAAAATGAAGCCAAACACCCAAAATTTTTGCGTTTTTGACCAATCCAAGTATCACAAATCACTACCACGGCTATGTTGTCGATTTATGAACTATCTAAACACCACAAAACGCAAAATTTTTTGATGATTCGATCTCTATAAAGAAAGAAAACTCACGAAACCAATAAAGTATCTAGAACATAAATCAAGACAACTTTATTTCACCCCATAGCTCTTGATACCAATTGTAGAAATATGATAATCTTTAATCTAGCAAGAGGGTTGTTGTTTCTAGAGAGAGAAACTAGAGAGAGAAAGATGGAGAGAAATGTAAATGTATTGTGTGAAAAGTAAAACAACCAACACCCTTTACATCAAAGGAAAAGGTTTATATACCCAAGCCTAAGTGGGCTTGGGCATTCCAACCCATGCACAATCCCATGGGCTAGGTGATTAAAACAAATAAAGTAAATTACTAACTACGAGCCTACAACGTTTAATAATATTGTTGGAGTGACCGATACTTCTAATATACCTTAAAAACATATTTCCAACCGTATTATACATAAATAATTAAACGTTAACGGTAATTACGCACTCAGTTTTATTTAAATATTAAAACAGATAATTATTCAGAAAATAATTTTTAAAATTCAGAAGAACACTACGAACGTATTACGTAGGTATTATTTAATTACAGAAAGATTATTATGTTTTCAGAAAAATAAAAAACAAGAAATATAAATATGTTACGGGATGATTTACAAGTGCCGAAAACCAAACGAGAACACGTATACGTTGAAAGGTGGCGTTTGGACTCTTTAACAAAGAAAGAAACTTGGTCTTTTGGCCCAGCCCGGTTTACAACTAAACAACAGGGAAACAAGATCTCCCCATCTCAGTATCACGCATAAAAAAAGAGATTAGGGTTTCTTGGATTAGTGCCGCCAGATTAAGCAAACAAAGGGGTCTCAGCTTCATTTTTTAGGCATACAAATTCGTCCCTAGATGTTTTTCCCCAGTCCCGTAACAAGGTAAATCTTTTCTTTTTGTTCATGAGTAAAACACGAATGTGTACATAAGTTTTTATAGAAAACTTTTTGTTAATTAAAAGGAAAGAAGTGAATCACGATTTGATGTAATTGAGGGTTGATTTTGTTGTTGTGCACACAAACCGAGACACCAGGTGTCTCAGTGGTGTCTTTTTGTGATCAGCCGCATAACAGAAATCAAACAGCAGGAGTGTTTGGCTGTTCGAACAGCAACAACAGCCCAGCAGGGGTGTTTGGGTCTAGTTCGCCCATCAGGGGGTGTTTGGGACTGCGAGCAGTGGGAACCACTGCATTAGCAGTGGTAACCACTGCACTAACAGTGGGAATATATAGCAAGTAGTGGGAACATATAACATACAGTGGGAACCTTAAAAGTAAAAACAGTGGGAAAAGAATATAAAAGCAGTGGGAAGCACGGGTGACACCAGTAGCAAGTGGGCCCGGTTCGATTTGACCGAGACACGAATGTCTCGGGACGGTTTTTAGCACGAGTTCTCGGGATCGCTAATAATAATGATTACACGGGATTATTTAAATTCATTAAATCGTTTTAAAAAAAGGAGTTTATAAATAAATAAATTTAATTGTTGATTTTATTAATTTAATTAATAAAATTATATTGATATTGTTTTATCCTGTTAATTATTTTAAAACATAGGATTTATTAAGGATTTAATTTTAAAGGAACTATTTTGGAAACCTTTTAACTTTAGAGGCTTTCTATTAATAGTAGGTTACTACTTATAGTAATATCGTAAATATCAGAATAAGTATTATAGAAATCAGTAACTAATTAAAGACAGTCAGAATTACAATATTTCAAAGAATAAATAATAATACCAGAATACAATTTAATACCATAATCAAAATACCGTATATTATACAGTAATAGTATTATAGAAATCAGTAATCAGAAATACTTGATGTACGCTATTCAGTGAATATTTAAGAACAGTCGGGTTTATCAGAGATACACCAGACAATCAGATTAATCAGATTATACATAAACAGTAATACAAGAATAAAATAAATTAAATTAAGAACAGACGAGAATCAGTAATAGTAAACAGTAATCAATTAACTCATTCCTTTTTGTTATATATGTAGTAATCGTGAAGTCGGAATAGATCTTTTAGCTTTCAGTCTTATTTCATTACTTGACACGAGGTACGGATTTTCCTTCCTTTCAGTAAGGACTTCCTTTCTATGCATGATTAGGATTCCCCGCCTGCAGCCAAATGTTTTCCCAGTATATGTTATAAATTATCAGAAATTATTTTAATAACTAAGATATTGCATGAGCCTTATATACAAGCATGACCAGTTAGTTGTACTAGTTACGGAGGTACCGTAACCATGACACTTGAGGCACCGGTGTCATGACTCACCTGTAGGAGAGTGATATCCTGCAGCGTCCCATTCAGCTCAGTTGGCCATTTTATCAATATTATTAGTGGGGTGTATGGATGCATCCTAGGCAATCAGTTTATATTTTGTCAGGTGAATCTGGTGTGTGCTCTACATCCTTCACATTGGAGCTGATCCCTCCACCCAGCACATTATTTAGAGGTCACCCCTCTATAATATGACGAGGTCACCCCTCCAGTTATTCATGCAATAGTTGTTACAACACATGACCTATATAAGCTCTTGGCAATTAAAATACAATAAATACATGTTTTTATATTTAACAGATAACAGTTCAGCTTTATTATTTATAAATCAGACTTATCAGATTATACACAGATTTCCGCTGCAGCTTTACTTATCAATCTTACAGCTCCAGTATTTTATCATCTGTTTCATTTAAGTATTTCTTATCATGCTTTGTATCCGTTCACTGAGCGTTATGCTCAGCCGTAGTTCCTTTCATGTTCTAACGGCAGGTACACCAGGACACTCTTAGGATGCTGAGAGCATGTGCATTGGATGGAAGCCATCCAGACTTCTTACTTTATGCACTTCTTACATTATTCTGCTTATTTTGACATTGTTTAGTCCTTTCCTTCAGTATTTTACCTTTCATCTTTTAAGCTTATGATTAGATTACCGATGTTTGATTCTGGTATTCCCTTTATGGTCAGTTAATGTTCTAGGACATTTACCTTATGCTTTGATGACACGCCATAAATACACGTAACGGTCCACTTATCCAAGTGGGGTGTTACATATTTAAAATGAAAAAGGTTAATAATAAATATAATTAATATATTTACTTTTATAAATTAATTTTACTCAAATTATATAACTTATATAAATAATGTTTATAAAATGTATGATACATTTAACTTAATTAAAAGTCTCTGAAGTTGTATAATTTATTTAAATTATATGTTTGGTAAAATAACAATTTATACTTATATATTTATTTAAGTTACATCATTAATATTAGGTATATATATATAATAAATTAGGGTTTAGTTAAAGTTTAGGAAAATTGCATTTTAGTCCCTTGATTATATATATTGCCCGCGGCTAATTTACATAAGTACCCCTAGGGTTTGTTTAAATTTCAAACATTGGCAAAACAAGTCCCCCTAGTTACGCGTGTAACTAGCGCTTGTAAAAGTTTCCTAGGTTGCCACTTTTAGTCCTTCTTATATTCGGTTAGGGCTTAGGTTTAACCTAATTTACTTGTTAAGTGTTTTTAGGAATGAACAAGTGAACTAGTGATAGTTTGAGCTTGTGTTCAACAATGGTGGAAAGCTTAAACCAAGACCTAGCCGTGGCCCTCCTATGGTGCTCCTAGGGTTTCCTTATTTCCTTGTTGTATAAGTTAGGAGTAGTAAAGAGTGATGATTAGTATTTATGTTGCATGAGGCATGATTCAAGGTTAGTAAATGAAGAAGTAAATGAGAAATGGAGGAGTTTTGTGTAGGAGTAAATGTATGCCGAGAGTTTTGAGAGAGAGAGAGGGATAGATTGCAAGTGTTTTGTGTTGTGTGTTTGTGAAACTATGAATGTACTTGGATCTATTAATGTGAGAGAGAGATCATATGTATCTTGATAGTGTACTATGTATCTTGTTCTAGTAACTTTTGTATCTTTAGAAGATACGTGTTAGATATGGTGCAAGATATTCAAACACATGCCAATTATAGCAAAATGTCCACCCTTTCAAAAATGGTGTTGTTGTCGTGTAGTATTAGGGTCAAAGGGGACAAGAATTGACATGGTATAGTGTATGTGTTATGGTGTAAGTATGGTTGCATAGTAGGAAGGCATAGTGTACACTTGATTATGGTACTAAGCTCTCTTGCAAGTTTGTAAGTATTAATGGGAGTGTATGTACATATATACACGGCTAGTATATATCTTTGGGTAGAAATTGTGTTGACTTGTCTAAAATTGGGAGTTAACAATAGTCTATGTATTATAGTGTAGGTACTTGTATGGTTTCTAGGTATTTTGGTTAAACCTTTAGGTCACTTGGTGAAAGTATATAATGAGTATATCATTATAATTATTTTACATGAACAAAATAAATAAATGTCAATGTGAAATAATAGACATTGTTTTAAGGTGATAGATGTTAGTTCATAGTATAAGGTATATGCAAATATATACATATAAATATAAATCCAGGTACTAAATAAATTAAGTAAATAGAATTATAGTTTTTCCAAAATATGTACTGAGGTTGTAAAACCCGCATGCTTTTACCATGCATAGTACCCTTAAGATCGTACGTACTAGATTAAAACTTTCCTATTATAGCATGATTACGATTACGTGTTAGGATTTTACGTATTACGTACGTGTTAAAACACGATAAATATTTACTACGCACGAGCACGTAATAATTATTTGACAATAATTAATCTCGAACATGCGATCATGAAATCATGAACGTAATTAAATCACGAACTATTATTAATTACGTATATATATTGATTACGAACACGAATAAATATATAAAGTCACGGTTAATATTTAATGAGAACACGTAAAACACGAACACGAGAACACACGAGAACACACCAATATTTTAGACATGGAAAACATTCGGGTTACCCCTTGTGGGCCCCATTACCAAGAAATTAGGGAGGGAGGATGGGCTTAGCCCATCAATTTTTCACTAAAAGGAGGTTAAGGAATTTACACTACTCATTTTTTTTTCTACAGAAGAATTTTACAGAAAATCTAAAATCCTCCTCCTCCTTCTTTTTTTCTCTTATGGCCGCCACCTTCAAACACACCAAAAGGGGGTGTTTGTTGATCTTGGATCTTGGAATTCTTGTTGGTGTTCGTGTTTGTTCTTCATTCTTTTGATCCACGTAATCGGTAAATCCTTTTAAACCTTTTTCTTTTGATTTGATCTTTTATTAATTAAGAACATGTTATGTTTTTTTATAAAACCTAATTAGAGCATAGATCTAACATGAATTGGGATTTAATAAAATCAAAAGTAATGTTTTAAGGGGTGTTTGTTTTGGCCGCAGCCTACACCAAACCCGAGGGGGTTTCGATTTGGCCATCCGACCACCACCGAGACCATATGGTCCCGGTTGGTTGGTGTGGGTCCCACGGCAGCATCAAGACAAGGGGTACCCCGATTTGGTTCGGGGTACGGTGTCGATTTCATGTCCGGTTCATGGTTTTTAGTCTAGATCCGGTTCAGGGTGTATGTTTAGTTTTTATTTTTTTTGTGATCTTATGTTAAAATTAAATTAATAATATGACATGATTAATTTAATTACATGACTTAGGTTATTTTTATTATTAATAATCATGAAATTATTTAACCGAAGTATTTTTATATTTTAGACTTATAATTAATTAATTATTTAAAAACCATGGTTATAATTAATTAATTTACATGACTTAGGTTATATTATTAATAAATAATAATACATGTTTTAACCTAAGTATTTAACTTTATTTAATTAAAAACATGTTATACTTTAATTAAATATTTTAACCTATAGTTTCATTTAATTACATGAAATAATTATTAAACTATACATTATATTATATGACTTAGAAAATAATCATGAAAACACTTAGGCTTATATACTTAGCTTATTTAACAAGCTTATTTCTAATTATGGAAACTTTCTATTTTTAGAAACTTAATTAAATAAGGCAACTAATCTATTTATGGAAACCTTCTATTTTTAGAAACTTATTTATTTCAGGCAGCTAATCTATTTATGGAAACTTATTTAATTAAGGCAGCTGATCTATTTATGGAAACTTTCTATTTTTAGAAACTTATCTATTTTAAGAAGTAATTCTATTTTTGGAAACTTTCTATTTTTGGAAACTTTCTATTTTTGGAAAATTTCTATTTTTGGAAACTTTCTATTTTTGGTAACTTTCTATTTTAGGAAACCTGCTATTTTTGGAAAGTTACTTATTATTACACAGTAAGTATAATAATACATGAAATACCAGAAATACTTAATTAGATTAAACATAATATAAGATAAACACAGTTTAAGGCATTAAAACAGTAAAACATGGTAAGAACACATAAAATAAGCTAAGACATGACACGAAACCAGCTACGTATTTAATAAACAGATACTTATTCATGTATGTATTTATGTAGCACTAGTGGTACGGAAGTAGGATTCCGCTCAGTTCATTTTCTTCGTTCACTAGACATAAGGTACGGATTCCCGTCCTTTCAGTATGGACATTCTTTCCTTATTAGGATTCCCCGTATGCAGCCAACTGTTTTCCGAGTATTTGTTTTATATGTTTTTGAATTTCTTATGTTTAATTATAATACCTAAAGCCATATACATGCATGACCAGTTTCACCTAGTTATGGAGGTACCATAACCATAACATTGGAGGCACCAATGTTATGACTTCACCACGGCGGAGTGATTGCTCGTGGCGTCCCTTCAGCTTTTGGCCATATTATTATATTTATCATGTGGGGCGTATGGATGCATCCTAGTTACATGTTTTTAGTCAGGATTTCATGGTGAATGTGGTGTGTGCCTTGCATCCTTCACAAGGAGCTGATCCCTCCTACCCAAAAACTAGTATATTAAATTAGAGGCAGCCCCTCTAATTTGCATGATGAGGTCACCCCTCCAAGTATTCATGCACGGTGGATTTTCATGACCTATATTGGCTAATGGTAAAATATGTTAAACAATTTTCATAAGATAAACATAAGGCTTTACAAACTATAAAACCAGTTTTATGAACATGTTCCAGGTCTTCCAGGACTTATACAATTCCGCTGCTATTAAGTCTTTATTATGCTTAGTCATTCATACTATGTCTATATCCGTGCACTGAGCGTTTTGCTCAGCCATTACTTTCCTTTCCATGTCCCAAAACGGCAGGTACCCTAGGAAAGACTCGAGCATTTGGAGGACGTGCATAGGATGGAAGCTGCTAGAGACTTCTCTTCCTTTTTGCCTTCATATACTTATGCTTGTTTAGTCTTTCATTCATTTCTTTTGGCTTTATTATGTTTTGGGCTTATGTTTGGGAACCGATATTTGATTCCGGTTTTCCCTATGGTCATGTATGTTTTAGTACATTTACCTTGCATGCTTTGATGACACGCCATAATTACGCGTGACATTCCATTTATCAAAATGGGGTGTTACAATTATGGTATCAGAGCCAAGGATTCGACCTGTAGGCTCTAAAACTCGACCTGTGACTAGTGGGTAGTCACTAGGAGCTTCCTAAGCCAACGTTTGTTATTCTACGTATTGATGTTTTTAGCGCATTGTTGCTTTAACCATGATGTTTTCAACACCTTGAGGTTTTAACCTTGATGTTTTCATCGATATTGTTTTACTAAAATGGATGGACAACCGTCATTCATATTTAGTTATGTGTCATTGTTTCATGCATAATGTTCCTCGTGAACTGTGACTATGTGGACTGAACCCCAGTAGTTCATAATTAGTCACATAATTTTTTTTCTGATAAGTTTTGACAGATAAGTTTCATTTATTTATGTTTCATGTATCATTGTTGCCGGGATTATGACTAAGTAATGGTTGGTACAGGACTGGCCCTATTTAGTCGCATGTGCTTTTATCGAAACTTTTAACTTTGGTACCGACCCATAGGCGTCCCCTCGCCATGTCTTTTGTTTTGGGACCGACCCATAGGCGTCCCCTCGCACATATAAAGGTTTTTATAAACTACATTACGCATTCATGCATTGTTTTTCATGCATAAATTTTTTTTCATGATTTATTGGCATAAATTTTTTTTATGTCCCCTCATAAGTTACTATGTTTTTATGTCAAGTATGTTTTCATACTGTCATGGTTAAACTCAGTTTCATGCTGATTATGTTATACAATCCTCCATGTTAAATCGTTTCGTGTTTCTTCATGATAATTCCGTCTTCATATGGATTACGTCTTACGCCGCTTTTGTTATTTATGCTTTCACGCAAGACATTGTTGGATTTCATTGAATTCTGCTTTCATGATAGTCATGGTTGATTTTCATTGATCATGCTGTCAGGCAAATGATCGTTGAATTTTGTGTAACCACACTTTAACGTTTCCGCTATAACCAGAATGATGTCTATGCTAATACTGCCAGGTTATCATGATGGTTTTCCTAACCGTTTAACCGGTATACTTTCCTTAAATCATGACAAATGATCGACCCCATACCGATCATTTCATGTGCATTCAACGTGTAATCCATGTACCGTGTTCCATGTGTATTACACGTACCTAAATCCATGTGTATTTCACTTGCAATACTGCACGAGTATTCGCTAGTCGATTCTGAATCATCTCAGGCATATGTCCACTTGCTAATACTCTACAAATTGCTGATGTCGCTCATAACTTGGAACTGTTACTAAAGGTTGATGCTACTGACGTTCGGAGACGCTACGAGATGCGGATGTTGTTCACAACCTGGAGATCCTACAAGACGAAGACAAAGGCGTCGGAGCAAAGCAATTGGACGAGAAGATGCTTCACCAACAGACGATTCCCATCAATCATTGTCCCTAATTCTTAGTTACATGTCACACGTCATTCGGCTGTCATTTCAGCCATATGAGTGCAAACCGGTACCAGCCGGCCACTCAGCTAAATAGTTACATGAATCACGGTCATGAGAATGACCGTCATGGAACTGACAGACAGGACGATAATAACCACTACTATGACAGAACTATCCTAGAAATCGCAACTGAGGCTCCGGCCGCGGACGTGATCAGACATACAAAGGATCAGTAGTCCAACCGATCCGCCAAGTCTTGCATAATAACCTAATGTTGTAGTTCTATTGAATTACGTCTCGAGACACATGACAAGACATCAGTCAAGACACGTCTCATGTATACTTTCTGAAGGCACATGTCAAGACATCAGTCAAGACACCTGTCTCACGTATACTGTAACACCCCCAAATTTATACAACATAGTACAGCGGAAGACTAGTTGGTGTTACGGGATAGCACATTACTCACATCATAGACAACGCATAAAAATCGCGTCGTTTAATATTAAATCATTTCCATTCATAAATATCAAAGTTACATCGGTCCCAAGTCATTATATTTTGTACAAAGTTTTACAAGTATTTTGAATGGAAAATATTGTTTAAGTGCGGGCTATGAATTCTTGTTGTCTTCCCGAGAATTACCTTCAAGTACCTGAGATAAAACATGTTAAAAGAAAAGGTCAGCGATAACGCCGAGTGAATTCATAGAGTTCAATAAATTCCATCAATATCACTTTGGTATAAAATTAGTACCAAAAATCAATTCGTACAAATCATTGTAATAGGCTGTAAATTAGCCAAAATCATTTTTTACAAATCTTTGTAATAGGCCATAAAATAGCCAAAGTCATTTTATATAAATCCTTATCGAAAATCATAATATAGGCATTTGCCTAAAAAAATCATTATACGAGCCAATGTCGTAAAAACAATCATATAATACGTCTTATGACGTTGTATAAAATCAAATAAAAATCGTTATATGAATATGGTTATGAAAACCAAAATACAATCATAATATCAATAGTACGACCCTGTATTGCTAGTTAGGCAATACATCGTAATTCGGAGCGTCTATTATTATTTTGTTAATTCGGATTATTATAAGCCGCATGACATTGTTACCTTACTAAACCAACAACGGGTAGCTAACCCGATACAAATTTTTCCCATCTAAAGTAGCGTGTCGTCACAAAGGTCACGCTATTGAAATCTTCTCATACATAAATTCGCTTACCAATCAATGTGGCACGACGGGGATCAACCGTCAAGGCGCGAACTGGGGTGATCGTCCCCAAATAGTACTATTAAATGCATAAGCGTCTACCAACTCCCGGTAGTTCACAATTCATGCTAATGGGACTTTTAGTGACATAACCTAACTTTAATAATCCATTTAATTTCATCTATCGGGTCCATTAATCATTTATCGGGTCATACAATCGGGTCATTCAATCATTCGGGTCCAAAATCAATAAACAAACAATCGGGACAAATGGTGTCCAAACTTTTATAAAAACTAACATGTTATCTCCCTCGCGGGTTTATAAAGCATTTATAAAACATTTAAAAGAGTGCGAGGCTATGAACTCACGTTGATGTGGGAAGGCGGGTGATCGGCAATTCGGACTTACGGTACGTGCTTCAATCACGGAAACCTAGACAAATAATACTCGGTCTTAGACGTTTGTCCAATGACTTTGTAAAAATATCAATTATGTATACATATGATGATTATATATATATGATGATCAAGTGGGTTTACATATTCTTGTTTACTCCTTTTAGTGTTATATGTCGATAACTTTTATATTAGTTTACCAGTTTTACCCGTTTACGTGTCTTAAGTCCAATAAGCTTATTATAAGTTATTTAACTAATTTTAATCCATTTTGTACCTATATTATCAGTATGTATACTTTCCAAGTTGGGCCTAAATGGGTTAAGCCCAATAATAAGTTTATAAGTGTTTTAGTCCATTTTTGTTGTATTGTTAGTCCAATAACGTTAATTAGGTCCGTTAACGTCCGTATGTCCTATAGTTCGGGTTTTATCGGTTTTTACTTGTTATACATGTTTATATATCAGTATATAAGTTTTATAAAGTTTACATTAGACGGGTCCAACCATCTAAGTTTTATTTAACAAAAACGTTAATTTTACGGCAATAGCCGAAAAAGTCGTAAAAATCATGTTTATAGTTTTTATTACTTATAAAACTTAACAAGTTTCCATTTTTAATATTTATACACTTATTCCACCTTTTATATATTTATATAAATAGAATTCATGAGTTAGTGGGTTTTAATTTATATTTTATACATTAAAATGTTGAGTGCTTATATAATAGTATTATACTTTATTTTTCCAAAATCTGATTTTTAACTTAACTTTCACCAAAACTGCCATATCTTGAGTTCTACATGGAGATAGAAGCTCAAAGTTTTATCACATAAACTACATGATATGTGCTACATTTAACTCTTCTATAGCTACTGTTGAATCATCCTTTAAGTATTCTCTAAAAATCGTCCAAAACAGTAACTTCAGATTTATACCCTAAACTTGTTTTGATCATATCTCACTCATTATTTTGATTCCATTGCATGACCAACTCTCACATGTGTACAAGACCCATAGATTACTGTGAATCTATTTTAATTCATCATTTTATCAGTTCACCACTTGGTTCTTTACTGTTTTATACAGCTATGCAAATTAATCAAGATTTTAACCTTGTTTCTTATAGTTTTTCACCTTTTTATTCATGATTATCAACAACAAATCCCCACAAAACATTTTTATCATCATATAATCATCATAAATATATACAATAGGAAATAAAATACATGTTTACATAATCAAAATATTAAGAAGATGAGGAGGACAATCTTTATACCACCAACTTGATGTAGGTTATGAGTTTGACATGGTTTTTGATGGAGAAACTTATAGACAACCATGACCATCTTCAAGACCACCATGCTCCATGAACTTCTTGTGGAAAATCAGCCCTAATACTCCATGGAAACTCCTCCTTTGATGTTATAACTTACACCAATCTTCATCTTTTTGGATGAAGATTAACATATGTTATTTATAACATATGTTTATGGTTAGATTTTTGTCAAGTGATGGTGATTTAGGGAGAAGAATGGGACGGCATAGGTGAAGAGGGAGAGAGTGTTTGTAGCTTGTTTGCATGTTCCAAATGAGTGAAGTGGTTTGTGTTTGTTGGTTTTGTGTTGTAGAAAGCTTAATGTGTAAGCTTACTTACACATGTAAGTGTTTAAGCTACACTTTGACACCTATTGAGGTGTGTTAGCTTAAGTTGGCCGGTTTTGGGAGTGGGGTGGGACAAGTGTCCCACTTGTCTCATCCCATTTATTTACAGGTACTCCTCGATTCTAGTTTCCTCGATTTGCGTGCCCTCGGGTCATTTTACGAAAAACGTTTTTATAAATTAGGAATCAACGTCACAAAACGAATCTAATAAAAATTGTTTCATCAAAAACGGAGTTCGAAAACGTAAATACGTAATCCTAAGGTTTCCGGTTTAGTCGTAAAGGACGTTAAAATAAAATCGTAAGTCCTAATCTCTTCTCGTAAATTTGTGAGTTTATGAACTAACACAAATTTTAAACTCCAAAATAATATTCGCGAATAAATTTATTTTCTGAAATGTCGGACTGTCACCAAAGACGGTGTATGTAAACGTAAGCACGTAACGTTGAATCCTCCGGTTTAGATGTAGTCGATGCTACTTCAAGACGTAAATCCAAATTTCTTCCCAAAAATAAGTGAGTTCATATTGTAACATTAAAATAATGTTTTCAAATAAATATTGAGAATAAAATATCAACCATAAATTGACGGATTGTCACAGCATTTACCCCTAAACAGGATCTTTGTCCTCAAAGATCATCTTACTACTCGCTTCTTATAGAGTTTAAGCCATGTGGGTATTTCCTCCACATTCGGTCTTTTCTCACAAGTGTAATCCATTATAATAAGCGAGTTCTATCAAACATAACTACGGGAATAAGATCAGGCTTAATCTTGGCTTACTTTCTCTATCCATGATGTTCACGGGTTTCTGATGAATGCAACTTTTTGCCGATCTAAGCTTTACTAAGAACAATCAGATTTTCACTTGATAGATATTCCATCAAGTTCGATTTACGAAACATAATTTACGCAGTCCTTGAAGTCCTAGGGTAGATCCAGCTTATATGCCTTTCAAACTAATCTTTCTCATCATCTCAATGGTCCCAAACAACAGGGACTTATACCCCATGATTTGTCAGATCATGAATTCATTTTTCCAAGGTTAAAAATTGTGGCATAACTTCGCTACCCATTTGGCACTTCAAGATCTACATTTCATATTCACATAACCTCCTGCCCACTATCGGCAGTTAATAATCAAATCCTAATTTCAACAATCATTTCAGATTTCGTGGGTCGGGTATTTTGCAAGGATAGGTTCGCCATCATAGGAACCTTAAACCTAAAAGACATGTCCAACTCACAATGGGTGTATGTCGGATGTCTTCATTTCAACTCCTGCTTACAGATGCTCTAAGATTTAGATCCTAACAAGATTTGATCTCAATCCTAATATGATGATTATCAATGATAATCTCTCCAAAGGAAAACGATTATATGGTCTATTACCAAAGGTCAATCATTCAAACATAAAACAACACTTATATTACTCTGTATCGTTACTTTACCTCGTCCCTTCGATTTGGGATGGTACATAGTACTCTCATCAAGGTTCGTTCTCAATGAATTCTGAGCAAATCTCTAGAATTTTGATGCGAAGCGAAGATCTTGATATATATAGATGATCGATACAGGCACACTATGTTTATATAACTCTTTTGCATTTATCATTATCGAGAATGATATTAGCAAATTTGGTCAGTCTGTCGACGATGACCCAAATCGAATCAAATTCAGATGATGACCTTTGCAATAGCTAGACGTTTACTAATGAATGAGGCGATGTCTGCCTTCATAATTGTCATTAGTACAACCTCTTCAGACAAAGATACTTTTAGTCACAAATGACATACATATAATACTTATACTTACAAATTCCAACGTAACTATATCTCACAATCTCCATATTTAGGTAACCACAAGTGGCCTTTAAAGCATTTAACGCCATCGGATTCTCAATTCTAATGGTTCACATTAGCCGCGAACCCCTTTTATTATTTATATTATCCTTTTTACAAACATCGTTTATTTTTATATTGTTCGGCACTTTATTTTGCACCTTCATTATTAAGGAACACGTCCTAACTGGTTCTTTATCTTTTCTACAAAATGCGTCGGTATCTATATTCATTTCTAATGATGATATAATTATCATGTCCACAATTCACTCAGATATTTTTTTCTATATTATGCGTTAGTAATTACGTTCACCTTCCTGATGAAATAAATATCACAATCGTATTTATTCAAAATTCTTTCTTCATATCTTCTAAGTCTCAGTTTAATTTCGGCTATCATTTTTATCCGTTTTTCTCAATCCATCGTCTATAGCGTCGATAATTATTATAATTAATTAAATATTAAATATTCAATTTTTATGAAATGTAAACGTAAAAGTTTTTTTTTTAAATTTCTTAGTTCGACCAATTATATAAAATGTTCAAAAATAATTTGAATTTAATTAACAAGATTTTTGTTGATTTATCGAAAATATTTAATAAGATTCGTAAATGTTCGAAAAACCTTTGTTTATACCTTGGTCAAAGTTTTCTTAGTTTGAAAAGCAAAAATTGTCGTTTTAAGTTTTCACGTTATGGTATAAATGGTTTTACTCAGTCCTTCTTAAGTTATCTTGAGGTATACACAAACATTTACCCCTAAACAGAAGTTTAGTTAAATGGTTTGTGTATAAGGGAATAATCCCTTTAAAAATCCTTTGTTAAAATATTTGTCAAAACATATTTCCATTTCTTTTTGGTAAAATCCAAAATCTTAAAAGGGCTCTTAATTTTTGAAGAGTCTATATGCATACATCTTACCATTTTAATCCAACGGTCATTTTATGTAAAGGATTAAGTTTTTAATCCCTAAGCGTTAATGGTTCTAATCTTTGGAAAGTCAATATAGCTTCCATTATCTATTAATCACATGGTTAAATCATGTAAAGATTCAAGTCTTTAATCACATGTTAAATATTTAGGGTACCGGTTTTTATTGTTCAGCCAGTTCAGGGCAATCTATAATTAACTTATTAACTCAATCCTATTCTTATAAACAAACAAATGGTCCTTAATGATCACGAGCATGAATTTATCAAATTACAGCCTACACACGTGATTCACCAATTTTATGAATACTACATGTGCATTGTCAATCCAAACGACATCACGTGAAACTCATAACGTTCATTACAAGCACCGGATGTAGTGATTGGAATAAATAATCTCTTTCGCAGATGCGAAGTTGATGATAACCATGCTATGGATCAAATTTGCTAGAACCTTGTAAATGATCGAACAATTCTTCCATTTCGAGTTATGGATATCGTTTTCGATTGTCAATTTACTCAGTCACAGTAATCTAATATAAGGAAAGATAACACCATAGCTCTTCAGGATGACAGGCTTGGTATAATAAAATCTTTCTCCGACAACTTTCTTAGTTGTACGGAAATTCCTTTAATTTAGATGGTGCTGTCGTACAGTACACAAGCCACAAGTGCAGCACCGGAAATATAATCAATACCAATTTCGACTTGCCTTAATGGCGAAAGTCTAGGTAATTCACCAACAAATACCTCCTAAGTTTTCTGATAAGATAAACATCTTTTAATAAATACATACTAGGTTCTTTCTAGATTATAATATCTATGACTAGTTCACAACCATTCATGGTAATATTTCAAGTCTTAATACAGGATATGGTCATCCATCAAGAATTATTTAGATCACTTTTGATAATCAACATCTTATCATTTAGGGGAATTCTACTCGAGTTCCCATCAGTTAAGACAATGTCGTCATGTCATAATCAATCAATTCATTCCACTGGCACTATCAACTTTCCAGTTTTATTGCCGTCGATAAGAGCGAACTTCTCAAAAGTCTAATAATAATTCATAATCCTTCACAAATTCAGGAGACATAACTACCTTTAAAAGAGTAAGGTCAACGCATAATCTACGCGAGAGAATTTCAAATCAGATACAGACGAAAACATTTAACGAATATGAATATATCCCATGTTTTCATAATTTGAGTACGCATTCGAAAGCTCCTCGGATCGTTACCCAGGTCATTCAAATGAAATCAAATCATAAGAAATGATAAGAACGTCAATACATCCAGTCGGGTATCAACACTCGGTAATCAGATACTTTTCCTAAGAATCTCACTACGGGAGAATTGGATAGGAAATAATTGTCAATTGTCAAATAAGACAATTTCCACAGATGAGTAAATTCGACTCAGAAGAATAGATGCTACAGGCACATATGTAGGTGTCCCTAACATTATGTCCTTATTTTTCACTTCTTGCAGATCTCATTAAAATTTAATCTTTCACAATCCTCAAAGAAAATGTAGTGTTTATTAACCAGTTTTATGGTGACTACTAATCAGCCTTGCATAGTCCATTCCAAATTGTATGTAGGCGCGCAACTATATACAATTTCAAGATTAACGATGCAATACTCAGTTCGTCAAAATTTTATCATCATGTTCATAATAAAACATTTTCATGCTTAATTCTTAAATAAGAATCAAAATATATTTACAAAGATTTTCCTTGTTATGAAAACAATTAGGTTTTCCAAAGTGTTTTATAAACAGCTTCATTTCAATAACAATCACTTATAAACCTCACCATGAATAATCCTTATAGTGATGAAAATTCAATTTTTCTCAAAGGATACCGTTTTAACTTTATAAAAACAATGAGTGATCTGCAAAAGAGTGATGAAAGCTTGTTCACCAAGAATTAGCTACGATATGATAGGAAATGAGCTTTAGCCAAGTAATCATGAGGTTCACGATCTCGATGGCACTCTAAAAGAATGATTCACAACGTAACTCAAATCAAGATGAGTACTTGTTCAATGGTTGCATCACTAATGCGAGCATTAGAGATAAGCAAGAAAAGATAGATAACATCGATACATGTAGAATTTAGCAATCAAAGGTAGTCTTTTCATTAATCACAAACAAGTCAAAATTGTACCGTAACACATTACGTGTCACTATGTCATACAATTCTCAGAACTCATCCTACCAACTGATATCTCAGTTAAGTTAGGGATTTTTAAAAGATACCACAATGAATACTAATCTACAAGAGTCATTAGGTGTCCTGCCTGTCCCGGAAGATCCATCGGTCCCAATTCAGAAGAAGATTTCTTCAATTTATTTATTGGACACTGGGCATCCTCATTAGTGGACAATGGCCTAGGAACAACCCTTAACACGAACCTACAATCAATTAAAACCTTATAATTCAATCACAAAACTTAACGACTTCTATTAATAATCTCATATTCCAATACAAGTTAAATTTTACTTTATTCAAGTTTCAACCAATTTTACACTCAATTCAATATCCTACCTTATTCTCCAATACTTTCAATCTTATTCTTCGGCCTTGTAAAGGCAATACAATCTCAATATAAATCAACACTTAATTTCCAATCCTATTAGCTCTTACAACAACAATTATCAAATGAGTCATTAATATGAAATGACTTGATCATTCAACTAGACTTCTCGGAAAGGTATTAGTGGCATGAGGCTTTTGGGTAATGGTTCCAATGACAGCCTCAAGTGCAACATTCACCATTTCGATTTAAATTTAAGAATTGGATGACAACGAATCAGATGACATCTTTCCAGGTGATAACGTTTTGTCAAACTCCACTCTATAAGGAAAGATCGTCATGACATCGATATCAGATTTAATCTCGCCAATTCTTCTTCAATATCACAATCAACTAATATCTACACTTCTACGAATATCAACCATTTGTTGGGATCATAAATATCCACAACTTGGTTTAGATCTAGGATAGCTAGAATTCCTACGAGAATAGCTTCGATTAATTTACTAGGGGATTTTAGGGTTACTTGTGACAATCGACGTCGTATAAATACCTCGTATAAAAATCAAAGTAATCATCAAACAATCATGTAATAAAATTACATCATATATATATATAATCCAAGTTATATATATATTAAAATAACACTTCTCAGTCTTGGCCTTGTCGGTAACTCGGGAATTCTTCGGCACCGTTATAGTCAAAAGATTTTTAGACATTTTTAGAAAAATGTTTTTAGTTAAAAGATTTTGAAAAGTTTTATTCAAAACCTTAGTTTTAAAAATCTTTCGTTCTCTATAACGAGAGCTCTGGTACCAAACTGTAACACCCCCAAATTTATACAACATAGTACAGCGGAAGACTAGTTGGTGTTACGGGATAGCACATTACTCACATCATAGACAACGCATAAAAATCGCGTCGTTTAATATTAAATCATTTCCATTCATAAATATCAAAGTTACATCGGTCCCAAGTCATTATATTTTGTACAAAGTTTTACAAGTATTTTGAATGGAAAATATTGTTTAAGTGCGGGTCATGAATTCTTGTTGTCTTCCCGAGAATTACCTTCAAGTACCTGAGATAAAACATGTTAAAAGAAAAGGTCAGCGATAACGCCGAGTGAATTCATAGAGTTTAATAAATTCCATCAATATCACTTTGGTATAAAATTAGTACCAAAAATCAATTCGTACAAATCATTGTAATAGGCCGTAAATTAGCCAAAATCATTTTATACAAATCTTTGTAATAGACCATAAAATAGCCAAAGTCATTTTATATAAATCCTTATCGAAAATCATAATATAGACATTTTCCTAAAAAAATCATTATACGAGCCAATGTCGTAAAAACAATCATACAATACGTCTTATGACGTTGTACAAAATCAAATAAAAATCGTTATATGAATATGGTTATGAAAACCAAAATACAATCATAATATCAATAGTATGACCCTGTATTGCTAGTCAGGCAATACATCGTAATTCGGAGCGTCTATTATTATTTTGTTAATTCGGATTATTATAAGCCGCATGACATTGTTACCTTACTAAACCAACAACGGGTAGCTAACCCGATACAAATTTTGCCCATCTAAAGTAGCGTGTCGTCACAAAGGTCACGCTATTGAAATCTTCTCATACATAAATTCGCTTACCAATCAATGTGGCACGACGGGGATCAACCGTCAAGGCGCGAACTGGGGTGATCGTCCCCAAATAGTACTATTAAATGCATAAGCGTCTACCAACTCCCGGTAGTTCACAATTCATGCTAATGGGACTTTTAGTGACATAACCTAACTTTAATAATCCATTTAATTTCATCTATCGGGTCCATTAATCATTTATCGGGTCATACAATCGGGTCATTCAATCATTCGGGTCCAAAATCAATAAACAAACAATCGGGACAAATGGTGTCCAAACTTTTATAAAAACTAACATGTTATCTCCCTCGCGGGTTTATAAAGCATTTATAAAACATTTAAAAGAGTGCGAGGCTATGAACTCACGTTGATGTGGGAAGGCGGGTGATCGGCAATTCGGACGTACGGTACGTGCTTCAATCACGGAAACCTAGACAAATAATACTCGGTCTTAGACGTTTGTCCAATGACTTTGTAAAAATATCAATTATGTATACATATGATGATTATATATATATGATGATCAAGTGGGTTTACATATTCTTGTTTACTCCTTTTAGTGTTATATGTCGATAACTTTTATATTAGTTTACCAGTTTTACCCGTTTACGTGTCTTAAGTCCAATAAGCTTATTATAAGTTATTTAACTCATTTTAATCCATTTTGTACCTATATTATCAGTATTTATACTTTCCAAGTTGGGCCTAAATGGGTTAAGCCCAATAATAAGTTTATAAGTGTTTTAGTCCATTTTTGTTGTATTGTTAGTCCAATAACGTTAATTTAGTCCGTTAACGTCCGTATGTCCTATAGTTCGGGTTTTATCGGTTTTTACTTGTTATACATGTTTATATATCAGTATATAAGTTTTATAAAGTTTACATTAGACGGGTCCAACCATCTAAGTTTTATTTAACAAAAACGTTAATTTTACGGCAATAGCCGAAAAAGTCGTAAAAATCATGTTTATAGTTTTTATTACTTATAAAACTTAACAAGTTTCCATTTTTAATATTTATACACTTATTCCACCTTTTATATATTTATATAAATAGAATTCATGAGTTAGTGGGTTTTAATTTATATTTTATACATTAAAATGTTGAGTGCTTATATAATAGTATTATACTTTATTTTTCCAAAATCTGATTTTTAACTTCATTTTCACCAAAACTGCCATATCTTGAGTTCTACATGGAGATAGAAGCTCAAATTTTTATCACATAAACTACATGATATGTGCTACATTTAACTCTTCTATAGCTACTGTTGAATCATCCTTAAATATTTTCTAAAAATCGTCCAAAACAGTAACTTCAGATTTATACCCTAAACTTGTTTTGATCATATCTCACTAATTATTTTGATTCCATTGCATGGCCAACTCTCACATGTGTACAAGACCCATAGCTTACTGTGAATCTATTTTACTTCATCATTTTATCAGTTCACCACTTGGTTCTTTACTGTTTTATACAGCTATGCAAATTAATCAAGATTTTAACCTTGTTTCTTATAGTTTTTCACCTTTTTATTCATGATTATCAACAACAAATCCCCACATAACATTTTTATCATCATATAATCATCATAAATATATACAATAGGAAATAAAATACATGTTTACATAATCAAAATATTAAGAAGATGAGGAGGACAATCTTTATACCACCAACTTGATGTAGGTTATGAGTTTGACATGGTTTTTGATGGAGAAACTTGTAGACAACCATGACCATCTTCAAGACCACCATGCTCCATGAACTTCTTGTAGAAAATCAGCCCTAATACTCCATGGAAACTCCTCCTTTGATGTTATAACTTACACCAATCTTCATCTTTTTGGATGGAGATTAACATATGTTATTTATAACATATGTTTATGGTTAGATTTTTGTCAAGTGATGGTGATTTAGGGAGAAGAATGGGACGGCATAGGTGAAGAGGGAGAGAGTGTTTATAGCTTGTTTGCATGTTACAAATGAGTGAAGTGGTTTGTGTTTGTTGGTTTTGTGTTGTAGAAAGCTTAATGTGTAAGCTTACTTACACATGTAAGTGTTTAAGCTACACTTTGACACCTATTGAGGTGTGTTAGCTTAAGTTGGCCGGTTTTGGGAGTGGGGTGGGACAAGTGTCCCACTTGTCTCATCCCATTTATTTACGGGTACTCCTCGATTCTAGTTTCCTCGATTTGCGTGCCCTCGGGTCGTTTTACGAAAAACGTTTTTATAAATTAGGAATCAACGTCACAAAACGAATCCAATAAAAATTGTTTCATCAAAAACGGAGTTCGAAAACGTAAATACGTAATCCTAAGGTTTCCGGTTTAGTCGTAAAGGACGTTAAAATAAAATCGTAATTCCTAATCTCTTCTCGTAAATTTGTGAGTTTATGAACTAACACAAATTTTAAACTCCAAAATAATATTCGCGAATAAATTTATTTTCTGAAATGTCGGACTGTCACCAAAGACGGTGTATGTAAACGTAAGCACGTAACGTTGAATCCTCCGGTTTAGATGTAGTCGATGCTACTTCAAGACGTAAATCCAAATTTCTTCCCAAAAATAAGTGAGTTCATATTGTAACATTAAAATAATGTTTTCAAATAAATATTGAGAATAAAATATCAACCATAAATTGACGGATTGTCACATATACTTTCTGAAGACACATGTCAAGACACCAGTCAAGACATATGTCATGCTTATAGTTCCAAGAAATGAGTCAAGACACATGACTCACGTCCAACTATGGAACATTTCTAAGAAATTCAGGGTACCCTCCAAGGGTATATCCATTTTGTTGTGCCATGTATTAATCAGGCCACAAGAATTTCAATACCATTACCGGCGCATCAGTGAGAACTGTCACGTTGCCGATGTCACTTTCATTCTTGTAACCATAAATCATTGATTCATGACCATGAAGGACGCCTTTCGTATTCCCACGTATACGAAGGTTTTCCTTCAGCTTAGTTATGAGATCCAAGCTGCTAACGCATTTCCTCGGACAGACACGAGATGAATTTTTATGTAATATGAACAGCAAACCATGCTACGATTCATAATTATGTACAGTAATGTTCAGGCTCCTTAATACATTCATCTTGATTTTCCATCAGGAAAATCTGTACAAATTATCTATGCTTACAAGCATGTGCGTTGTTAGCCATGGTCGCTAAAATTTTCTACCTGTCAGTAAGACACGACTACTTAAGTCCTTTTACGCATAACCAGTAGATTTTTCCAAAATCTTCCCAGATATTCCAGAAGAACCTTCAAGGAGAAGAATGGTACCATGAGATTATGTGTCGACTACCGTCGGCTTAAACAAATCACCGTTCATGACCGTTATTCTCCTCCACGTATTGGCGACATGTCCAATCAACCGTATAGTGTTAATAACTTTTCCAAGATCGAACTCATGATCAAGCTGCCAACAGTGACGAGTGAAAAAGCAGGACATGTCCATGACTAGGGGTGTCAATATTTCCGACCCGACCCGAACCCGACCCGACCCGAACCCGACCCGAGCATATTCGGGTCGGGTTACTCGGGTTGAAATTTCAATTCGGGTTAGTCGGGTCAACCCGACTAACCCGAATTCGAAATCGGGTCGGATATCGGGTAAATTATTTATGCCTAATTCGGGTTCGGGTCAACCCGATTGACCCGAATAAGAATTTTTTTTATTTTTTTTATTTTTAAAATGTAAATTAAATATAAATTCTATTAAAAAAAGTAAAAAATAGTTTTTATTTTATTTTACCCGTAGTCGGGTTGACCCGAACCCGAATAAACTCGACCCGAGTAGACCCGACCCGAATAGACCCGAACCCGATTAACCCGAGTTCAACTCGGGTCGGGTTCGGGTAAAATATTTTTACCCTCAACCTAAATTCAACCCGACCCGAATAACCCGAACCCGACCAACCCGACCCGATTCCCACCCCTATCCATGACTGCTATTCGTACATGACTCGGTCATGCTAGATTTATGATTTTGAATTAGTCTCATCAATGCTCCAACGGCATTATAAGAATGAGTTTCCATGAACTCAAAGCAAATTCATCAGTGTTTTCATTGAGGGTAACCTGATATCCTCTAAGCCTAGAGAAGAACAGGAAGACCATATCTGCACTATGTTGCAAATTCTATGACAAGAGAAATTCTACCCTGGAATTTTTTTTCCAATATCAATTCTGTTTGATTACAATGACACACTGAATCACATGGGTTTCTATAGTTAATCTTACCATGACTCAGCTTATGCGTAAAGGAGAGAACCCTACACTACATTAGGTGTTCTAGAAAATCCTACGCTAGGAGAATCTAGATTCTGAGACTCAGAGTTTCGCAAACTCCTATGTATCAAGTTCTACGAAGCAAGATACAGTTACGTTCAGATCTAGGTACCTGACATACCAACAGGTTAAGTTAGGACACCAACAAACTGGGATGTTTTCATCATCTGAAATTGTGAATTGAAATGTGACAAGATCTCCACGGATTTTGGTTACCAGATTAACGCAAACTCAGAGGAAGCATGATGCTATCTGGGTTATTGCAAACAGTTTGATCAAGTCTGTAGAATCCTTACATCCGCAAGGATTGCAGAACCAACAGATTGATCGGACATGTTCCAGCCAAGGCTCATCCGACCACTTGGTAATCCCTCAGCTATCGGGTCAGACAAAGACTCACAATTGTACTCCTAAATTACTTCACGTCTTCATTCTGATTCCACGACTTGCTTTCGCGCTCGAGTTCATGACACTATTCACGTTCATGAT
Organism: Glebionis coronaria; assembly: GCA_025667525.1. Lineage (NCBI taxonomy): Eukaryota > Viridiplantae > Streptophyta > Magnoliopsida > Asterales > Asteraceae > Glebionis > Glebionis coronaria. The sequence goes on from JANFOE010000694.1 coordinate 326,552, forward strand.
CGTATCTGGGCGTATGATTTTACGTTCATTTCGTTCTGGGAAGTTTTGCAAGAACTGGAGAGACCAGACCCAAGTTTAGTATAACTCTCCATCATCAGATAGACGTTTCACGTCATACTCCACGTCTCACCTTGCAGCGTTTGGCGTTACCGCCATTGTATTCTATGATCATGATATGTTTCACATGTCATGTTCATTCCACGTTCCTCATATCATGATCAAGATATGTTACACGTATCATGGATCACGATATGTTTACTCATACTACACTCGCCATATCTCCACGTAGCACGTTCAAAATTTTTCACGTATCACGTTCAAAATTTTTCACGTACTACGTTTCTTTATGTCTCGCGCATCGTTTCTAATTATCAGTTAAGTCAGATTGTCTTGCATCGTAACGTTTCAGTTACCCTAGCACGTTAACTCTTATTTTCCTCGATCGAATTTAGGAGATCTACCTTCCGTTGATAACCAAGAATTTCTTCGTATTCCAAGTCAAGGTCAGGAGGACCAATATTTATCATTTGTGTCAAGATCTTCTGAAGGAACCGTTCCAAGGGGGAGGCCACTTGGAAACGGACAAGTTCATCCGGACTTTTATCCGTTTTCTCTCATCAATAAGATATGTCCTTTCAGTCACGTCACGTTCCATGTCCTTTCAAGACATGTAACGTTCCACGTTCCTTCTACCATGTCACATGTACGTTCATTAATCTTACATACCCTCTCAGTTTGATTCGGGTATGTTTCTCTTTCAGTTACGTTATCTATAATTCGGGGACGAATTATTCTTTTTAGGGGGGAAGAGTTGTAAAACCCGCATGCTTTTACCATGAATAGTACCCTTAAGATCGTACGTACTAGATTAAAACTTTCCTATTATAGCATGATTACGATTACGTGTTAGGATTTTACGTATTACGTACGTGTTAAAACACGATAAGTATTTACTACGCACGAGCACGTAATAATTATTTGACAATAATTAATCTCGAACATGCGATCATGAAATCATGAACGTAATTAAATCACGAACTATTATTAATTACGTATATATATTGATTACGAACACGAATAAATATATAAAGTCACGGTTAATATTTAACGAGAACACGTAAAACACGAACACGAGAACACACGAGAACACACCAATATTTTAGACGCGGAAAACATTCGGGTTACCCCTTGTGGGCCCCATTACCACGAAATTAGGGATGGAGGATGGGCTTAGCCCATCAATTTTTCACTAAAAGGAGGTTAAAGAATTTACACTACTCATTTTTTTTTCTACAGAAGAATTTTACAGAAAATCTAAAATCCTCCTCCTCCTTCTTTTTCTCTCTTATGGCCGCCACCTTCAAACACACCAAAAGGGGGTGTTTGTTGATCTTGGATCTTGGAATTCTTGTTGGTGTTCGTGTTTGTTCTTCATTCTTTTGATCCACGTAATCGGTAAATCCTTTTAAACCTTTTTCTTTTGATTTGATCTTTTATTAATTAAGAACATGTTATGTTTTTTTTATAAAACCTAAATAGAGCATAGATCTAACATGAATTGGGATTTAATAAAATCAAAAGTAATGTTTTAAGGGGTGTTTGTTTTGGCCGCAGCCTACACCGAACCCGAGGGGGTTTTAGTTTGGCCATCCGACCACCACCGAGACCATATGGTCCCGGTTGGTTGGTGTGGGTCCCATGACAGCATCAAGACAAGGGGTACCCCGATTTGGTTCGGGGTACGGTGTCGATTTCATGTCCGGTTCATTGTTTTTAGTCTAAATCCGGTTCATGGTGTAGGTTTAGTTTTTATTTTTTTATGATCTTATGTTAAAATTAAATTAATAATATGACACGATTAATTTAATTACACGACTTAGGTTATTTTTATTATTAATAATCATGAAATTATTTAACCTAAGTATTTTTATATTTTAGACTTATAATTAATTAATTATTTAAAAACCATGGTTATAATTAATTAATTTACATGACTTAGGTTATATTATTAATAATTAATAATACATGTTTTAACCTAAGGATTTAACTTTATTTAATTAAAAACATGTTATACTTTAATTAAATATTTTAACCTATAGTTTAATTTAATTACATGAAATAATTATTAAAATATACATTATATTATATGACTTAAAAAATAATCATGAAAACACTTAGGCTTATATACTTAGCTTATTTAACCAGCTTATTTCTAATTATAGAAACTTTCTATTTTTAGAAACTTAATTAAATAAGGCAGCTAATCTATTTATGGAAACCTTCTATTTTTATAAACTTATTTATTTCAGGCAGCTAATCTATTTATGGAAACTTATTTAATTAAGGCAGCTGATCTATTTATGGAAACATTCTGTTTTTAGAAACTTATCTATTTTAAGCAGTAATTCTATTTTTGGAAACTTTCTATTTTTGGAAACTTTCTATTTTTGGAAACTTTCTATTTTTTGGAAACTTTCTATTTTTGGAAACTTTCTATTTTTAGTAACTTTCTATTTTAGGAAACCTGCTATTTTTGGAAAGTTACTTATTATTACACAGTAAGTATAATAGTACATGAAATACCAGAAATACTTAATTAGATTAAACAGAATATAAGATAAACACAGTTTAAGGCTTTAAAACAGTAAAACATGGTAAGAACACATAAAATAAGCTAAGACATGACACGAAACCAGCTACGTATTTAGTAAGCAGATACTTATTCATGTATGTATTTATGTAGCACTAGTGATACGGAAGTAGGATTTCGCTCAGTTCATCTTCTTCATTCACTGGACATAAGGTACAGATTCCCATCCTTTCAGTATGGACATTCTTTCCTTATTAGGATTCTCTGTATGCAGCCAACTATTTTCCCAGTATTTGTTTTATATGTTTTTGAATTGCTTATGTTTAATTAGAATACCTAAAGCCATATACATGCATGACCAGTTTCACCTAGTTATGGAGGTACCATAACCATAACACTGGAGGCACCAATGTTATGACTTCACCACGGCGGAGTGATTTCTCGTGGCGTCCCTTCAGCTTTTGGCCATATTATTATATTTATCATGTGGGTCGTATGGGTGCATCCTAGTTACATGTTTTCAGTCAGGATTTCATGGTGAATGTGGTGTGTGCCTTGCATCCTTCACAAGGAGCTGATCCCTCCTACCCAAAAACCAGTATATTAAATTAGAGGCAGCCCCTCTAATTTGCATGATGAGGTCACCCCTCTAAGTATTCATGCACGGTGGATTTTCATGACCTATATTGGCTAATGGTAAAATATGTTAAACAGTTTTCATAAGATAAACATAAGGCTTTTCAAACTATAAAACCAGTTTTATGAACATGTTCCAGGTCTTCCAAGACTTATACAATTCCGCTGCTATTAAGTCTTTATTATGCTTAGTCATTCATACTATGTCTATATCCGTGCACTGAGCATTTTGCTCAGCCGTTACTTTCCTTTCCATGTCCCAAAACGGCGGGTACTCTAGGAAAGACTCGAGCATTTGGAGGACGTGCATAGGATGGAAGCTGTTAGAGACTTCTCTTCCTTTTTGCCTTCATATACTTATGCTTGTTTAGTCTTTCATTCATTTCTTTTGGCTTTATTATGTTTTGGGCTTATGTTTGGGAACCGATGTTTGATTCCGGTGTTCCCTATGGTCATGTATGTTTTAGTACATTTACCTTGCATGCTTTGATGACACGCCATAATTACGCGTGACATTCCATTTATCAAAATGGGGTGTTACAGAGGTGATGAGTCCTTGTTTAAAAAAATGTGGCCAGTCAATTGCCAAAGTAGTCAGAAAGACTAAGGGTTCATATATATATATATATATATATATATATATATATATATATATATATATATATATATATATATATATATATATATATATATATATATATATATATATATATATATATATATATATATATATATATATATATATATATATATATATATATATATATATATATATATATATATATATATATATATATATATTAAAAATAAATATGAAAATGACAGTATCACAAATGAAGATGATACTCAATTAACCATATAAAAGTGGAATTATAGAGATTCCAAAACTAAAGAGTACAATAGTTGACAAAGTTAATAAGGTAAAATCAGAGGTTTTACAGCACCATCCCGTTATTTTAGCTTTGTCCTCAAAGCTTAAGATGAAGTCATCGGTCAGGTGAAAAAATGTGGGTACTTGGTTTTGAACGCGTGTTCTCGTTCCCATGTGAACTCAGGACCTCTCCTCGAGTTCCAACGTACTTTGATCAACGGGATGCGACTGCGTTTCAACTTCTTAACCGTTTTCTCCATGATTTCTACTGGTTCTTCTGTGAACTGGAGTTTGTCGTCAAACTGAACTCCTTCCAATAGCATAGCCAATGGTTCTTCAGCATAGCACTTCTACATATTAGACACGTGGAAGGTAGAGTGTACCCAGCTTAATTGATGGGGTAACTCTAGACGATAAGCTACCTCCCCGATCCTGGATATTACTTTGAAAGGGCTGACATAACGTGGATTCAGTTTTCCTTGTTTACCAAAGCGTACGACACCCTTCTAAGGTGATACCTTGAGCATGACGCGGTCCTTACTTCAAATTGCATAGGTTTACGCTTCTGGTCCGCGTAGCTCTTTTGTCGATCGCGAGCAGCTTGAATTCTTTGCTCTATGAGGACGATCTTGTTTGTAGTCTCCTGGATTAACTCGGGCCCAGTGAGCTAAAATTCACCTACTTCTTCCCAACACACAGGCGAACGGCACTTTCGACCATATAGTGCTTCAAAAGGGGAAGCCTTGATATTGGCATGATAGCTGTTGTTGTAGGATAATTCCACTAAAGTAATGTGGTCAACCCATCCATTCCCAAAGTCAATCACACATGCTCGTAGCATGTCTTCTAGAGTCTGGATGGTTCGTTCACTTTGACCGTCGGTCTGTGGATGATAAGCAGTGCTCATGTCCAAATTGGTACCTAAAGCTCGTTGGAAAGCCTTCCAAAAGTTCGATGTGAACCTACCGTCTCGATCACAGATTATTGAGACTGGTATTCCATGTTTGGTCACTATCTCCATCAGGTACGTTTTTGCTAGTTTTGTCAGGGAATCATTTTCCCTAATTGGTAGGAAATGAGCGGACTTGGTGAGTCGGTCGACGATTACCCAGATCGTATTGTAACCGTGAGATGACTTTGGGAGTTTGGTGGCAAAGTCCATGGTGATGTTTTCCCACTTCCATTTTGGTATCTCGGGCTGTACAAGTAAACCCGATGGTCTCTTGTGCTCAGTTTTGACACGTGAACATGTCAAGCACTTTTGCACATAGGTGGCGATGTCAGCTTTCATATTTGGACACCAATATAACTTCTTCATATCCTGATACATCTTTTTAGATCCAGGATGTATAGAGTATTTAGACATATGAGATTCGTGCATGATCACGTTTCTCAAATCTCCATAACAAGGTAACCAACTCCTTCCGTGAAGGCACATGGTTCCATCTGTTCTTGGCTCTAACGTTTTTTAGTAAGGTCGGTTCTGAGCATTCCACCGATGTCTTCCTTCACGAGGTTTTCAGATACATGGGCTTGAGTCTGAGCTTCCAAAATCTGTTTGGGTAGATCCAAACTGATGGTCATAACTAATGCCCGGACTCTCATAAGAGGGTCCGTTTCCTTACGACTTAGAGAATCAACAACAAAATTTGCTTTACCGGGGTGGTATTTGATCTCACAGTCGTAGTCACTTAACAACTCAATCCAACGGCGTTTTCTCATGTTCAGCTCCTTCTGAACCAATATGTGTTGCAAACTTTTGTGGTCTGTATGCACAATACACTTTGTTCTACATAGGTAATGTCTCCAGATTTTGAAAGCAAATACTACGGATCCAAGTTCTAGATCGTGAGTGGTGTAGTTCTTCTCATGCTTCTTCAGTTGTCTCGAAGCATAGGCGATCACTTTCATTCTCTGCATCAGTACTGCACCTAAACCTTTGTGTGAAGCATCACAATATACAACGAAATCATCGTTGCCTTCAAGCAAGGCTAATATAGGTGCACTACACAACTTCTCCTTGATCAACTGAAAATTTGATTCTTCCTTCTCTCCCCAATCGAACTTTATTCCTTTCTGAGTGAGTTTGGTCATTGGTTTAGCTATTTTGGAGAAATCTTCGATAAATCTACGGTAGTACCCGGCAAGGCCTAGAAATTGGCGGATCTCCTTCGGCGACTTAGGAGATACCCAATCTTTGACAGATTCGACCTTTGTTGGATCTACGTGAATACCGTCACAATCGATGACGTGACCGAGGAATTGCACTCTGGGAATCCAGAATCCACATTTGGAGAATTTAGCATAGAGTTAATACTCCTTGAGTACCTTTAGTACTTGTGCAAGGTGTTCCCCGTGTTCTTGTCCGTTCTTAGAATAAATGAGTATATCGTCAATGAAGACTATCACGAAGTTATCCAGGTAGGGTCTGCACACACAGTTCATAAGATCCATAAAAATGGTTGGTGCATTGGTCAACCCAAATGGCATAACCTGGAATTCGTAATTGTTGATCCCAAACTTAGATCGATTAGCTTTGTGTTAATGATATTAAATCAAGTTTAACACGTAGAGAAACTTTGTTTTTATGAACAATCCAAGTGTTATGCCAAATTAACACTTAGAATAAAGAACAAACAAACAGTTAAATCAAACTTTCACTTTTGATTAATGATCGAACTTGCTTACAATGAAAGTTGTGAAAACTGAATAATGTGTATCAAACTACAAACCCTACGACCTCCTTTTATAACATAAGGAGTCGTGTACAAAGGATAACCTATCAACTATTCTAGGGAAAGATAAATATAGAAAATAAAATATTGAGTATATCTTTACTTCAAATATTAAACGTGTTGACTAAGTATTCCTATCAGTGGTTGGACTTCTTCTTGTCAGCGCTTGGATATTTCTTGTCAATGCTTGATCTGTCAGTGCTTCATTTCCTCTTGTTAGCGTCCAATTTACTCTTATCAGCGTCTGAGTGACTTAGCTCATTTTATTCCCAACAATCCTCCCCTAAACTTGATATCTACTCTAGTAATCAAGTTTCTGAATAAAAAGTAAGTACAAGCAGGATTCTTACAAATACAAATTACTTGTTAATTAGATAGTAAACAAATCTAATTAAATCTTTGCTAACATCACTAGTATAATCTACTTCTAGTTGTGTAGACACCATTTTCTTCAAAACATCCTTGGACATAGGATATTGAGCATCCACAAGAAGATACTCTGAAAACTTTGTAGTGCTTAGATGGTGAACACCAGTTGCTGAATGTAGACGCCATTGTAGCCCACTAATATCATCCAGATCCAAACATATTAGATTTGCTTCATCTGGTGTAATCATTATTTTGAATGCAGTCCAGATCTTTATTCCATTGGCTGAAGTAGGTTCTTCAGCCTCATACTTGGTCTTCATTAGATTCTAAAGATCCACCAAGTCTTCAATGTCCATGCTTGCAAATAATGAAATCAAGGAAGTGAAAGTATGTACCTTCTTGCCATATCTGGTGATCATCTAGAACCAACTTGCATCTTCTTCATAATTAACTATTGGGTTTCTGAAATCCAAGGGTAATACTTCTGCAAGATCTGAAGCCTCCAATGGTGAAAGCTTAATGCTCTTTCTGATCACTGACTCACTAGGATTCAGCCTGTCAAGGACTGGAAATTCAATGGGAATTCCCTTCTTCAATGGCCTTGGCATAATAGAAGCCCTCTGAATCTGCATATTCTCCTCAATCTCTTCTCTCCTTTCAGCTGAGAGAAGCCTCATGGTATTCTCCTCATAAACTCTTACCCAAATTGGATAAGCATGGAACTCTAATTCTTCAAAGGAAAGCTTCCTTAACCTTTCATAGGTCCATCCACCTTGATGACACTTAAGTAGCATAAAGTATAGCTCCCTTCTATCTCTTTTGAGTTCAGTAAGAACCTTACTAGCCTTGTGCTTCAAAATTATCTTGCAATCTTCCTGAACTCTCAGCAATGTCTGTAAACCCTAGATTTGTCCAGTTATAAACATATATGGGTTCTCTTTAACCTTAGACACTCATGCAAAATACATTTCTCTAACTTTAGGCATGTCAAAGTCTACTTTCATCTTCAATTATCTTAGCCTTTCCTTAGCTAAGTCATCTTCCCCATACTCCAATTTCTCTGGCTCTTCTAAGATCATCACACTAGAATCAGAGCTCTCATCACCATCACTACCATCTTTGTCCTTTTCTGTGGTATTCCAATCATGTTCTTGCAATTGAGTAGCCAAAACTGAATCAAAGTGTACCTAGGTTGCATTCTTTGGTACCTCAACTTCTTCCAAAATTCCTTCACCCTTGTCTTTTGCTCCAATAGCTGGTAAAGTTTATGGTGGCACCTATGTAGTCACATCCCTAATGATAACTAGTGGTTGGGATACACCAATCATACCTGTAGGTCTGTCAATGCTTGCTTTGCTCTTGTCAGCGCTTAAACTCTGAATGTCAACGGCTGACTTTGTAGCTTGTTCCATCATCTCTAAAAATGACAACTTCTTTGGAGTGAGCAATGAAACATCAAGAACAGACTTCTCCTTCAAACTGGTCATGGCTTCAGCAATTTCCACCTGTTTACTTCCAAAAGAACCACCTTCTTCTTCTTGTGAGCCCTCTTCACTCAAATTGAATGGCTCTGTTGGTGCATCCTCCTCCCCTTTGTAAGAATCCTCCCAAGACGAAAGGACTCTTGCCTGCCTTCTCCTAGCATTGGCAGCCTCCAAAACAACTATCCTTTCCCTCAATTGCTTGAGATCAAGGCCTTTACCTGTGACAACTTGTACAAGGTCTTCATTTTGCTTTTGCAAGCTAATGCAAACCACCGTCAATTCCAAAAGCGTATAAGGTTCCAATCTGCCCTCCTCTATGATGGGAATTTGACCTCCAAAAATGATTCATCGGGCATGGATGGGGTCTTAATGATGTTGGGACTGTCTTGACCTGCTACTAAGCCAGAGTCAATAGTCCAAGCCCCACCCATGTCACCAACCACACTTGTGGTGGTGGTTCTCTCTGCTACATGGCTAGGACCACTAGAGGAGAACACTCCAGGAGTCTTTTGGCGTTTTTCCAACCTAAAATCGGATTGTTCAGAAGAGGAAGTGGTTTGAGGGTCTGTTTGGGTGTGAGGGGGTGTTTGGGTATGTGGTAAAATGGTCTCAACGTTTGGGTTGGATGTGTCAGCGCTCATATGATGAGTGTCAGCGCCTGATGGTTGAGGGTCAATGTCCATGTGTTGGGGTGATGGAGGGTGTTCTGGTAATGGTTCTGATTGTGGTTGTGGTTGAGGTTGAGGGTGTGATGCTGCCTCAATGACAACAAGCATAGCTGGGGTGAGTGGTAGGTCTCTATATGGTTGGGGAATTCATATTCCCAAAAATAGTTTTCTTTTGAACAAGGATCGTATAAAAATTTTCATGATCCCTATTGCAGTATCCTTGCATGTCAAAAACCATTTGTAAAAACCTAGGGTAAGCAAGAGTCATCTCGTTACCCTTATTGTGACACATGCCATCAAAAATCAATTTTGAAAAATTATATTTTTGCCCAGTTGCAAAAAAAACAACGGCACTCCCGATTGAACGGTTGATTTCATTGTGTGAAGAGCATTTGGGACTCAAACATTGTAGGATGACATGTATAAGGAACTTCCAAGCTGGGGGAAATTGTTGTTTGGTATATCTATTTAAATGGCCTACTGGGGGCAAAACATAACCCGATGCTTGGAGTCCTAACTCTAGCTCTGTGAGGGGAAGGATGGTTTTACCATCAGCATCATCAAGATGCAGAGCTTGGTGAACCAAATCTTTAGTAACCACCCATGGAGCCCCATGAACAGTAGCAGTAAATGTAATCACTCCTATATCTGTTGAGGAACTAACAGTGTTCCAAAACTGTTGAATGTGTGTGATAGGGACAAGAGGAGTATGTTAAAGTGCATACCTTAAAGGAGACGCATACAAATACCCAATCATCTGAGTGTATTGGGGATGCAGAGTATTATGAGCCTCCAAGTAAGCCACCATGTTGTGTTGGCTTCTGAATCCCAATTCCACTTGAGCAGGTTTAAACTTTGGTGCCATGAAGATTGATGATAAAAAAACTGTGATATGAAAATTATGGAGATATGAAGGTAATATGATGACTTTTGCATATGTGTACTCGTTCGTTCTCGGTATCTAATCGAATTGATCACGGTTTAAGGTGGACTTGTCGGTTTTGGTCACTAAAAGGGGGAGCTTTTGGTTATCTATATCTACTAAAATGAGTTAAGGCAAATAACAAATATAAAGGGATTAAACAAGTTTAAGTCTAATTAAAAAAATAGATTTAAAGATAAAATAAGACAAGACAATAAAAAATTAAACTAGACAAAAAAAACGGTGGGAAAGAAATCAACCTTGAAAATTAACTAAGTAAAATAAAACTAAAACTATAGTCAGATCGCAGTATGGATCGCAGTATGGATCGCAACTCAGATCGCACTCACGATCGCAATAATGGATCGCAAGATTAGATCGTAGCCAGTGATCACAACAACCTATCGTAGCCAAGATCGTACCCCACGATCGTAATAAGTGGATCGCAATGGACGATCGTGGCCTGTGATCGTGACTTCGATCGAAGTCTTGGATCGTGACAACCGATCTTAACCTCTGATCGCACCCTGGATCACAACAATGATTGTAGTATGGATCGTAATCTAGATCGCAGTATGTGATCTTAGTCTTTGATCGCAGTCTCTGATCACAAGTAGAAACCCTTAGGTTTATGTGATCACGAAACTCGATCGAAACAAGTAAAACCCTTGCAAATATTACGATGGAATGTAAAATGACAATAAGCAGAACCGAATAAGCACTCTCTTTAATAAGCACTTACCAAAACTTAACCAAATCAATAATGAAAAGAACTAAGTAAGCACGAATGAAAAACTTTCAAAACACTAAATAAGAAAAATTTATAAAATAAACTTTAAAAAGATTAGACTTTTAAAAACACATAAAAGAAAATAAGCTAAACATGAAATAAGCAAAAAGCACAAAAAATTGAGCTTATCAATCGTAAGAAATTGATAAGAACAACAAGATGAGCACTTTAATCAAATAAACACCAAGAGGAACCAAGTTACCTACTTTGAACCGAATCACAAATCAAGATTAAAACAAAAAGGTAGAATAAGATAGATTATGAAAAGCTTGAAATTGAACTTGGAGATTAAAGATTCTAATATAAGATAAAATTGAAAAGCTTAAAACTTGAAAGAAAATGAAATAAATCTAGAGAGAGAAAGTAGAAGCACCTACTCCTACTTCTCTCTAAAGATATGAACTAAAAATAAAAATGACTAACTCCTAAATGAAGGAAATAAAATACTATTTATAGGAGAGGAGAGGTGTGGTGTGTTGCTTCCTTCTTTCTTCCTTTTGTCTTCTCGTCTTTTTAAATGACTCGTCTTTCTCGACTTTGTCTCGGGATTAGTCGAATGATAAAATGAACTCGTCTTCTAATTTTCTTCTTTTAGTAGACTTGGTTCTTCGACTTCGTTAAACTTCCGTCTTTAGACTTTTTCTTCGATAAATCTTCAGAATCGGCCTTTGACTTCCGTTCTTCATGAACTTTTGATCTTTTGACTTCGTCTTTTGTCTTTTTCTTTGATAAAAGCCCGTAAAAGCCCGTGTTTTCTTCCTTTTTCATATTTTTGTCCTAAAACACAATAAAAACACAAACCACGCATAATTCCGACTTTTATGACATAAAATAGACGTTTTGGTATCGTTTTTATTATAATTAAGTTTTCAAAGGATAAGTGTTTTCACACTTATTAAATCCCCTACTCTTGACCATTGCAATGTCCTCATGCAATGCATTAATTTCAAAGCACATTTTACATTTTCCATTATAATTAACCTACCTTGGCCTTTATTAATTACTAGACAATAAGGAAACCAAAAAGATAGAAAATTACAAAATGCTAGAAGGAAGAACAAGTAAAGAGATCGAAGACTTACATTAGGGCTTTGGTTGTCATGAATGTTTATCACCCTCAAGTCATGTTCCCCATACCAAGCTTAAGAACGAGATCATTGTTATTATAAGTTAGTAAGATAACACTCACTCAATGGGCTCAATTATTCGCTTAGACTCCCTTATTCCTAGGTGTATCTCTTATATTTTATTGTTGTCTTGAATGATCACGAGGACGCATTGTTGACTTATTTCGATAGTTTATTTAGAACGAAAATAAAGTAGGACGATTTAATCAATAGTTAGCTAAAGGACAAAATCTTTTAAAACTGCTTCTCGGGACCTCATAAAGTTCATATTTTGGCATAACTCGTTTCACGATTTAAGACCTTTCTCGGAACGATATTTGGCATTAAATTCATACTTCAAATCTTGAGAGACGTTCTTGAAATAATGGTCTTCTCTTCATAATAGGAATTTCTTCACTTGGACCACGACTTCTTCATTTTTCTCCAATCTTTATTTTGGATTTTGATATACAACGACCCGCCTCCTTTTAGGACTTGGATCTATTTATCCTCATACCTTGTTAGGGTCTTTTCGGATAGACTTCTCCATGATCTTTAGGGGAGCATTTACTTTTCGTCGTGTGTCTCGATCCTTCATATTAATTTTTGATAAATGATTCTTCACATCACTTTGGATCTTTAGCAACAAAATGTAGCCCTCATGCCTTGTTAGGGCCTTTTTGGACTCGCCAATCTTCGCATCCCGCTTCAATAAGTTATGCCTTGGCTATGAACTTTAATTAATACCGAGCAACTTTTAAACGATCTTGTGCTAGAAGCTAAGTAACTTTTCAAATCGTACGACCTTAGTTATTGCAATTAAATTTATTAACAAGCGATGGGAGAAAAAGCTCATAATTAACTCACATAAATTCATGAAAGAATACCATACTTATAATTGACTCTATCATTTCTCGTTCTCCACAATTTAAAATCTCAAGGAATGAGACTCGTGGATGCTTAGCCAATTAAATCAAAGTTTTGGGTTTTCAAGTCATCTATAGGATCTTGCAACTTCTTAGACTTTTTCAAGTTTAGAATTCGCATTTTAAAGTTCCCTTGATAAACGACTTTCTAGGATCAATTATAGGAAGTTGCGAAAAGTTCTTGTTCTTAACCCGTAAGAGTTAAGACTTTCGCGTTTTAAAGTTCCCTATATAAAAGCCTAGCAAAACTTGACTTAAACACGTTAAGGATACTAGCTAGAGTAAACTTGGATAATTAAACTCGGGTTGAGTCAAAAGATTCAAGTCGGGCCTAATATACAAAGATATCTAAATTCATTAAAACCATTTTATTCCTTTATTTTTTTCTTTTGACTTTATTTTTGAAATGAAATATACATACATACGATGATAACAAAAGGAAAGAACATAAAAGAGAATAAATGAAAAATATTACTAGGCCAAAATAGATCAAAAATTTTGAAAAATGTCGAAAAATTAAATTTTTCGATTAAAATGAGGACAAATTAATGGAAAAGCCAACTTAACTTCGATAGAAGTCCCCCTACACTTGATATAAACATTTTCCTCAATGTTTAAGCATATGGGATTAAACTCCCCTACACTTAGGACATTGTGTACGTTGTTTAAACTTGCTAAGGAAGAGACGACTATAGTGATTTCAATGTCAACATATAAGATATGAAATATTGAATCACAAGAGTTTAGGATAGAACCGGGAAGACGGGAACACGGGATCACGGGTCTTCAAATATCATCAAAAGTGTTCTTTGAAGCTTTAATCCCTGCACATCATAAGAAACAAGACAACAAACACCTATGTAGCTCCCCCTACACTTATTATGAAAACGGGTAAAGGATAGCTCATCGGGTTGCCTCCCGAGAAGGGCTTGTTTTTGTTAACCGAGTCACGAGCCTGACTCGACCCAGAACTAATTCAAGGGGAACGTGGTGAGGGATGGAATCATATCGTGAGAGATGTCCTCACCAAAGTACAACTTAACACGTTGGCCATTCACCTTAAAGTTTGGCCCATTTGGTTGCAATAACTCAATGGTGCCATAAGGGAAGATTTTAGCTACGGTGAATGGACCGAACCAACGGCTCTTAAGCTTGCCCGAAAAGATTTTCAACCGAGAGTTAAAGAGTAAAACTTGATCACCTATGTGAAACTCTCGGTTCTTAATCATAGAATCATGAATGAGCTTGGTTTTCTCCTTGTAGATCAATGAATTCTCATAAGCCTCATTTCTAAGTTCATTAAGTTCATCGAGTTGGATTTTCTTGAGATCACCGGCTTTGTTGATATCAAAATTAGCCCATTTCAAGGCCCAATAAGCCTTATGCTCCAACTCAATGGGGAGGTGGCATGCCTTTCCGTACACAAGACGATATGGAGTGCAACCAATAGGTGTCTTATATGCTGTACGGAAAGCCCACAAAGCATACTTATCGGCCCATGAGGCACAATGCTCACCCATAGTACGCTCTAAGATTCGCTTAAGTCCACGGTTAGAGATCTTGGCTTGACCATTAGTTTGTGGATGATACGAGGTGGAAAGTCGGTGATTGACACCATACTTAGCCATGACTCGAGCAAATTGATCATTGTAAAAATGAATCCCGCGATCACTAATGATAGCACGAGGAACACCGAATCAAGCAAGCAATTGTTTCAGAAAGTTCACAACCACCCTCACATCGTTCATAGGTAAATCCTTTGCTTCAACCCACTTAGATACGTAGGCAACGACTACGAGGATGTACTTGTTCCCTTTAGATGATGGAAATGGCCCAATAAAGTCGATGCCCTATACGTCAAAGATTTCACATTCTTGGATGAACTTTTGAGGCATCTCATCTTTATGTGTGATATTGCTTTGTCTTTGGCAAGCATCACAATGTTTAACCATTTCATGAGCGTCATGATAAATGGCGGGCCAATAGAATCCGGAGTCGAAAACTTTCTTTGCGGTGTAGTTAGGACCAAAGTGACCACCGGTGGGTCCTTTATGGCAAGCTTCTAGGATTAGTAAAGCTGCGGGCCCATCAACACACCTACGAATGACAAGATCCGCACATTGTTTGAAAAGGTAAGGGTCGTCCCAATAATAGTGTATAATATCCTTAAAGAATTTTTTCTTTTGTTGGGACGTTAACCCTTCCATAAGAACACCACCCGCCAAATTGTTTGCAATGTCCGCAAACCATAGGGTATCGTCAAGATTGGAGTTAATAGACATTAAGGCCTAAAGGGGAAAAGATTCATTAATCTCTTGATTTGGGAGTTCCCCTAGATAAGGATCCTTGAGTCTACTAAGATGATCCGCGAAGAGGTTTTCCGCTCCCTTTTTATCACGAATTTCGATTTTAAATTCTTTGAGGAGCAAAACCCAACGAAGGAGTCTCGGTTTAGCATCTTGCTTGGTCTACAAGTATTTCAAGGCGGAATGGTCGGTGTAAACGATGGTGGTGGAAAGCACAAGATAGGGGCGGAATTTCTCAAAAGCATACACTACGGTTAAAATCTCTTTTTCGGTAGTGGTATAATGCAATTGAGCCCCCGTCATTGTCTTGCTAGCATAATGGATTGGTTGGAAGTGTTTTTTCACTCGTTGACCTAAAATCGCTCCTACCGCGAAATCAATAGCAACGCACATGAGCTCGAAAGGTAACTCCCAATTTGGAGAGACTAAGACTGGTGCCTTAGTTAATTTACCTTTAAGAAGTTCGAAAGAATCGAGACATTCTTGAGAAAAGATGAAAGGAACATCCTTTCCTAAGAGATGAGTCATTGGACGAGCTATCTTAGAGAAATCTTGGATGATATGTCGATAAAATCCTGCATGACCTAAAAAGCTTCTAACTCCTTTGACGGTGGTAGGTGGAGGCAACTTAGCAATGACGTCAACTTTAGCACGATCGACTTCGATACCGGCTTTGGAAATTTTGTGACCTAGAACAATGCCTTCTTTTACCATGAAATGGCATTTTTCCCAATTAAGAACGAGACGAGTGTCTTCACACCATTTAAGCATACGTTCTAAATTGGCAAGGCAAGATGAGAAAGAATCACCATAGACCGAGAAACCGTCCATAAAGACTTCCATAGTTTCTTCAACCATGTCATGGAATATAGCCATCATACACCTTTGGAAAGTCCCCAGAGCATTGCATAAGCCGAAAGGCATTCTTTAATAAGCAAATGTTCCATAAGGACAAGTGAATGTGGTTTTCTCTTGGTCTTTTGGATCAATAGGAATTTGAAAATACCCGGTGAAACCGTCTAAGAAGCAATAGTAGTCATTACCCGCTAAACGCTCGAGCATTTGATCCATGAAAAGAAGAGGAAAATGATCCTTACGAGTGGCATCATTGAGCTTGTGACAGTCTATGCAAGCTCGCCAACCCGTGACAAGTCGAGTAGGAATCAACTCATTGTTTTCATTGGGAACAACGGTTATTCCGCCTTTATTAGGCACACAATGGACGGGACTAACCCATGGCGAATCCGAAATAAGGTAAATCATTCTGGAATCTAGAATTTTGATAACTTATTTCTTGATGATGTCATGAATTTTTGGATTAACCCTTCTTTGGCTTTGGATTGCGGGTTTAAAGTCATCTTCCATGAGAATTTTATGAGTGCAAAAGTTAGGATCAATTCCGCAGGTGTCGGAAATATTCCAGGCAATTGCTTTCTTATGATTTTTGAGCATATCGATAAGTCGAGATTTTTCATCCTCTTTTAAGTCCTTTGCAATGATGATGGGTAACTTCTTATTGTCTTCTAGGAAAACGTATTCAAGATGAGACGATAAATCCTTAAGCTCTAAATCCAGAGGATTGTCAATGGAAGGCTTAGTCAAATTCGGATCATCGTTTGTAACTTCCTTAGGAGTAGGTGGAGAAATATGGTCCTCATTGAGAGGTTTCTCAATGGTACGAATGTCTTCATCCCAATCGGAGGGAGAATCGTCATATTTTAAGTCCACATCCCCTAAGGTTGCTTCAAATTCTTTCAAAAGAAAATCACTTTCTCCAAATGGAGTCAGTGTGGGAGCAATAGAGGCAACGGTGTCAACAATCGGTAGAGAAGAAAAACCACTTTTACAAGCGTCTTTGAAATGTTCTTCACAAGCCTTATTAAGTACGTCAATGAAATTAACGCTCTCGTGTTCATAAGGCTGCTTAGAAAGTTTACCCATGTTGAAGAAGATTTTGTCGTCACCAACTCTCATGATTAATTTGCCCGCGGCTACATCAATAAGAGTGCGACCGGTCCTCAAAAATGGACGTCCAACGATTAATGGAACACGGTGATCCATCTCGTAGTCAATGACAACAAAATCCGCCGGTAAGGTGAATTTGTCGACACCGACGAAGACATCTTCGGCTATCCCCACTGGATAAGGAACCGTACGGTTAGCTAATTCCAATGTCATTCGTGTGGGGACTAGCTCGGGTAGAGATAATTGTTTCTAAACACTTAATGGCATTAAGTTGGTACTAGCACCTAGATCAGCTAGGGCCATACAATTCTCTACCCTGAGAAAGATGTAAGGAATGAGAAAACGACCTGGATCACCAAGTTTGGTTGGTAATTTCCTTAAAAGAACCGCGGAGCAATTCTCATAAAGTTGGGTTTGAGCAATATCAAGGAGTTTTTCTTTATCACTTAGAAGATCTTTGAACATTTAAGCATATTTAGGCATGTGAGCGAGAGCCTCGGCAAAGGAGATGTTGAAATTCACTTGTTTAAACATTTTAAGAAAGTTTGAAACTTGAATATCATCCTTGTTCTTTAACTTCTCTTTCCTCAACCTTGAAGGATAAGGTATGTAAGGTTGAGATGAAGGCTTTGGAATGGATTGCTCACTCACATCCTTGGGTGGTGGAGGGGTAGAAATTGAAGGTGGAGGAATTTGTGAAGGGGGCTTGTTATCCTTTGTAACAATTACCGGAGTAGGTTTACGAATCGTGGGTTCCTTATAAACTTTTCCACTTCGGGTGGTGATTGATTTCATCTCCCCTCTTGGATTAGCAATGGTGTTACTCGGAAGAGAACCCGAAGCAGAGGGTTGATTACTTTGGAAGAAACTAGCCATCATATCCCTTAAGTCATTTGTTTGACTGCTTAAAGAGTTTCGCATGTCATTCCTAAGATCGGCTTGAAGATCATTCCCTTGTTTAGCCATGTAACCTTTGAAGTTAATAATTTGGCTCTGAAAATTCTTCACCAGCACGTCATTAGTCCTCATGTAAGTTTCAACCTCTTGATTATATGTCGTGGGTTGGTTGGGACTTGGTAAGCGGGTGATTGATAGGTGGGTGGTTGGTAAACTTGATTATTTCCTTGAGGTGGATATGGGTTTCTTTGGGTTTGATATTGATTAATAGCTCGAGGTTGGTTTTGATTGTTTCGATTGAGGGTGTTTTGGTTTTGAGGAGGAAAAACGGGTGGTGAAAGAAATTTTTTTGAACGATAACTTAGAAAATTGTGGTCACCTTGAGGACGAGCTTGATTGCCTCCCGTGGAAAAGTTACCGTTAGCCGCATACACGTTTTCCGGATTGTCATGAGTAGAAGGACAATCAGTGTATGAATGAGAACCACCGCAAGTCTCACAAGAAGGTGTTACAGCTTTAACTTGTTGAAATTGGTTCATAGACATGGTTAAGAAATTTTTGTTCATCTCGGCTAGTTGACGGGTGAGTTGGGTGAGTTCGGCTATCTCGGGGTTTGATGAAGTAGGAGAAACATTGACTCTCGGGTTATTTCTTGAAGATGCGGATGAATCCTAATTTTTGTGATGAGTGGTCATGTTCTCTATAGGCTCTCTACACTCCTCGGGTGTTCTCTTCATAAACGTACCACCGACGGCGGCATTAATCGTATCACGATCACGAAAAGTTAAATCATTGTAGAAAGTGTCAATTAAAGTGACGGGGAGCATATTATGGTTAGGACAACGATCGATCAAGACATTATAACGTTCTCAAGCATCGGAAAGCGACTCATCGGGTTCTTGAGTGAAACCACTGATTTGATTACGAAGACGAGTTACCATGGATGGTGGAATGTATCGGGACATAAATTTTTGAGTCATCTTGTCCCATGTATGAATCGGATTTTTAGGAAGACGATCAAACCCTTTTTCGGCATGGTGGGATAAAGTGTGTGGGAAAAGATGAAGGCGAAGAAAATCCATGGAAACACCGGGCAATTTCATGCTTTGAGTGACGGTTATGAATTTATCGAGGTGTTTGTTGGAAACATCATCTGGTAATCCGCGAAATGGACAAGCATTTTGAACTTGTTGGATCATGTGATGCTTCAACGACAATTCGGGAGCCGTGATTTTCATCGGCGCAATCGGTCCTCCACGTCCATTCATAGTTGGTTGACAAAGCTCCTCCATCGTACGAAGGTTGGGTTGAGGGTCATGGTTGTTATTATTCATATTGGGGTGAGGTGGGTTGTTATTATTCATATTGGGGTGAGGTGGGTTGTTATTATTATGCACACCGGCCATATCTAAGTCTAACGAGTCTCGGGCTCAAGATAAGACGAAGATCGAGTACGCATACACTACAATATTTTTGATTTTTTATCTTTTTTTATTTTTTTGGATTTTTTAAAAATTTTATATTTTTTAGGATTTTTTGAAAATTTTTATGCTTGAAAAAACGTTCCCAAAAGAACGGATCCCAAAACCATTTTTTCTCACTAAAAACCGTTAATCTTTATGAAAAGAGCCGGCAGCGGCGCCATTTTAATATGATGACTCTTGCATATGTGTACTCGTTCGTTCTAGGTATCTAATCGAATTGATCACGGTTTAAGGTAGACTTATCGGTTTTGGTCACTAAAAGGGGGAGCTTATGGTTATCTATATCTACTAAAATGAGTTAAGGCAAATAAAAAATATAAAGGGATTAAACAAGTTTAAGTCTAATTAAAAAAAATAGATTTAAAGATAAAATAAGACAAGACAATATAAAATTAAACTAGACAAAAAACGGTGGGAAAGAAATCAACCTTGAAAAATAACTAAGTAAAATAAAACTAAAACTGTAGTTAGATCGCACCCTGGATCGTAGTATGGATCGCAACTCAAATAACACTCAGGACCGAAATAAGGGATCGCAAGATTGGATCGTAGCCAGTGATCACAACAACCTATCGTAGCCCAGATCGTACCCCACAATCGCAACAATGGATCGCAATGGACGATCGTCGCCTGCGATCGTGACTTCGATCGTGACAACCGATCTTAACCATTGATCGCACTCTGGATCACATAAATGATCGTAGTATGGATCGTAGTCTAGATCGCAGTATTTTATCTTAGTCTTTGATCGCAGTCTCTGATCACAAGTAGAAACCCTTAGGTATATGTGATCACGAAACTCGATCGGAACAAGTAAAACCCCTGCAAATATTACGATGGAATGTAAAATGACAATAAGCAGAACCGAATAAGCACTCTCTTTAATAAGCACTTACCAAAACTTAACCAAATCAGTAATGAAAAGAACTAAGTAAGCACGAATGAAAAACTTTCAAAACACTAAATAAGCAAAACTTATAAAATAAACTTTATAAAGATTAGACTTTTAAAAACACTTAAAAGAAAATAAGCTAAACATGAAATAAGCAAAAAGCACAAAAAATTGAGCTTATCAATCGTAAGAAATTGATAAGAACAACAAGATGAGCACTTTAATCAAATAAACACCGAGATGAACCAAGTTACCTACTTTGAACCGAATCAAAATCAAGATTAATACAAGAAAGGTAGAATAAGATAGATTATGAAAAGCTTGAAATTAAACTTGGAGATTAAAGATTCTAATACAAGATTAAAGTGAAAAGCTTAAAACTTGAAAGGAAATGAAAGAAATCTAGAGAGAGAAAGTAAAAGCACCTACTCCTACTTCTCTCTAAAGATATGAACTAAAAATAAAAATGACTAACTCCTAAATGAAGGAAATAAAAGACTATTTATAGGAGAGGAGAGGTGTGGTGTGTTGCTTCCTTCTTTCTTCCTTTTGTCTTCTCGTCTTTTTAAATGACTCGTCTTTCTTGACTATGTCTCGGGATTAGTCGAATGATAAAATGAACTCGTCTTCTAATTTTCTTCTTTTAGTAGACTTGGTTCTTCGACTTCGTTAAACTTCTGTCTTTAGACTTTTTCTTCGATAAATCTTCAGAATCGGCCTTTGACTTTCGTTCTTCTTGCACTTTTGATCTTTTGACTTCGTCTTTTGTCTTTTTCTTCGATAAAAGCCCGTGAAAGCCCGTTTTTTCTTCCTTTTTCATATTTTTGTCCTAAAACACAATAAAAACACAAACCACGCATAATTCCGACTTTTACGACATAAAATACACGTTTTGGTCTTGTTTTATTATAACTAAGTGGTAAAAGGATAAGCGTTTTCACACTTATTAGAAGGTTTGAGAGATTTTAGTTAGACAAGAAATAGTAGTTACCATGTTTGAAAGAAAATAGGCGTATTTATAAGAGAGCTAAAAACATACTGTTGGTTGAAAAATGAGGCAGTTATATTCAAAAAGTAATCATCACAATCTTGAAAAATATATAACTTATCTCATACATTAATTAAAGTTACCAACTCTCTAAAATTACGGCCAATATTTTCGTCAAAAATAACAATTGGGTAGGTCTCAATGTTTTTCAACGGTAAAAAAGTAAACATCAGCGTCTAACGGCTATATTCTTGTCAGCGTTGGAAATTTGCCATGTCAGCGTTCAAATTGGTCTATCAGCGTTTGGAAAGAAAATATGTCAGCGTCCAAAAATAAAAATAATTAAAAATAAAATGGACCTTAACAAAGAAGTTTACCCTAGTGAAGATAACTCTTAGACTGAAAATGACTATGTGACAATCTAACATTTTCAGGTAGTGAAATATTTTCTCGTATAATATTTTGAAACTTGTTTTTGTGTTGGTTGACGAACTCACAATTTACGGATTTAAATTTGGGCTTACGTGCATAATTTGGCGTCTTTTACGACTAAACCGGAAACCTTAGGATTACATATTTACGTTTTTGAACTCCGTTTTTATGAGACAATTTTTATTGGATTCGTTTTGTGACGTTGATTCATAATTTATAAAAACGTTTTTCGTAAAACGACCCGAGGGCACGCAAATCGAGAAAACTAGAATCGAGAAATACCCGTAAACTAGTGAGATGGGACAAAACACATTGTCCCACCCCACTAACTATATGGGACGGCTAACTTGACACCACAACATCAAGGTGGCATCAAGTTAAGCAACTTACACCATGTGTAAGCCATGCTTACATGTTAAGCTAACTTTACCACTTAACACAAAAACAAGCAACTTGTTTTCACCTACACCATTTCTCACATGCAATCAACTCCAAAATCCTCTCAAACACCCCTTCCTTGCCGTCCCAAATAAGCCAACAAACATCCCATTTGATCTCTTCTAGCCATGAACAACATGTTTACTAGCTCTATTAAGGAGTATTCTTGAAGCCTTGCTCATTTGGTGGCCATATTAACATCTTTAGAGGTGATTTTCTTGTGTCCTAGGGCTGATTTTCCAACCTATGTTCTTGATATTTGATGGTCTTGGAGATACTTGTTGTGTTCATCAAGTTCTTGTCTTCCTAAAACAAGAAATCCACTTGGATTGGTAAAGAAGATCATCCTCTCCATTTTTCTCTTGTTATTTTGTAAAGAACAAATGTATTTTCTTTCATTTTGTATATGTATATGATGTATATATGATGATAAAAATGTTGTGTGCGGATCAAGTGTTGATAAATATGCTTAAAAATGATGATAACCATAAGAAATGAAGCTAAAATCTTGATTATTTAGTTGGCTGTATAAAAACAGTAGATAACTAAAATATGAACTGATAAAATTGCATGGTTTGATCCATTTATAGTAAGTAGAAGATGTTATACACATGTGAGAGTTGGCCATGCAATGGAATTAAAATAATGAGTGAGATATGATCAAAACAAGTTAGGTGGTCTAATCTGAATAAGCAGTTTTGTAGGGACTGTTATGGTAAGTTAAACTCAAAATGGACAGTAGCTATAGCTAAGTTAAATGTAGCACATAATATGAAGATCATGCCATCCAAAAATGAGCTTCTAATTCATTATAGAACTCTCGATATGTTAAAAATGGTGAACATGAAGTTAAACATCAGATTTTTGGAAATAATGTTTATTATTATTATATAAGCACTCACATTATAATGTATAAAATGTAAAAATATATGTTGGGTCTAAATTAATATGAGTTGATGTGGCAGAAACTCCAAAACGAAGAAAACATGCTAGACGCTGACACGCCATGTTTGGACGCTGACAGAAGTCTACGGCACTGATGGAATTTCTATTTACGGAATATATTGGATATATTCAAAATAATATATTCAATATATATCTATAGAAATAGAAGATTTAGATGTTTATTTGATATTATCTCTTGTAGATTCTGTTCCTTCCACTATAAAAGGAACAAGAGTCTTAGGTTTTATATATATTATTCATTCACAATGTAAACCTAAAGTGTGTGTCGCACTAGACGTGGGATTCAATGTATACACGTCTAGTGGTTGTTTATTATTAATATAATGAACAATCGTTGAGTATTTTATGTGTCTTGTGCCTAAACACCTTGTTATGATCATTGTTCTATTCCGCTATGTTATCATATGAATGATGATCAACCTAGATATAATGGTTCATAACCATTGAGTCTAACGATCAATGGACTCCACAATTGGTATCAGAGCCTAAGGCTCATGATATCTAGGTCCGACGAGGTGTTCGTGTATGGTGAAGAAGAAAAATTCGTATGGAATTTTTCTGGACGTTTTTGTGTGCGCAGCAGTATTCAGAAGGTCATAACTTTTGATTGAACCGTTGGATCGTCACGAAATTTTATATGTGTGTTCTACATACATAGATCTAAACATCCACCGGAGGGATTGTCGAGTTTTATCCCCAGGCAAAAGTTATTAAGCGTCGAAGTTGGCTGATGGTAGATTTTTCAGTTTTCTGCTTTTACATAAAATCATGACCTAGGGTTTCTCAAACCCTAGATCTACCTAGAAAGCAGAATGTTATGATGTTCGTGGCTGTTAAAACGTGTGAAGATACACGATCTAAGGTTATTTACAAACCCTAATTAGGGTTTCAATGCTCAAAGTTCCAAACCCTAGATCGCTGTTACAGACGTGAAGGTTAATGCAGATTCGTGTTACTGTTTTTAATTCGAATCCTATACATGCTAATCTACAATAACTCACGTGGGGCTAAAGTTCATCATTCGTTTCTCATTGGTCTTCAAGCTTGCATTCACACGGTTTGAATGTTTTGATTGGTTGTTTAGTTCACACGATCAAAGTTAAAGACGTGTGGTCCCAACAGCTAGGAATTATGAAGCCTCAAGATGAATGAAAGCGTTTGGTGTACTTGATTCTTACTGGTGGAGATTGTTGCGTTCACACGATCGAAGATAGCAAATTGTGTTCACACGATGAAGCTATTCTTATTGGTGGAAATCTTATGCATTCACACGGTTCAAAGCTTCCAATTGGTGGAAAGATGTAGCATTCACACGATCAAGAATGGCTTTAGTGTTCACACGATCACTCAACTCTCATTGGTTGAGATAGTTGTGTTCACACGGTAAAATGCTTACGATTGGTTTGTTATTTTATGGATTCAATTGTTATATATACGGCAGACATAGAATTCAAATGTTAAATAATTAGTTTATGTGAGATTGTTTAGCCGCATATTTTGCAATAAACAAGTGACACAAAAGAAAGGTACAAAAGAAAAAGGAGATCGTTAATTGCTGCAAGGAAAAAGAATTTGGATTTGCCAAGACGCTGATGAGGTTTTGCTGAAACGCTGACGTTTGTTATTGTGACGCTGACAAGGAATAAGTCAACACTGATAGAGTTGACAGTGTTGTCCGATATATGCTATTTCAACGCTGATAAGTGTCGTCCGATATCGGACAATGCATCTGATGAAGATATTGGACGGAATTGGATATTGGACAACACACTGTTTGCTGCTGTTTGAGAAAATTGGTACGTTTTAAGCACACAAAAAGGAGGATTATACACACGAAGGTACATGGAATCTCCGTTTTAATATAGAATATCATGATGATATTTATGGCTCGGATATTTTTAAAAGGGATTAATGATTTTTATACGAGTTAGCAACAATTCGTGAGGTACTTTATTGGATTTGATTATGTAATCGGGGTAGCCTTGTAAAAGAGTTATCCGTTTTGTCACTTTTACGTATGATATGAAGATTAAGTTTCTTCATGAAGAGGTGTTAGCTTAAGGGGAAGAATTCTTATGGTAAGTTTGATGATTGAAGAAGATTTTCGTGAGTTTGTGTTCTATCATATCTTAAAGTCATGGACTTCCAGCCACTGACTTTAAAGGTAACTTGTTCGTGCTTTACATGGTTGGTGATGAAGACTTGTCATATCTAGCAAGCCAATTGCTATCACTTGAAGGAGTTACATTATCGTGCTCAGTGTCTCACATAGGATGAGGATTTTTGACAAACGGATCGAGGTCTACTTATACTTTGTAACATGAGTATAAGTTCTTCATCACATGGATAAACAAGACATGGAACATAAGATTGGGTTATTCTACTTCTACATCAAGAATACTTTATTTATTTTTCTTCAGGATCATTACACAGAGCCTACATTTGGAGAATCTTCAAGATTGCCTACATTGTTTACTTCCCTGTTGATGTGACAAAAAGGAGAATATATATATGCTACACTTGAGGGGAAGCAATTTAAAGATCATGTACAACTTACAAGAGATATACAAAGAGTTTTGCCGACATCAACTAGGGGAAGATTGTTGGGTCTAAATTAATATGAGTTGATGTGGCAGAAACTCCAAAACGAAGAAAACATGCTAGACGCTGACACGCCATGTTTGGACGCTGACAGAAGTCTATGGCGCTGATGGAATTTCTATTTACGGAATATATTGGATATATTCAAAATAATATATTCAATATATATCTATAGAAATAGAAGATTTAGATGTTTATTTGATATTATCTCTTGTAGATTCTGTTCCTTCCACTATAAAAGGAACAAGAGTCTTAGGTTTTATATATATTATTCATTCACAATGTAAACCTAAAGTGTGTGTCGCACTAGACGTGGGATTCAATGTATACACGTCTAGTGGTTGTTTATTATTAATATAATGAACAATCGTTGAGTATTTTATGTGTCTTGTGCCTAAACACCTTGTTATGATCATTGTTCTATTCCGCTATGTTATCATATGAATGATGATCAACCTAGATATAATGGTTCATAACCATTGAGTCTAACGATCAATGGACTCCACAATATAAACCCACTAACTTATAAAACTTATTTATATAAATGTATAAAAGGTTAATTAAATGGGTAAATTATATAAATGGTGGTGAAATAATATTTATAAGTAATAAAAACTATAAACTTGATTTTTACGACTTTTTCTACTATCGCCGTGAAATTAACGTTTTTCACCAAATAAAACATAGACGACCAAACCCGTCTAATGTAAAGTTTATAAAAGTCATATACTGATGTATAGATAACTAAGACAAGTAAAAACCGATAAAACCTGAACTATAAGAAATACGGACATTTACGAGCTAACTAAACATATTGGACTAATAATTGGACTTAATAAGATAAATACTTGTAAAAAGAGTTTATTGGGCTTAACCCATTTGGGCCCAACATGAAAAGTATATATATACTGATCATATAGGTATAAAAGGGATAAAAACAAGTTAAAGAACTTATAAAAGACTTAATGGACTTAAAATAGGTAAAATCGGTAAAACTAGTGGACTAGTAAGACGTTACCATGACGTAAACACTAAAATGAGCAAACAAGGATGTATAAACCCACTTGATCATCATCATATGTACAAAATCATCATATGTATATTGTTATTTTGATAAAAGTCATTGGACCGAGTCTAAGACCGATTATTATTTATATAGGTTTCCGTGACCGAAGCACGCTCGTAGCCGATAATCCGCCTTTCATTAACAACGTGAGTTCATAGCCTCACACTCTTTAAATGTTTTTATGAAATGTTTTATAAACCCGCGAGGGAGATAACATGTTAGTTTTTATAAAATAGGACACCAATTGTCCCGATTGTTTGTTTATTGGTTTGGACCCGAATGATTGTATGACCCGATAAATGATTAAAGGACCCGATAGATGAAATCAAATGGATTATTAAAGTTAGGTTATGTCACTAAAAGTCCCATTAGCATGAGTTATAAACTACCGGGATTTGGTAGACGCTTATGCATATAATAGTACTATTTGGGGACGATCACCCCAGTTCGCGCCTTGACGGTTGATCCCCGTCGTACCACATTGATTGGTAAGCGAATTTATGTATGAGAAGATTTCATAGCGTGATTTTTGTGACGACACGCTAACTTAGATGGGCAGATTGTTTGTCGGGTTCGCGGCCCGCTGTTTTCATAGTAAGGTAACAATGTCATGCGGCTAATAATAATCCTACAACCTATACAATGTATGCTATAAAACATAAATAATAAACGATAACGACGCCATTACGATGAATATATTACCTATCATGGTAATATAGATACTACGGTCTCATGGACGGTTTAAGATGTATGCTTGATATATATTGCCTGACTAGCAATATGAGGACTTACTTCCGATATTATACTTGTGTTCTGATTTTAAATGATTGTAAATGATTGTTTTTATATAACGGTTTTCATTAAACTCTATGAATTCACTCGGCATTCGCTGATATGATTTTTGCATGTTTTTATCTCAGGTGCTTGAAGGTAATCCGGATGGAGATCGACTCTGATGGCCCACTTAATATTAAAAATGTTCATTCGATCTGTGTTTTGTAAACTTAATGACCTGTATAATTTGGGACCTGTTGTACGCTTTTGAAACTTTTTATCGAATGAATGTTTGTTGAACCTTGTACAACCATTTTTATGTGTTGTCTATGATTGGAGTTATTGTGCTATCCCGTAACACTCTGAAAGACCCTTCCGCTGTACCGATACGAAAAATGAGAGTGTTACAGTTTGGTATCAGAGCTCTCGTTATAGAGAACAAAGGATTTTAAAAACCAAGGTTTTGAACAAAACTTTTCAAAATCTTTTGACAATGAACATTTGAGAAAATATTTGAAAAATCTTTTGACTATAACGGTGCCAAAGATCTCCGACGTTACCAACAAGCCCTATTGAGAAGATATATATTTTGATATATATAATTTAATTTATATATATGTATATATCGTGATTTCATTATGTAATTGTTTAACTAGTATGTTATCCTAATACGAGATATATATATAAATGCAGATTGTCATGGCTGACCCTAATATTCCTGTAGAAAACCATGCTATTCCCGAACCTAATATAGAAGATGATCCTTATTTAGACTTAGTAGATTTTGATATTGATGACGAGGAGGAACCATTTGAGGATCCCGAGCCCGAGTTAGGACTAGGAGATCAGATTGCCCCTCAGGTTGACTTAGTAGAGAATGATATTGAGAATGTGGAAATTGAGAATGTGGATATTGAGAATGTGGATATTGAGAATGTGGATATTGAGAATGTGGAGATTGAGAATGATGATGAGATTGGATTAGATAATTTAGATGATGAGATTGACGACGAGGATGTCGAGGAGGATGTAGGTATAGATGTTGAGGTTGATGACGATGAGGAAGCTGAGCTTATTTATCCGTATGATGTTCCAGAGGGTGAGCCTTTGCCCCCACCAGTTTGTTTGTCTGATTCTGAGGATGAGTTACCTAGGGATGAAATGTCTGAATCGTCTGAATCTGATTCTGAATCAGAGGAGGATGAGTATGATGATGCACCTGACGGTACTAATGGTATTGCTACTCGTAGACGTGAGATAGGAGAGTCGTCTAGTACTCGAGAGGCTACTCATATTGATGGTCTTGCACCATGGGCCTTGAGACGTGATCTAGATGCTTCCCGTGTTAAGAGTTGTGTGACAGAGGTTGGATTAGGTGTTGTTCAGACTCAGGTTGCTTATTTGGAGTCGAAGACTAAGGTTGGCGAGAAAGAGCGGGAATTGCTTAGTTTGGATTTGAGTGATGTAGAACGTGGTTTGAATGAGGCTTTTAGGAGGTTATCGGTGTTGGAAAGTGGTGAGTATGCTGCTATGAAGAGAAAGGTGAATACTATGGAGATTCAGTTGAGTGTAGCTCGTGCGATGCGTGAGAAAGCTGAAAAGGAGCTGAATATATCTGTGGGATGGAATAGTAGATTTTATGCTGACATGGTTGAAAGAGGACTAATCCGTAAGCGCCCAGCTGAAGATGTGTCTAGTGATCGTCCGGCGAAGATCCAGAAGACGATGGATGATGGACCATCTAGCGGTTCTCAGTAGACCAGTCTGTTTTTAGTAGTGACCTTTATATCTTTTGTGCTTGTAGCTTTGACTGAACCGACTTGTTAGTAGTAGACTTGGCACGAATTTTGAGTGTATATAGTGTTAGAACTTTGATATGGGATGTAACTAAGACAATACTTTTGTTTCAGATCGAATGAAATATGTATCTTGTCTTGAATTCCATATTGTGCCTTATTTGTATCTTGATTATGAATTCGATCCATATTATATGAATCCTTTGTTGGATGAATGCTTAATGCTTTGAAATTGTTAAATTATAGAACTATCCCGCCCAAGAAGGCTGTGACTGAGGATGATGTACGTAGGATTATTACGGAGCAAGTTACCGCATCTATGACTGAATTTATGGCAAATGCTAGAAATGAAGCTGGCGGTAGTGGAGCTGGCGGTAGTGGAGCTGGCGGTAGTGGAATTGGCGGTACTAATGTGAATGTGAATGCTAATGCTGGAGGAAAT
Organism: Glebionis coronaria; assembly: GCA_025667525.1. Taxonomy (NCBI): domain Eukaryota; kingdom Viridiplantae; phylum Streptophyta; class Magnoliopsida; order Asterales; family Asteraceae; genus Glebionis; species Glebionis coronaria. Next base: position 356,696 of record JANFOE010000694.1, read on the forward strand.
GTAGGAGGACTTGGAACTAATGCACCTGAAGTTGGTGGCTGTACTTATGTGACGTTCATGAAGTGTGAACCTCTACCTTTTAATGGAACTGAAGGTGCTGTAGGACTAAGCCAGTGGATTGAAAAGATTGAATCGGTGTTTAGGATTAGTAAGTGTAAGGAGGAAGATAAGGTTACTTTTGCTATGGCTACTCTTAAAGGTCGTGCGTTGACTTGGTGGAACGGGAGAATTGCTTTCATGGGTCTTGATGCTGCTAATGCTACTCCTTGGGCTGAAATTAAGAAGTGGATGACTTTGGAGTTTTGTCCTCGTAGTGTGATCATTAGGTTAGAACAGGAGTTGATTCATCTGAGAATGAAAGGTGTGGACATTGATAGTTACACGAACCGATTCCATGAGTTGGCCTTGCTATGTCCTCGATTGGTTGAACCCGAAGAGATCCGAATTGAGCAATATGTGAAAGGGTTGACCAGGAATATCTGGGGGGACGTAACATCATCGAAACCACTGACCATTGATGATGCTGTTCGAATGGCTTACCAACTCATTGGACAGATAATTCAGGATAAGGAAGATGAAGCCCGTGTTGGTGAGAAAAGAAAGGGAGACGGTGATCGTGTAGATAGAGGTGATAATAGGAAGAATTTCAACCGCCGTCAGAACCAGAGAAAGGGGAATGCAAATGCTCTTACCAACAATGCACCGCGCAACGATGATAAATGTCCTAAGTGTGGCAACAAGAGGCATGCTGGCGACTGCTGGAAGTGCCGAAATTGCGGAAAGCTTGGACACAAGGTTGAAAGGTGTAAGAAGGGAACCATTTGCTTCAACTGTAATGAGGAAGGTCATAGGAAATCGGAATGCCCCAAGTTGAAAGCGATTGTACCTGGAAGAAACCCCCAGGGTGGTATCTACCAACTTGGAACAATTGAGGTGAAGAAAGAGGATCCGAATGTCGTTACCGGTACGTTTTTACTCAACAATCATTATGTTGTTGCTATATTCGATTCGGGTGCCGATAGGAGCTTTGTATCCACTAAATTTAGTGCCCTTATTGATATTGAACCTGTTGAGATAAGGACCAGTTACGAGGTGGAATTGGCTGATGGTAAATTGGTGAAAACTAATAAGCTATTAGAAGGATGCTCTCTAAATCTCTTGAACCATTCCTTTCCGATTGATTTGATGTTGATAGAATTAGGTAGTTTTGATATTATTATTGGTATGGATTGGTTGTCGTTGAATAATGCTACTATTTTATGTGGAGAGAAGAAGGTTAAGATTCCTCTTAGGAATAGGACGTTAGTAATTGATGGTAGTCGAGGTGAATCCCGTTTGAAAATCGTTTCATGTATTAAAGTCCAAAAGTACATCAGGAACGGTTGTGAGTTATTTTTAGCTCAAGTGACCGGGAATGAGTCTAGGGAGAAACGATTGGAAGATGTACCTATTATTTGTGAATTTCCTGAGGTATTTCCTAAAGATTTACCCGGACTTCCACCGATAAGGCAAGTAGAGTTTCGAATCGATTTAATTCCTGGTGCTGCACCGGTGGCACGTGCGCCTTATCGATTAGCCCCTTCTGAATTAAAGGAGTTATCTGAGCAACTTAAGGAGTTGTCTGATAAAGGTTTTATTCGACCGAGCTCGTCGCCTTAGGGAGCTCCAGTCTTGTTCGTTAAGAAGAAGGATGGATCTTTTCGTATGTGCATTGATTATAGGGAACTGAATAAGTTGACAATTAAAAATCGATATCCTTTACCTAGGATTGATGATTTGTTTGATCAACTGCAAGGATCTAGTGTGTATTCTAAGATAGATTTGCGGTCAGGATATCACCAACTTCGCGTCCGTGAAGAAGATATTCCTATAACTGCCTTTAGAACTCGTTGTGGACACTATGAATTTCAAGTAATGCCATTTGGGTTAACTAACGCACCTGCGGTTTTCATGGATTTAATGAATCGAGTGTGCAAGCCCTACTTGGATAAATTTGTGATTGTGTTTATTGACGATATTTTAATCTATTCTAAGAATGAAGATGAACATAGAGAACATTTAAGGATTGTTTTGAATTTGTTGAAGGATGAAAGGTTGTATGCTAAGTTTTCGAAGTGTGATTTCTGGTTAGATTCTGTGCAATTTCTTGGTCATGTGATTAACAGAGATGGAATTCATGTTGATCCTGCAAAGGTTGAAGCTATTAAGAATTGGTCTGCACCGACAACGCCAACGGAAGTGCGACAGTTCTTAGGATTGGCTGGCTATTATAGGCGATTCATTAAAGAATTTTCTTTGATAGCTAAACCCTTGACTAAGCTTACTCAGAAGAATAAACCTTTCGTTTGGGGAAGTGATGAAGATGGAGCATTTCAGACATTGAAGCAAAAATTATGTAGTGCGCCAATCTTATCATTACCCGAAGGGAGTGAAGATTTTGTAGTATATTGTGATGCATCTCTTAGAGGTTATGGAGCTGTTTTGATGCAGAGAGAGAAAGTGATAGCTTATGCTTCTAGGCAATTAAGGAAGAATGAGGAGAATTATACTACTCATGATCTTAAGTTAGGAGCTGTAGTCTTTGCTCTTAGGTTGTGGAGACATTATCTGTATGGCACCAAGTGTACGGTATTCACCGATCACAAAAGCCTACAGTATACTCTCGACCAGAAGGAATTGAACATGAGGCAACGAAGATGGATAGAGTTGTTAAGTGATTATGATTGTGATATAAAATATCACCCAGGAAAAGCCAATGTTGTTGCTGATGCGTTGAGTAGGAAAGATAGAGAGCCTATCAGGGTGCGTTCTCTAGTCTTGACCGTGCACAATAATTTGCCTGAGCAAATTAGAAATGCGCAGATAGAAGCTTGTAAGAAGGAGAATTTTGTTAATGAAGGGTTCCGAGGAGAAGGAGATCCTTTAGGGGTTAGAGCTGATGGAGTGAAATGCTTAAGAGGTCGTATGTGGATACCTAAGTTTGGAGGCTTAAGAGATTTGATTATGTTAGAATCCCATAAATCTAAGTATTCCATTCATCCGGGATCTGATAAGATGTACCATGATTTGAAGAAGTTGTACTGGTGGCCGAATATGAAAGCTGACATAGCTATGTATGTTCTTCAATGCTTGACTTGTGCTAGAGTCAAAGCGGAACATCAAAAGCCATCAGGACTACTTCAACAACCAAAGATTCCTGAATGGAAGTGGGAGAGAATTACAATGGACTTTATCACCAAGCTTCCTAGAACATCATCTGGAAACAATTCGATTTGGGTTATTGTCGATGGACTGACCAAATCAGCACACTTCATTCCGGTTAAGGAGCAGTTCTCACTGGAGAAGCTGACTCGAATATACCTTGATAATGTTGTATGCAAGCATGGAGTTCCTGTATCGATCATTTCAGATCGAGATCCTAGATTCGCATCGAATTTTTGGAAATATCTCCAAAGATCTTTGGGAACGAATCTCGATATGAGCACTGCTTATCACCCCCAGACTGATGGGCAGAGTGAAAGGACGATACAAACACTGGAAGATATGTTGAGAGCATGTGTGTTAGACTTTGGTAAGAATTGGGATAAACATTTGTCGTTAGCAGTGTTTTCGTATAACAATAGTTACCATTCTAGTATTAAGGCTGCACCGTTTGAAGCTTTGTATGGTAGGATGTGTAGATCTCCTGTATGTTGGAGTGAAGTTGGGGATACCCAGCTCACGGGACCGGAATTGATCCGGGAGACTACGGAGATGATAGTTCAGATTAAGAAGAGGTTGTTGACTGCCCGAAGTAGACAGAAAAGTTACGCGGATGTGCGGCGGAAGCCAATGGAGTTTGAAGTGGGTGACCGAGTAATGTTGAAAGTATCGCCATGGAAAGGCGTTATAAGATTTGGAAAACGAGGGAAATTGAATCCCCGTTATATTGGACCCTTTAAGATTTTATCTAGAGTAGGTCCGGTGGCTTACAAACTAGAGTTACCCCCAGAACTTCATGGTGTTCACAACACATTCCATGTATCTAATCTGAAGAAATGTCTAGCAGTGAGTGATGAGAAAATTCCGTTAGGTAAGGTTCGAAAAGATGGGAAGTTGCATTTTATCGAAGAGTCCGTAGAAGTTATGGACCGTGAGGTAAAGCAACTAAAACAAAGTCGGATACCTATTATCAAAATCCGATGGAATTCAAAGCATAGACCGGAGTATGCTTGGGAACGAGAGGATGAACTGTGGAAGAAATATCCGCACCTCTTCGATTTCAATAAGAAACGGACATCCAAATGAAATGGATCACGAGGACGTTGATCCCTTTTAGGAGGAAAATCTGTGACAATCTAACATTTTCAGGTAGTGAAATATTTTCTCGTATAATATTTTGAAACTTATTTTTGTGTTGGTTGACGAACTCACAATTTACGGATTTAAATTTGGGCTTACGTGCATAATTTGGCGTCTTTTACGACTAAACCGGAAACCTTAGGATTACGTATTTATGTTTTTGAACTCCGCTTTAGATAAGACAATTTTTATTGGATTCGTTTTGTGACGTTGATTCATAATTTATAAAAACATTTTTCGTAAAACGACCCGAGGGCACGCAAATCGAGAAAACTAGAATCGAGAAATACCCGTAAACTAGTGAGATGGGACAAAACACATTGTCCCACCCCACTAGCTATATGGGACGGCTAACTTGACACCACAACATCAAGGTGGCATCAAGTTAAGCAACTTACACCATGTGTAAGCCATGCTTACATGTTAAGCTAACTTTACCACTTAACACAAAAACAAGCAACTTGTTTTCACCTACACCATTTCTCACATGCAATCAACTCCAAAATCCTCTCAAACACCCCTTCCTTGCCGTCCCAAATAAGCCAACAAACATCCCATTTGATCTCTTCTAGCCATGAACAACATGTTTACTAGCTCTATTAAGGAGTATTCTTGAAGCCTTGCTCATTTGGTGGCCATATTAACATCTTTGGAGGTGATTTGCTTGTGTCCTAGGGCTGATTTTCCAACCTACGTTCTTGATATTTGATGGTCTTGGAGATACTTGTTGTGTTCGCCAAGTTCTTGTCTTCCTAAAACAAGAAATCCACTTGGATTGGTAAAGAAGATCATCCTCTCCATTTTTCTCTTGTTATTTTGTAAAGAACAAATGTATTTTCTTTCATTTTGTATATGTATATGATGTATATATGATGATAAAAATGTTGTGTGGGGATCAAGTGTTGATAAATATGCTTAAAAATGATGATAACCATAAGAAATAAAGCTAAAATCTTGATTATTTAGTTGGCTGTATAAAAACAGTAGATAACTAAACGATGAACTGATAAAATTGCATGGTTTGATCCATTTACAGTAAGTAGAAGATGTTATACACATGTGAGAGTTGGCCATGCAATGGAATCAAAATAATGAGTGAGATATGATCAAAAAACGTTAGGTGGTCTAATCTGAATAAGCAGTTTTGTAGGGACTGTTAAGGCAAGTTAAACTCAAAATGGGCAGTAGCTATATCTAAGTTAAATGTAGCACATAATATGAATATCATGCCATCCAAAAATGAGCTTATAATTCATTATAGAACTCTAGATATGTTAAAAATGGTGAACATGAAGTTAAAAATCAGATTTTTGGAAATAATGTTTATTATTATTATATAAGCACTCACATTATAATGTATAAAATGTAAAAATATAAACCCACTAACTTATAAAACTTATTTATATAAATGTATAAAAGGTTAATTAAATGGGTAAATTATATAAATGGTGGTGAAATAATATTTATAAGTAATAAAAACTATAAACTTGATTTTTACGACTTTTTCGGCTATCGCCGTGAAATTAACGTTTTTCGCCAAATAAAACTTAGACGACCAAACCCGTCTAATGTAAAGTTTATAAAAGTCATATACTGATGTATAGATAACTAAGACAAGTAAAAACCGATAAAACCCGAACTATAAGAAATACGGACATTTACGAGCTAACTAAACATATTGGACTAATAATTGGACTTAATAAGATAAATACTTGTAAAAAGAGTTTATTGGGCTTAACCCATTTGGGCCCAACATGAAAAGTATATATATACTGATCATATAGGTATAAAAGGGATAAAAACAAGTTAAAGAACTTATAAAAGACTTAATGGACTTAAAATAGGTAAAATCGGTAAAACTAGTGGACTAGTAAGACGTTACCATGACGTAAACACTAAAATGAGCAAACAAGGATGTATAAACCCACTTGATCATCATCATATGTACAAAATCATCATATGTATATTGTTATTTTGATAAAAGTCATTGGACCGAGTCTAAGACCGATTATTATTTATATAGGTTTCCGTGACCGAAGCACGCCTGTAGCCGATAATCCACCTTTCATTAACAACGTGAGTTCATAGCCTCACACTCTTTAAATGTTTTTATGAAATGTTTTATAAACCCGCAAGGGAGATAACATGTTAGTTTTTATAAAATAGGACACCAATTGTCCCGATTGTTTGTTTATTGATTTGGACCCGAATGATTGTATGATCCGATAAATGATTAAAGGACCCGATAGATGAAATCAAATGGATTATTAAAGTTAGGTTATGTCACTAAAAGTCCCATTAGCATGAATTGTGAACTACCGGGATTTGGTAGACGCTTATGCATATAATAGTACTATTTGGGGACGATCACCCCAGTTCGCGCCTTGACGGTTGATCCCCGTCGTACCACATTGATTGGTAAGCGAATTTATGTATGAGAAGATTTCATAGCGTGATTTTTATGACGACACGCTAACTTAGATGGGCAGATTGTTTATCGGGTTCGTGGCCCGCTGTTTTCATAGTAAGGTAACAATGTCATGCGGCTAATAATAATCCTACAACCTATACAATGTATGCTATAAAACATAAATAATAAACGATAACGACGCCATTACGATGAATATATTACCTATCATGGTAATATAGAGACTACGGTCTCATGGATGGTTTAAGATGTATGCTTGATATATATTGCCTGACTAGCAATATGAGGACTTACTTCCGATATTATACTTGTGTTCTGATTTTAAATGATTGTAAATGATTCTTTTTATATAACGGTTTTCATTAAACTCTATGAATTCACTCGGCATTCGCTGATATGATTTTGCATGTTTTTATCTCAGGTGCTTGAAGGTAATCCGGATGGAGATCGACTCTGATGGCCCACTTAATATTAAAAATGTTCATTCGATCTGTGTTATGTAAACTTAATGACCTGTATAATTTGGGACCTTATGTACGCTTTTGAAACTTTTTATCGAATGAATGTTTGTTGAACCTTGTACAACCATTTTTATGTGTTGTCTATGATTGGAGTTATTGTGCTATCCCGTAATACTCTGAAAGACCCTTCCGCTGTACCGATACGAAAAATGAGAGTGTTACAGACTATAGGGTGGCAAGCACTGTCCAATCATGCACACTTGCTTAAGCAAGATAGATATAATTATCCTCAAGTGTCCCTTGCTAACCAAAGTTCTTAACAGTGAAGTCACCTCATATAAACCCTTTGTAACTTCCCAGGTAAGCCCAATAAAAACGTTCCCAAGTCTCCCAATCGACCAAATCCAATTCTAGGCCAAAAAGTCTTAGCAGCGTGCACAATATATCAACATTGCATGCTATAGTGCCTCACGAATTAGAAAACTAAATCGTAATTGCCAGTGGAAACAATCTAGAATTGTGATAAGAGTATTCTAAGAATACCCAAAAGCCTAAAGGTTTCCTAAACCTCCCCTTAAACCATGATACACAAAGTTGCCAAATAAGAAGTATGTAAGAAAAATTCATGTCAAGATAGGAATGTAAACATTCCAACCATCATCCATAAGCTTTAACACATTCCTATTAGCTAAAAGATCCATAAGAAACTCTATATCCATTTGTACAATGCTCATAATGCCTGCATGATTAGATCAAAAACCACAAAACTAACATATTGCTGTCAGCGACCATTTTAACACTTGTCAGCGTTCAAATAACATTTGTCAGCGTTAGAAAAATAAAGTGGGAAACCTAATCTTGTACAAAGACTAACAACAGTACACATCCTGTACAAACTATACAATGATTTCAAAAACACATTTAGGTGAGGTTGATGATTCCAATACTTGTTACCAAGTACTGGAACCTCCCAACATCAAAAGATTTAGTTAAAAGATCAGCCACATTTTCTTCTGTTTCTACCCTATCTGGATGTATTAAACCCTTTTCAAAACAATCTCTTATAAAATGATGTCTTATTTCTATGTGTTTTGTTTTAGAGTGATGTATAGGATTCTTGATAATGCATAATGTACTGTTATTATCTACAAATATCTTGGTATGCATAAAATTATACCCATTATCCAACACCTGATTTTGGATCCATAAAACTTGCCCACAACAAGAAGCTGCTGTAACATATTCTGCTTCAGTTGTAGATTTGGCCACCACTGTTTGTTTCTTGCATTGCCAAGATATCAATCTGCTCCCAAGAAATTGGCATCCACCAATTGTGGATTTTCTATCAAACTTATCACCTCCATAGTCACTGTCTAAATAGCCAATAAGCTAAATGGAGAATCTTTAGGATACCATAATCCCAAGGTGGGATAACACCTAAGGTATCTAAAAATCCTTTTGATAGCATGAAGATGACACTCTTTGGGAGTCACTTGATGGTGTGCACATGCACACACAACAAACATGATGTCAGGTCTAGAGGCTGTAAGATACATCAATGACCCAATCATTGATCTATAACGCCTTACATCCACTTCTTTTCTATCTCCAGTCTTTCCCCAAGGTTGTTCCCTATCCATGGGTGTGCTAGCCCGTTTTTCATGTGGAGAAAAACTAAACTTCTTCAAGATCTCTGCTACATACTTGCCTTGAGAGATAAAGATACCATCTTCTTTCTGTTGGACTTGTAAACCTAGAAAGAAGTTCATCTCTCCCATTGCACTCATCTTGACTTTGTTTGTAATGAGCTTGGAAAAGTCTTCACTCATCTTTGGATTGGATGAACCAAAGATGATATCATCCACATAGACCTGAACAAGTATAAAATCCATACCAATCTTTTTGGTAAATAAGGTCTGGTCTATGGTGCCTGATGTAGTGATTTTACTACTCTTTAGAAAAAAGAGAGCAAAAGTGGCAAGTATTGAGCACGATGATTTAGAAAAACCGTGTACAAATGACCCAAAGTGGGGATCGTTCTCAAGGAGGCTAGTGTGTTATGTGTGTAATGATTTGGATTAGATTTGTGATTATATTGTTGAGAAAGAAAAATAGAAATGAGATTAGAAGAGAATGACAGTTACGAAGACGGATTAAACTAAGTCGAAAAAGGTGTACACGTAAAACCGTAAAAAGCACTAAAATTAAAATTTTACCCTAAAAATCCCTAAAAATTATCAAAAATCCACAATAATATTCTAAGAGTTTAGAAAAAATCCAAACTTGCCAAAACCTTTTAATTAATTAGATAATGACTTTTTAATACTAATTAAAGCCCTAAAAATCAAAATTAATTATTAAAAAGTCCCAAACAAGATTTTAAAGTTTGTAAACCTCAAAAATACCCTAATTAAGCTAAAAAGTATTTTTCAAAATTTTAAAACCACGAAAAACTATTTTTAAACAATTAAAAACTACTAAAATCAATTAAAACTTAAATTAATTCTAGAAAATAATTAAAAGACTCTAAAAATATTTGGAAAGTTGCAAAATTCCTAATTAAGTGTTTACAATCTAGGAAAAATATAAAAACTTAGAAAATCAGACTTTTAATTTTTAACAATAAAATAATATTAAAATATTATTAAAAATCCAAAAATCATAAAAAAATTCTAAAAACTTGCAAACTAGCTTAATTTAACCTAAATAACTCAGAAATGAAAGTGAAATTACCTAAATACCCTTAATGGGCCTAGAAAATGGGCTAAACCTAAAACAGTCCACTATTGGGCCAAATTTGGGCCCAATAATAAAAAGTGTTCTAAATAAGCCCAAAAAGCACTGGTTGACTCAAAATTTGATTTTAAACAACTTTTTCCAAAGGCCCAAAAGCTGAAAGTGTGAAATAAGCTAGCTTATACCAAACAGCTTATTCTTAATGGGCTTTTTGGCCCATTAAGCTATAAGCTAATGGCATAAGCTGAAATTAGACACACAAGCTTCTTTTGTCCTAAATAAGACTTCTGCAAAAATAAATTTGAAATAAGACCAAGGAATAAGCCTGAAAATGCAATAAGCAATCTACAGAAAACGACAAAATAGTCGTCTTTGAGTTCTAGGCCACCCCAAGTGCTGATTCAAGTTCCTATAGCTTTTAAATGACTTAATTAAGCAAAATCAACAAAGAGTTTTCAAATAAGCTGACTCAATAAGCTGGAAAAAGCAAATAAGCACTTATGTAAAATTCAAATAAGTTGGTTTTCTAGTAAAAAGTCAAAGTCAAAGTCCAATAAGCTCCAGTCTAATCAAATGGGTCAAATAATGAAGATCTATCACAAAAAAATAAGTTGTTGCAAGTCTGGATATGCTAAAATAGCTTATTGATAAGCTGAGTTCAAAATAACACTAGCAGGGGCTAGTTTTGGGTGTTGAGCAGTGGAAACTTTTTCCACTGCTTGACTTGTTTGACTTTTTGTCTTTAGTGACTTTTTTGGAGATTCAGATTACACAAAGGCACCCAAATGATCTTTGGATCAAAAGGAGTCAAGAACAATCAAAATATCACAATCACAAACACCCAATTGATACATTTTAATCAATAAAGCACCAGATATGATACAGACATGAACAAATAAGTAGTTGAGCACTTATAAGCAGTTTTAGCAATAATCAGCCAACCAAATTCAACCAAATGCATACACAAGCTGTTATAAACTCTAATGAACAAGTTTAAACAGTTTTCATGCAATGGCTTAAAGCCTAAATCAAGATTCAAGCTTATGAATGTTACTGATGAACACTAACACATGCAGTTTTACACTTTGCTGATGAATTTGACCAATAAGCCAGATTCAACACTCAATATCTATCAAATAAGTTATAATAATGATGTTTTAACAACTTTCAACCCTAAGCATGCACAAATACTAGATTTCACCAAAATCTTAGGTCAAAAACAGTTAAATTCACCAAGTTATAGCAGATTGTTTGATTTGAAGTTTCAAACCTAAAAACTTGCAGCAAAACACTCTCAACAAGGCATATATCAGATACCAAGTACAAACAATACCTTCTAACAACAAAATACCAAGATGCAATCACAAACAGCTAATCCCAAACACCCCTTTAACTTTTCAAATCCAAATTTTTCAAAGAAAAAGTGAGATTCAAGACCACCCAAGCTCAGATAAACACAATGACAACTAAGAACAACAGATTCAAGCAACAATAAGCCACAAAATTCACAAGAACACAAGTCACATACAAATATCACCAAAAATCAAGATTTAAGCAGATTTTAGGATTAAGTATGCAAACCTCATGGATGTACATCCACACCCACGAATTTTGAGCTTATGTTCTAGCAAGAACAAGCACAAGCTTCCACAACAAAGCCTGCTAAGAATCAACAAGTTTAGAAGCACAAGTATAAAATCAGAAATATGAAAAATTCTTGATTAATGCAACTCTTGTCCTCCACACTTGATTATCCCCAAGTTATAAGCTTCACCACACCTTAATCAACACAATTAGGATGCTATGATCAGCCCTATAACCCAAGAATTCCAAGATAGACCAAGAACTTAGCAAAATATCAAGAAAATGAAGAAAATGTGCAAACTTTTGCACACTCCTCTTTTGAAAACAGGTTTTTGATTCAAATTCAGTAAACAATAAACATAAACAAGCATAAATAGGATGGCACTTGGTCTTTCTTCAACACACTTAACATAAATTTCATAAAACTGAAAATGGGATTTACAAGTGTTTGAACAAGGAAAAACCAAAAGCAAACGTGAATGTTGGACCCTATACCCTTTATATAGAGGGTGTACATGGTCTGCATAAGCTAAAAACTAAAAACCATAGCTTGTAGAAGTCCCAAAATACTCTTGCTGCATTTTGAAAATCTTGGTTTCATGTGACTTTGAATTGGCGTTTTGTGGAGGTGGCAAGTGTGAAAATGCATCCAATGGTGTATATCAAGCTTAAGGAGTAAGCAGGAATCTGAGTTGTTGATTCTCTGGCTGCTTTTGGCATTTTCCCCAAAGGTGGTGTAGAAGGGTTTATCATGTGAGCTGGTATGGTGACGTGGCCAAGGTTTTAAGGTGGGGTTGGGTTTATTCTTACCTTAATCACATATCTGGAGTGAATTAAGGTGTAATTGCAAGTGATTTGGAAAAACCCAATTTTGTCAAGAACACTAAGAACAGACGGTTTGATCTTCTTTTGTGTTTAAAAAAAGTGTTTAGCGCGTTATATAACTAATCAGATTTAATTAGTTAAATAAATGCTGAGTGGATGTGTGAGGTGGACAAAGGGTGGAAGGGGATTGGTGGGTTTTGGTGAGTGGGGCACGTGTCACCCCATCGCTGGTTAAGGTAATAATTATGTCTGCCAGCATTACACCCATATCTTTGCACAACTTGTCATTTCCATCTAAAATCCCAAAAACTGAATTTCCTTTGTATTTAAACTTTCAGTTTTCACACTTTTTCCCCAAATACTTTTCTAAGGTATTTTCAGGGGTATTTCTTGCCATTTTGTGATATTTGAAGGGCTGTTTTGGCATTTTGTTGATGCATAATGGTCTTGACTTGCATATTTGATATTTTAGAGGACTGAATTTGCCAAGTCTTGATGATTGAGGGACCATTTTTGCAAAATGTTGAAAGTTAAGGGTCCTTTTTGTAATTTTGGGATTTTCAAAGGACCAAACTTGTAATTTCTTATACTTTGAAGGACTTCATGATGTATTTGACTTTGTGGAGGATAATGGTTGACAATTTAGCTTTGTTGAGGGGCTAAACTTGCCAATTCTTCAAAGTGGAGGGCCCTTTTTCCAATTTTGACAAACTTTAGGGACCAAACTTGTAATTATGAGGATACAAGGGTATAAAGTGTCAATTCTTCCATATTGGAGGACCCTTCTTCATAATTATTCAAATCTTCAAGGGTTAATCTTAGGAAAGTCTTCATTAGGGCTTGGTTCATTGTGCGGCTTCGTTTCCCGTGTTCGTTTTTGCATGATTCTTGTGATCTTTTGTCATTTTCTCAATATCTGTACCTAAAATACACAAGCAACAAACACAAGCATATATATGGGTATTTTGATGATATTTAATGCATTTTAAGCCCTATTTGGACGATGAGACTATGTATAAAAGCAGTCTCATCACTCCCCCATACTAAACCATTGCCGTGCCCTCACGCAATGCTAGAATAAAGTATCGTAGCATCTCCAAAGTTCATTTTATTCACTTTATTGAACGATAAACTAGCTAAACTACCACTATTGCTACTACTACTTGCGTTTTAGACATAATGTATGATTTTCATCGCAAAATGGGAAGTTTAGGTTCATAGAATAAGAACACGTGAATGCTCCGTTAGAAATAATTTCATCGTCCTCGATTTTCACCCCAATTCCATGCCAAGCGTGCAACGAGATCATTGTCATTATAAGTTAGTAATGCTAACACTACTCATATGCCCCAATCACGTACTTATCCTCCCATTATGCCTAAGTTGTATCTCTTTAATTTTATATTGTCTTGAATGTTTCACGAGGATACATTGTTTGACTTATGCGATAATAGAGATTTAGGTCTAAAATAGAGTCCTAACGGTATAACCAAGACCATCAAATCAATAACCCCTCCCAATAGACAACGATGTCAAAAAATTAAGTTGACAAGAAGAATCGATAAACACGGTTTTATAACGGTTTTGAAGATGAGACTTATTACCAAGACTTTTATACGCCCCCTAACGGAAGGGCATTATTATCTTTGGTTTACCTCCATCTTTTATTCAACTTCTCCATGAAGCTTTTATTATGACTTCGGTCTTGCCTTGCCTTTTATTATCCACCTCATCGGTAGTTTTATTAGCCAAAGACGTATATCCTCACGCTAAGGCGAATTTTGGATCTTTAAAGCTTCGAAGATTAAGGCTTGATTCACTTTCAATTTTTCATAGATTTTTCGGCCTTGTGGGGCTTCAAATTGTTTGCTTGATTTAGGTGAGCACTTGAAATCTTATTATTAGGTGAAGCTTTTGATTATTAGGGTGCCAATACTTCAAAACCTTGACGCTGGCGATACCTTAATGTCTTCCCAATTTAATTACACGGAAGCTACTAGAAAAGACTAGAAACCCAACAATCCCAACTAAACCGCTAAGTCAATATTTATTAAGCAAAAAATATTTACATGCGAAGGGAGAATAAGCAAACAACGAGAACACATGAGTTTTTGAAAGAATACGAGTACTCTACATTTAGCATAGTAACTTATAATTAACCCTATCATTTCTCGTCCTCATTTAAGAGACTTAGCCTAATGTGTAGTTAAGGAATCAAAGCTAAGGGCTCAACACGCACGGTCGAGTCAAAAATTACTCTTATTCTCGCCATTGGAAAACCTACATTCGTGTCTTCAAACACTTATAAAACATGAGAAATTTTTTAAAATTTGGCCATTTTTAGCCTTATTTTGCAAAAAAAACGATAGACAAAAAGATAAACTTTGGAAAGCGTGAAGGTTTGGCAAGGCAAGTATCTATTCACCCCCCCCATACTAAAGTTAAACATTGTCCTCAATGTTTCCAGTCTAGGGGTGCAAACACCCCTATACTAGAGACGTAGTCGAATGCCTAATCTAGCATGGAAAGGGTGTAACCAATAAATTAATAGCCGTTTATGAAGTGTGCTAAAAACCTAAGGTTAGAACAGCAAAAGGATATATCATGGATATTGAGAAAGTCTTCAAAGCAAACGATCGAGTGCTCCCATAAACGAACACGAGAGGCTCCAATCGTGAAGATCATGATCATCTAAAGTCCACAATTCACAAACAACCACGGAACAAAGGTTGGAAGGGCACAAATCCCCACACGTTAACTACATTAGAAAGCGATAATATGTACATAGGATAAGCATGGGACTCCCCCACGAGGCTCCTCGTTTTTGATTACCGAGTCATGAGCTCGAATCGATCCCGTCAATACTAATTATCATTGGGGAAAGTGACTTGGTCGAGGTAGTTCAAAGATGGAACTTCCCCGCCAAAGTAGTGATTCAACCTATGTCCATTCACCTTGAAGTTAGGACCATCATCTTGAGCTAGCTCGATGGTCCCATATGGAAACACTTGAGTCACGGTGAATGGACCGGACCAACGGGATTTCAACTTACCGGAAAAGATTTTCAAGCGAGAATTAAAAAGCAAAACTTGATCGCCAATGTTAAAAACCCGGTTTTTAATTTTAGAATCATGCAACTTTTTAGTTTTTCCTTATAAATCAATGAATTTTCATAAGCAATGTCCCTTAATTCATCCAATTCATTCAATTGCATTTTCTGGTGTTTCCCCGCGGTCTCCATATCATCATTACAATGATTTAGGGCCCAATAAGCCTTGTGTTCTAACTCGATAAGCAAATGACAATTCTTTCCATACACAAGCTTATAGGGAGTGCACCCAATGGGCCGTCTTATGAACGGTCCTAAAGGCCCATAAAGCATCGTCCAACTATCCGACCATAATTGTCGGTTTAACCCAACGAATCTCTCCAAGATCCTCTTCAACGCTCGGTTTGAAACCTGGACTTGCCCACTCGTTTGTGGGTGATAAGCCGTAGAAAGCCGATGTGTAACCCTATATTTCCTTAGGACCCTTTCGAATTGGTCGTTACAAAAATGGGTTCCATGATCGCTTATGATCGCACGAGGGGTTCCAAACCGAGAGAACAAGCTTTTCATGAACTTGACTACCACACGAGCATCATTGGTGGGCAAGGCTTTGGCCTCCACCCACTTAGATAGGTAGTCAACCGCAATGAGAATGTACTTATTACCACGAGATGATGGGAACGGCCCCATAAAGTCTATACCCCAAACGTCAAACACACTTGGATGATATTTTGTGGCATTTCATCTTTTTGGGAGGCTTTTCCTTGTCGTTGGCATGAATCACACGACTTCACAAGATCTTGTGCATCTCGGTAAATAGT
This sequence comes from Glebionis coronaria, assembly GCA_025667525.1. Taxonomy (NCBI): domain Eukaryota; kingdom Viridiplantae; phylum Streptophyta; class Magnoliopsida; order Asterales; family Asteraceae; genus Glebionis; species Glebionis coronaria. The sequence goes on from JANFOE010000694.1 coordinate 372,941, forward strand.
AGGCCAAAAGAAGCCGGCATCAAACACCTTCTTAGCCGTGAGATTAGCATCGTGGTGACCACCCGTGGGTCCCTCATGACAAGCTCTAAGGATGTTAGAAGCTTCGGTGCCAAATACACAACGTCGGATGATTTAATCCGCACAAGTTCGAAACAAGTAAGGGTCGTTCCAAAAGTAGAACTTGACGTCACAAAAGAATTTTCGTTTTTCTTGAGTCGTCATACCCTTGATGATGAAGTTACCCGCATGGTAATTTGCGATGTCCGCAAACCATGGGGTGGAAGAATCAAGCTTAGAATTCACTACACCAAGTGTCTCGAGCGGAAATGTTTCGGTGATTTCCTTGGGCTCGTAAACACTTTGGTGAGGATCTTCCAAACCAGAAAGTTGATCGGCCGCTAGATTCTCGGCTCCTTTTTTGTCAACAATTTTGTGATCAAATTCTTGAAGGAGGAGAATCCAACGAAGTAATCTAGGCTTAGCATCTTGCTTTGCCATGAGATACTTGATAGCCGAATGATCCGTATACACTATGCATTTCGTCAAGACGAGATAAGGTCGAAATTTCTCAAATGAATACACCACGGCAAGGAACTCCTTTTCCGTTGTAGTGTATTTTAGTTGAGCCTCGGTCATCGTCTTGCTAGCATAGTGAATAGGCAAGAAGTGCTTATCATGACGTTGCCCCAAAACGGCCCCAATAGCGTAATCACTAGCATCACACATGAGCTCAAAAGGGAGGTTCCAATTGGGAGCAACAAGAATGGGAGCTTCAGTAAGTTTCCTCTTAAGGATTTCAAAGGCTCGTACACAATCTTCGTCAAAGACAAAACGTGCCTCTTTTTCACGAAGATGTGTAATGGGTCGAGAAATCTTTGAAAAATCCTTGATGAATCGACAATAAAAGCCCGCGTGGCCTAGGAAACTCCTAACTCCATTAACGGTTTTGGGATGAGGTAATTTGGCGATGACGTCTACCTTAGCTTGATCTACCTCAATCCCCGCATTCGAGACCTTGTGCCCTAAGACGATTCCACTCTTAAACATAAAATGACACTTTTCCCAATTGAGCACAAGGTTGGTTTCCTCACAACGTTTCAACATTCTCTCAAGGTTCGACAAACACGAAGTGAACGAATTGCCAAATACAGAAAAGTCATCCATGAAGACTTCCATCGTCTTCTCGATCATGTCATGAAAAATAGCCATCATGCACCTTTGAAAGGTTCCCGGTGCATTGCAAAGTACGAATGGCATTCTACGATAGGCAAACGGTCCATATGGACACGTAAACGTAGTTTTTTCTTGATCACGAGGATCTATGGGAATTTGGAAGTAACCGGAAAAACCATCTAAAAAGCAATAGAAATCGTTTCCCGCAAGACGCTCCAACATTTGGTCCATGAAGGGCAAGGGAAAATGGTCTTTTCGAGTGGCTTCATTTAGCTTTCGATAGTCAATGCACACTCTCCATCCGGTCACGAGTCTAGTGGGAATCAACTCGTTGGCATCGTTTGGCACAACGGCCATCCCTCCCTTTTTAGGGACACAATGAATAGGACTCACCCAAGGGCTATCGAAAATAGGGTAAATCATTCCTGCGTCAAGGAGTTTAAGGACCTCCTTTTTGATGACGTCGTGAATTTTGGGGTTCACCCTCCTTTGACTTTGGATTGCGGGCTTGTAATCCTCCTCCATTAAGATTTTGTGAGTACAAAATTTGGGATCGATCCCCTTAATGTCGGATAACTTCCACTCAATTGCCCCTTTGTGATCCTTTAGAACATCGACAAGGGCGGTTTTTTCATCATTCGAAAGATCCTTCGTAATAATAACCCGCAACTTGTCGTCCTCCTCCAAATAGACATATTTGAGATGAGGAGGTAAATCTTTCAACTCAAGGATAGGTGGTTCCTCAAGTGAAGATTTGGGCTCGATACTCATAACCTCCTCGGGTGGAGGAAATGGGAAATCGTTAAGAAAATCCTTGATAATCGAGAAGTCCTCATCGTTGTCGAGGTCTTCGTTGCAAGTACGTGGAACATCGAATTCTTCCAACGTAAAACCGCCACCTTCAAATGGAGTGAAGGTTGGTGTCGAATTATCAAGAATTGGATCTAACATAGTGGGATTGCCACTAGTTTCTTCATCACCAAAACCTAGAATTTCTTGTGAAAATTCCTCGCAAACCACGTCGATCATATCAACGAGGTTTATGGTTGCAACGAAATAAACATGAGAAATTTGAGAGTTTTGAGTTGCGTTTATAACAAGTTCCTCGTCGTTGAAACGTAAGGTGATCTTTCTAGCATGAACATCGATCAAAGCCATAGACGTATCTAAAAACGAACGACCTAAAATGAGAGGAACTTGAGGATCCGTGGGGATATCAACAACGATAAAGTCTACGGGATAGTAGAACTTTCCCACTTTCACAAAAACGTCTTCCGCCAATCCACATGCGGGAATCGTGGAATGGTCGGCCAACTCGATAGACATTAATGAAGGAGTAAGATTAGGAAGATTGAGTGACTTGAAGATTGCAAGTGGCATCAAATTAATGCTAGCAACAAGATCGGCCAAGGCGAAGCATTCCTCCATATCTTGGATTGCACAAGGGATCAAAAATTTACCGGGATCACCGACTTTTTGAGGTATGCGATTAAGATAAACCGACGAACAACTAGACAATTGGTGCAATTTCTTCTTGTTGTTCAACATACTCTTAATGTTAGTGGCAAATCGAGGCATCATGACCAAAGCATCGGCGAAACTCACATTAAAGTGCAAATCACGAAACATTTTCATAAAAAGCTCAAATTGATAATTGTCGCGCTCTTGACGTTTCTCCTTCCTAAGTCTTGATGGATAGGGAAAAGGTGGTGTGGGTTGAGGCATAGTAGGCATAGCCTTTGGAATCTCGGGTTCCAATGATGGTAATGGGTCAACCATAGGTGTGGCATGAGCGGTACTTCGTGGGATTGGGACATGCTTCTTTCGGACCACCACCTCGGGTTCTTCCTCAATTGCTTCCTCCGTAGGAGCAATTGGTCGAGGAGTCGGTTCCTTAAGTGTCTTACCACTACGTGTGGTAATCACTTTCATCTCACCCTTAGGGTTGGATACGGTGTTGCTAGGAAGACTACTCGAAGACGATTTACACATTATTGCCTCAAACATAGACGAGATTTTATCTTCAAAATTGGATTGCCTCTTCTCGGCTTTAATCATTTCTTGTTTAATCTCATGTTGCCCTTGTTCCATTTTTTGTTGGTTTTGTTGTAACCTTGTGACATTTCCTTCCATCTTGTTGGTGTGGATTTTAAGTTCATTAGCTAACTCATTTTTAAACTCTTTCTTCAAGTCGTTCTTAAACTCGGATCTTAGGCTAATGGTTTCTCTTTGAATATTGTCAAACCTAGCATCATTCCCATTAGCGTATTCAACAAACTCATTTGGAAGATCTTTCAATGTTTGCAAAACTTTGTTGTTGTTTTGAAAATCATTTTGATTCTTGTTTGAAACTTGATTATTAGCCCCTTGATTACCATAATTTCCTTTGTTGAAATTGTTTTTGAAACCAACTTGATTGTTGCGATAGTTGTTGTTAGCATTTTGATTTGAACCAAAACCCGGTGGAGTCATTTGATTAGAGAGGGAAAATTGACCGTTTTGGTTGTAATTTCCCGTAGCCGCGAAGGCACTCGAAGTGTTACCACCGTTGGTAATGCACTCGGAGAAATCATGACCTCCACCACAATACATGCAAGAAACCTCAACCGCTTTAGCCGTAGCGGGAGTACTTTGTTCACCAACTTTAAACTCAATCAAAAGTCTTTTTAGCTTATCAAAAATCTTGTTTTCTAAGTTCGCCTCAATTTGGCAAGCATCGATGGTAGTAGACAAAGAAGGTGAAGTTGAAGACGGAGCCTTACGAACACTAGACGTGCTACGAGGACTATACACCTTAGATCTATTCTCAATTATCACCAAAGCTTCCTCAACCGTTTTACACAAAAAATTACCACCCGCGGCGGCATTCAAATAATCCCTTTCATGATCATTAAGTCCATTGTAAAACGTGTCAATTTGATGCAAGTCGGAAAAACCGTGATGAGGACATTCATGTAACATTTCCTTAAACCTATTCCAAGCCTTTGAAAAACTTTCATTAAACTCTTGTGAAAATTTTGAAATCTCGTTTTTCAAGTGCGTAGTCTTAGAGGGCGGAAAAAATTGGTTCACAAACTTAGACACGAGATCCTTCCACGTCAATATAGAATTGGGTGGCTCTTTCTCTAACTAAATTTTAGCGGGCCCGACTAAGGAATACGGAAAAAGCATCATCTTAATCGAGTCATTCGAGACATCCTTAAACATGCAAGTGGCGGTAAGACGATTGAATTGGCGGATATGGTTGTGTGGATTGTCCTTCTCATCACCACGGAATTTGTTGTTTTGGATTATCAACAACAAACCCGTTTTCACCTCAAAATTCTCCGCAAGGATAGCGGGAATAACAATAGCCTCTCCATAACCCTCGGTGGGTGCTTGAAGTAACTCCATCATAGTTCGATTCGCCATGGTTGGTGCTTCTCTTACAATGGGTTCGTCAATAGGAGACTCCTCACTAGAAAGATTGGGAGTGGGAGTTTTGTTCTTTCGTTTACGTGCACGTCTTGCTTGATTACGAGTTAGCATAAACGTCACGTACAACGAGGAGACGAGCAAAGAAGATTCTTTTTGGTGTTTTGTATTTTTCAATTTTTTTGTGGTTTTTGATTGTATTAACCTTTTTGGAACTTGGTGAATGTATTAAGTAGACACAAATCTACAAATCTCCTCCTTAATCAAATCTCTCGATTAAAGAAGCCTCAAGGAATGAAAACGATCACGTGAAGTGAACGCCTTCGATGACTTTAGAACGTTGGTGGAACACCAAAACGTTCAACAGGGTTTAATCATTGGAAACCAAGAAAATATATATGATAGTTAGTAATATTTTGGGCGGCAAAACCCTCGATTAGCTCTCACAATCAAATACTCACAAGCAAGCGGGGAAACGAGGCGGCGCGAAGCACTTAAGAGCCTTTTTCCTTAGGATATATTTTATAATATCCGCCTTATACCCACCTTATAGTTTGTATTTTTCAAGATTGAGCTTCACGAAAGTATTTATCTATTTTTGCCTTTTTCTTTGGTTCGAGATTCGAATACAATGATTGGGTAATGACCTCCCAAGTCAAGGTTGTGATTTCTCACATATTTGGAGTACTTGTGAATTTATTGTTCTACGTATACACTATAGTAATAGTATTCACACAAGAACCAAAAACCGATAATACGTATTAGTAGAGTGCTACTAATACAAATACTATTTATGGTTAGTATATAAAAACAACAATTCCAAATCAAAACACAACACGCCTCCCCGGCAGCGGCGCCAAAATGATGTAGTGATTTTACTACTCTTTAGGAAAAGAGAGCAAAAGTGGAAAGTATTGAGCACGACGATTTAGGAAAACCGTGTACAAATGACCCAAAGTGGGGATCGTTCTCAAGGAGGCTAGTGTGTTATGTGTGTAATGATTTGGATTAGATTTGTGATTATATTGTTGAGAAAGAAAAATAGAAATGAGATTAGAAGAGAATGACGGTTACGAAGACGGATTAAACTAAGTCAAAAAAGGTGTACACGTAAAACCGTAAAAAGCACTAAAATTAAAATTTTACCCTAAAAATTCCAAAAAATTACCAAAAATCCACAATAATATTCTAAGAGTTTACAAAAAATCCAAACTTGCCAAAACCTTTTAATTAATTAGATAATGACTTTTTAATACTAATTAAAGCCCTAAAAATCAAATTATTAAAAAGTCCCAAACAAGATTTTAAAGTTTGTAAACCTCAAAAATACCCCAATTAAGCTAAAAAGTATTTTTCAAAATTTTAAAACCACTAAAAAATAATTTTAAACAATTAAAAACTACTAAAATCAATTAAAAATTAAATTAATTCTAGAAAATAATTAAAAGACTCTAAAAATATTTGGAAAGTTGCAAAATTCCTAATTAAGTGTTTACAATCTAGGAAAGTATAAAAACTTAGAAAATCAGACTTTTAATTTTTAACAATAAAATAATATTAAAATATTATTAAAAATCCAAAAATCATAAAAAATACTAAAAACTTGCAAACTAGCTTAATTTAACCTAAATAACTCAGAAATGAAAGTGAAATTACCTAAATACCCTTAATGGGCCTAGAAAATGGGCTAAACCCAAAACAGTCCACTATTGGGCCAAATTTGGGCCCAATAATAAAAAGTGTTCAAAATAAGCCCAAAAAGCACTAGTTGACTCAAAAGAAATTAGACTTCTGCAAAAAGAAATTTGAAATAAGCCCAAGGAATAAGCCTGAAAATGAAATAAGCAATCTACAGAAAATGACAAAATAGTCGTTTTTGAGTTCTAGGCCACCCCAAGTGCTGATTCAAGTTCCTATAGCTTTTAAATGACTTAATTAAGCAAAATCAACAAGGAGTTTTCAAATAAGCTGACTCAATAAGCTAGAAAAAACAAATAAGCACTTATGTAAAAGTCAAATAAGTTGGTTTTCTAGTAAAAAGTCAAAGTCAAAGTCCAATAAGCTCCAGTCTACTCAAATGGGTCAAATAATGAAGATCTATCTCAAAATAACACTAGCAGGGGCTAGTTTTGGGTGTTGAGCAGTGGAAACTTTTTCCACTACTTGACTTGTTTGACTTTTTGTCTTTAGTGACTTTTTTGGAGATTCGGATTACACAAAGGCAACCAAATGATCTTTGAATCAAAAGGAGTCAAGAACAATCAAAATATCACAATCACAAACACCCAATTGATACAGTTTAATCAATAAAGCACCAGATATGATACAGACATGAACAAATAAGCAGTTGAGCACTTATAAGCAGTTTTAGCAATAATCAGCCAACCAAATTCAACCAAATGCATACACAAGCTATTATAAACTCTAATGAACAAGTTTAAACAGTTTTCATGCAATGGCTTAAAGCCTAAATCAAGATTCAAGCTTATGGATGTTACTGATGAACACTAACACATGCAGTTTTACACTTTGCTGATGAATTTGACCAATAAGCCAGATTCAACACTCAATATCTATCAAATAAGTTATAATAATGATGTTTTAACAACTTTCAACCTTAAGCATGCACAAATACTAGATTTCACCAAAATCTTAGGTCAAAAATAGTTAAATTCACCAAGTTATAGCAGATTGTTTGATTTGAAGTTTCAAACCCAAAAACTTGCAGCAAAACACTCTCAACAAGGCATATATCAGATACCAAGTACAAACAATACCTTCTAACAACACAATACCAAGATGCAATCACAAACAAGTAATCCCAAACACCCCTTTAACTTTTCAAATCCAAATTTTTCAAATAAAAAGTGAGATTCAAGACCACCCAAGCTCAGATAAACACAATGACAACTAAGAACAACAGATTCAAGCAAGAATAAGCCACAAAATTCACAAGAACACAAGTCACATACAAATATCACCAAAAATCAAGATTTAAGCAGATTTTAGGATTAAGTATGCAAACCTCATGGATGTACATCCACACCCACGAATTTTGAGCTTATGTGCTAGCAAGAACAAGCACAAGCTTCCACAACAAAGCCTGCTAAGAATCAACAAGGTTAGAAGCACAAGTATAAAATCAGAAATATGAAAAATTCTTGATTGATTCAACTCTTGTCCTCCACACTTAATTATCCCCAAGTTATAACCTTCACCACACCTTAATCAACACAATTAGGATGCTATGATCAGCCCTATAACCCAAGAATTCCAAGATAGACCAAGAACTTAGCAAAATATCAAGAAAATGAAGAAAATGTGCAAACTTTTGCACACTCCTCTTTTGAAAACAGGTTTTTGATTCAAATTCAGTAAACAATAAACATAAACAAGCATAAATAAGATGGCACTTGGTGTTTCTTCAACACACTTAACACGAATTTCATAAAACTGAAAATGGGATTTACAAGTGTTTGAACAAGGAAACACCAAAAGCAAACATGAATGTTGGACCCTATACCCTTTATATAGAGGGTGTACATGGTCTGCATAAGCTAAAAACTAAAAACCCTAGCTTGTAGAAGTCCCAAAATACCCTTGCTGCATTTTGAAAATCTTGGCTTCATGTGACTTTGAATTGGCGTTTTGTGGAGGTGGCAAGTGTGAAAATGCATCCAATGGTGTATATCAAGCTTAAGGAGTAAGCAGGAATCTGAGTTGTTGATTCTCTGGCTTCTTTTGGCATTTTCCCCAAAGGTGGTGTAGAAGGGTTTATCATGTGAGCTGGTATGGTGACGTGGCCATGGTTTTAAGGTGGGGTTGGGTTTATTCTTACCTTAATCACATATATGGAGTGAATTAAGGTGTAATTGCAAGTGATTTGGAAAAACCCAATTTTGTCAAGAACACTAAGAACAGACGGTTTGATCTTCTTTTGTGTTTAAAAAAGTGTTTAGCGCGTTATTTAACTAATCAGATTTAATTAGTTAAATAAATGCTGAGTGGATGTGTGAGGTGGACAAAGGGTGGAAGGGGATTGGTGGGTTTTGGTGAGTGGGGCACGTGTCACCCCCTCACTGGTTAAGGTAATAATTATGTCTGCCAGCATTACACCCCTATCTTTGCACAACTTGTCATTTCCATCTAAAATCCCAAAAACTGAATTTCCTTTGTATTTAAACTTTCAGTTTTCACACTTTTGCCCCAAATACTTTTCCAAAGTATTTTTAGGGGTATTTCTTGCCATTTTGTGATATTTGAAGGGCTGTTTTGGCATTTTGTTGATGGATAATGGTCTTGACTTGCATATTTGATATTTTGGAGGACTGAATTTGCCAAGTCTTGATGATTGAGGGACCATTTTTGCAAAATGTTGAAAGTTAAGGGTCCTTTTTGTAATTTTGGGATTTTCAAAGGACCAAACTTGTAATTTCTTGTACTTTGAAGGACTTCATGATGTATTTGACTTTGTGGAGGATAATGGTTGACAATTTAGCTTTGTTGAGGGGCTAAACTTGCCAATTCTTCAAAGTGGAGGGCCCTTTTTCCAATTTTGACAAACTTTAGGGACCAAACTTGTAATTATGAGGATACAAGGGTATAAAGTGTCAATTATTCCATATTGGAGGACCCTTCTTCATAATTTTTCAAATCCTCAAGGTTTAATCTTAGGAAAGTCTTCATTAGGGCTTGGTTCATTGTGCGGCTTCGTTTCCCGTGTTCGTTTTTGCATGATTCTTGTGATCTTTTGTCATTTTCTCAATATCTGTACCTAAAATACACAAGCAACAAACACAAGCATATATATGGGTATTTTGATGATATTTAATGCATTTTAAGCCCTATTTGGACGATGAGACTATGTATAAAAGCAGTCTCATCAGTGCCCCTCTTAAATCTAGTTTCCACCAGATAGGTGGACAATGTACCATACCATGCTCTTGGGACTTGATGACGTCCATACATTGCTTTCTTGACTCTATACACCTTGTCTGGATGCTCTAAATCTTCAAAACCAGGAGGTTGCATCACATAAACCTCCTCCTCAATTATGCCATATAAGAAAGCACTCTTCACATCCATCTGATAAACTATGAAACCCATGCAAGAAGCATAGGCTAGGAAATCCTTATTGCATCTATCCTTGCAACAGGTGCAAAAACCTCTTCATAGTCTATTCCTTCTTCTTGTGTATAGCCTTGAGCAACTAAATGTGCCTTGTTTCTGACCATGATACCTCTTTCATCCTTCTTGTTTCTAAGAACCCAACGTGTCCCAATAGGTCTAACATACCTTGGACAATCCACTAGCTCGCACACATCTTGAATGGCAAACTGGTGAAGCTCATCCTGCATTGCTTCCACCCAACTTGGTTCTTTAAGAGCATCAAAAATCTTCTTAGGTTCCTATTGTGACAGAAAACAAGCAAACAAACATGCCTGTACAAGAGGGGTATCTTCCTTCTTATGGATATTGACAATAAAACAACCTTGAGTCTGATGAGACCTCCTTGTTTGAACAGGAGACTAAACATCACCAATGATTTGGGAAGGAGGATGATTTTTGGCCACCGTTGTAAGTATTCCTCCCCCAAATAGTGTGTTGTCTTCTATATCAGTTTCCATGTTGCCAATATCATCTTCATTTCTTCTCCCATATTCACTTGAATGAACCTCTTGATTGAGTATGTAAGGTTCACCATGTTTAAAAGTATTGGAAGAGAATAAATGTCCAAACAGGTTGACAACGTCTGAGCTGTCAGCGTCTGAATTTAACCTGTCAGCGTCTGAATTGGCTTTGTCGGCACTTGAAGATGCATGCATGTTTTTATCAACTGGCTTTTCTTATGGCCCTACTTCCTCCTTTTCAGCAGCAGCAGATGCTTGTGCAAACCCATCAGTCCATATAGGAATGGTAACATACTCAAGTATAGGGTATGGCTTAACAGCATGTGATCCTTCTTCCTTTGCGACCTGTTTACCTGTAATTTCAACAATAGGTTCTTCCACAACATTTGAATCCCTTTTTACAATGTTTGGATTAGTGACAGGCATATAATTCAAGGTCCTAGATAATGGTTCCAAATCAAAGAACCAGTCTGGTCCACTCTCAGGATCACTAGGTTTACTTTCTAAAAACTTAACATGCACTTTTTCAAGAATGCGTTTTTCTTTCTTATTGTAAACCCTATATCCTCTGCTCTGCATAGAATAACCCACAAAGTAACCTTCATCACCTTTTGCACTAAACTTTCCTAAGGCATCACTAGTATCCAATATCACTACATGACATCTAAAGGGTTTAAGAAAACCTATGTTGGGTTTCCTATTCCAAAATAGCTCATAAGGTGTCTTATTATGGATTTTGTTAACCAATGCTCTATTATGAACATAGCAGGCTGTGTTCACAGCCTCAGCCCAAAAAGCAATAGGAAACTTAGCATCAACCAACATTGTCCTAGCTACTTCTATGAGTGTTCTATTCTTTCTTTCAGCCACACCATTTTGCTGTGGGTTTCTAGCTATGCTAAACTCCCTAGTAATCCCTTTATCAACACATAAGGTATCTAACAGTTTATTTCTAAACTCACCACCATTATCACTTCTAAGTATTTTAACCTCGTTACCTGTTTTCTTCTCAATCTGGGTAATAAAGTTAATCAAGTCTGTGGCAGTATCACTTTTTAAGGCCAAGAAGAAAGTCCAAGTAAATCTAGAAAAATCATCAGTTATAACAAAGCAGTAAGATTTACTGATGTAGTGTTTTTTGTACACCTTTAGGAAAAGGATGACAAAAGTGGCAAGTATTAAGTGTCGGTTTAGGAAAACCAAGCACTAATGACCAATTAAGTTCGTTCTCAAGGAGGCTAGTGTGTTATGTGTGTAATGATTTGGATTAATTTGTGATTATATTTGAGAAAAGAAAAATAGAAAAGGGATTAGAAGAGAATGACGGTTATGAAGACGGATTAAACAAAGTCTAAAAGGCGTACACGTAAAGTCGTAAAAACCACCAAAATTAAAATCTTAACCTAAAAATTTCTAAAAATTACCAAAAATCCCTAATAATATTCCAAGAGTTTACAAAAAATCAAAACTTGCAAAAACCTTTTAATTAATTAGATAATGACTTTTTAATGCTAATTAAAGCCCTAAAAATCAAATTAATTATTAAAAAGCCCTAAACCAGATTTTCAAGTTTGTAAACCTCAAAAATATCCTAATTAAGCTAAAAACTATTTTTCAAAATTTTTAAACTAATTAAAACTATTTTTAAACAATTAAAAACTCCTAAAATCAATTAAATCTTAAATTAATTATAACAAATAATTAAAAGACCTAAAAAATATTTGGAAAGTTGCAAAAATCCTAATTAAGTATTTAGAACCTAGGAAAAATATAAAAACCTAGAAAATCAGACTTTTAATTTTAAATAATAAAATAATATTAAAATAATATTATAAATCCAAAAATTATAAAAAAATTCTAAAAACTTGCAAACTAGCTTAATTTGACCTAAATAACTCAGAAATGAAAGTGAAATTACCTAAATACCCCTATTGGGCCTAGAAAATGGGCCAAACCCAAAACAGTCCCTTATTGGGCTTAATTAAGGCCCAATAAGAAAAAGTGCTCAAAATAAGCTCAAAAAGCACAAGTTGACTCAAAATTTGATTTTAAACAACTTTTTCCAAAGGCCCAAAAGCTGAAAATGTGAAATAAGCTAACTTATAATAAGCAGCTTATTCTTAATGGGCTTTTTGGCCCATTAAGCCATAAGCTAAAATTTAACACACAACCTTCTTTTGACCTAACAAAGACTTCTGCAAAAAGAAATTTCAAATAAGCCCACTAAATAAGCCAGAAACAAGTCACAAACTTATTCACAAAACGACAAAATAGTCGTTTTTATGATCTAGACCACCTCAGAAGCTGATTCAAGTTGCAAAATGTTTCTTTTGACAAAACTAAGCTTAAAAACCAAAGACCTTTCAAATAAGCACACTCAATAAGCTGGAAAATCAAATAAGCACTTATGTTAAAAGTCAAACAAGTTGGTTTTCTAGTAAAAAGTCAAAGTCAAAGTCTCATAAGCTCTAGTTCACTTAAATGGGTCAAATAATGAAGATCTATTACAAAAAGTAAGTTGTTGCAAGTCAGAATAAGCTAGAATAGCTTATTGATAAGCTGATGACAAAATTGCACTAGCAGGGGCTAGTTTTGGATGTTGAGCAGTGGAAACTTTTTCCACTGCTTGACTATTTTGACTTTTTGTCTTTAGTGACTTTTTCTTGGATTCAGATTTCACAAAGGCACCCAATTGATCTTTGGATCAAAAGGAGTCAATCACAATCAAAATAACACAATCACTAACACCCAATTGATACAGTTTAATCAATTAATCACCAGACATTGCACAGATATGAACAATAAGCAGTTTAGCATTCAAGAGCAGTTTTAGCACAAATCAGCCAGCCAAATTCAACCAAATGCACACAAAAGCTATAATAAACTCCAATAAGCAAGTCTAAACAGGTTTCATGCACTGGTTCAAAGAATTAAGCAAGATTCAAGCAATGAAAGTTACTGATGAACACTAACACATGCAGTTTTCTACTTTTGCTGATGTATTTGACACACAAGCCAATTTCAACACCTCAAATCTTTCAAACAGGTTATGTTAACTTTGTTTAAACCACTTTGATCCCTAAGCATGCATACACACTAAGTGTTCCCAAAATCCTAGGTCAAAACAAGCAGAAACAAGGTCTATATAGCAGATTGATTGATTCAAGTGTTCAAAACCAAAAACTTGCAGCAAAACACTCTCAAACAAAGGTATAGCAGATACAAAGCATAAACAACACTTTCCCTTAACACAAAAACAGATTACAAGCATAAACCAGTAGACCCAAACACCCCTTTAACTTTTTCAAATCAAAATTTTCAAAAGCAAAACAAGATTTCAGGCCAACCAAGCATCAATTAACACTAAAACAAGTCTAATAAACAGATTCAAGCAAGAACAAGCCACAAAATTCACAAGAACAACAGTTTCATACAAATATCACCAAAAATCACAATTTAAGCAGATTTGGAGATTAAGTATGCAAACCTCATGGATGTACATCCACACCCACAAATTTTAAGCTTATGTGCTAGCAAGAACAAGCACAAGCTTCCACAAAAAGCCTGCTAAGATTGAACAAGGGTTAAGCACAATATCATAAAAATCAGAAACTTCAAAAATCTTGATTGATGCAAACTTGTTACCCCACACTTGATTATCCCCAAGTTATAAGCCTCACCACACCTTAACCAACTCAGTTAGGATGCTATGATCAGCCCTATAGCCCAAGAATTCCAAGATTGGAACAAGACTTAGCAAAATATCAAGAAAATGAGGAAAATATGCAAACTTGTGCACACTCCTCTTTTGAAAACAGGTTTTAAACTTCAAAAGCAGTAAACTAAGAACATAAACAAGCAGAATAAAGATGGCACTTGGTCTTTCTTCAAAGCACTTAACTCAAATTCATTAATCAGAAAGAGGATTTACAAGTGTTTGAACAAAGGAAAAACCAAAAGCAGCTTAAAAATGAAGGCCTAAGTGGCTTTATATAGCCTTACAATGAGCTAAGTTACAGCTAAAAACTAAAAACCCTAATGGTTGAAGTCCCCAATATGCCCTTGTAGGATTTGAAAACCTTGGAATCATGTGATGTTTTCTTGGACGTTTGCATGAGTTGGCAGGGTTGGAATTTGATCAATGGCTCATAATAAGCTTAAGTTTGAAGCAAGGATGTGGGGCGTTGGATGGCTGTCCTGTTTTGTCATCTTCTCCAAGAGTGTGAAAAGCAGGTTAAAACATGTGACAAAGGAGTGATGTGGCAAGCTGTTTGTGAGTTTGGTTGTGATTAGGGAGACCCTAATTATAATTCTGGAGGTTACTGGGTGCTAATTACAAACGGATTAAGAAAACCCAAATTTGTTCTTATGATGAATAGTGCATGTTTTGATCCAGATTAAGGTTTGAATGGGGTGTTTAGCGCGTGTTTTTGTAACTAATATTAATTAGTTATAATCTGGTTAAGTGGAAAGCTGAGGTGGAGAAATGGTGTGTGGTGATTGGTTGTTTTGGGTGAGTGGGGCACGTGTCTCCCCACCATTGGTCTAGGTTTCTTCTTTGTCTGCCAGCTTATCACCCCCATTTTTCAGAAACTTGTCAAATTCAATCCAAACTTCTATCAACGCTTGTTTAAGCTTTGTCAACTTTTGCCTTTTTACACTTTTGGCCCAAAAACTTTTGCAAAGTGAAATCAGGGGTAATTCTTTCCATAATTGAATTCTTCAAGGACTGGTTTGGTATTTTCTTCAATGATAATGGTCTAGACTTTCAATATTGATAATTTGGAGGACTGAAATTGCCAAGTCTTGATGATTGAGGGACCATTTTTGCCAATTGTTGAAAGTTGAGGGTCCTTTTTGTACTTTTGAGATTTTCAAAGGACCAAACTTGTCATTTCTTGTACTTTGAAGGACTTCATGATGTATTTGACTTTGTGGATGATATTGGTTGACAATTTAGCTTTGTTGAGGGGCTAAACTTGCCAATTCTTCAAAGTTAAGGGCCCTTTTTGTAATTTTGACAAACTTTAGGGACCAAACTTGTAATTATGAGGATACAAGGGTTTAAAGTGTCAATTCTTCATAATTGGAGGACCCTTCTTCATAATTCTTCAAATCTTCAAGGGTTGATCTTGGGAAAGTCTTCATTAGGGCTTGGTTCATTGTGCGGCTTCGTTTCCCGTGTTCGTTTTTGCATGATTCTTGTGATCTTTTGTCATTATCTCAATATCCGTACCTAAAATACACAAGCAACAAACACAAGCATATATTTGGGTATTTTGATGATATTTAATGCATTTTAAGCCCTATTTGGAAGATGAGACTATGTATAAAAGCAGTCTCATCACTCCCCCATACTAAACCATTGCCGTGCCCTCACGCAATGCTAGAATAAAGTATCGAAGCATCTCCAAAATTCATTTTATTCTCTTTATTGAACGATAAACTAGCTACACTACTACTATTACTACTACTTGTGTTTTAGACATAATGTATGATTTTCATCGCAAAATGGGACGTTTAGGTTCATAGAATAAGAACACGTGAATGCTTCGTTAAAAATAATTTCATCGTCCTCGATTTTCACCCTAATTCCATGCTAAGCGTGCAACGAGATCATTGTCATTATAAGTTAGTAATGCTAACACTACTCATATGCCCTAATCACGTACTTATCCTCCCATTATTCCTAAGTTGTATCTCTTATATTTTATTTTGTCTTGAATGTTTCACGAGGATACATTGTTGACTTATGTGATAATAGAGATTTAGGTCTAAAAATAGAGTCCTAACGGTGTAACTAAGACCATCAAATCAATAACCCCTCCTAATAGACAACGATGTTAAAAAATTAAGTTGACAAGAAGGATCGATAAACACGGTTTTATAACGGTTTTGAACATGAGACTTATTACCAAGACTTTTATACGCCCCCTAACGGAAGGGCCTTATTATCTTTGGTTTACCTCCATCTTTTATTCAACTTCGCCATGAAGCTTTTTATATGACTTCGGTCTTGCCTTGCCTTTTATTATCCGCCTCATCGGTGGTTTTATTAGCCAAAGACGTATATCCTCACGCTCAGGCGAATTTTGGATCTTCAAAGCTTCGAAGATTAAGGCTTGATTCACTTTCAATTTTGCATAGATTTTAGGCCTTGTGGGGCTTCAAATTGTTTGCTAGATTTAGGTGAGCACTTGAAATCTTATTATTGGGTGAAGCTTTCGATTATTCGAGTGCCAATACTTCAAAACCGTGACGCTGGCGATACCTTAATGTCTTCCCAATTTAATTACACGGAAGCTACTAGAAAAGACTAGAAACCCAACAATCCTAACTAAACCGCTAAGTCAATATTTATTAAGCAAAAAATATTTACAAGCGAAGGGAGAATAAGCAAACAACGAGAACACATGAGTTTTTGAAAGAATACGAGTACTCTACGTTTAGCATAGTAACTTATAATTAACTCTATCATTTCTCGTCCTCATTTAAGAGACTTAGCCTAATGTGTAGTTAAGGAATCAAAGCTAAGTGCTCAACACGCACGGTCGAGTCAAAAATTAATCTTATTCTCGCCATCGGAAAATCTACATTCGTGTCTTCAAACACTTATAAAACATGAAAAAAAATTTAAAATTTGGCCATTTTTAGCCTTATTTTGCAACAAAACGATAAACAAAAAGATGAACTTTGGAAAGCGTGAAGGTTTGGCAAGGCAAGTATCTATTCACCCCCCCATACTAAAGTTAAACATTGTCCTCAATGTTTCGAGTCTAGGGGTGCAAACACCCCTATACTAGAGACGTAGTCGAATGCCTAATTTAGCATGGAAAGGGTGTAACCAATAAGTAATAGCCGTTTATGAAGTGTGCTAAAAACCTAAGGTTAGAACATCAAAAGGATATATCATGGATATTGAGAAATGTCTCCAAAGCAAACGATCGAGTTCTCCCATAAACGAACACGAGAGGCTCCAATCGTGAAGATCATGATCTAAAGTTCACATATCACAAACAACCACGAAACAAAGGTTGGAAGGGCACAAATCCCCACACGTAAGCTACATTAGACTAAGAAAGCGATAATATGTACATAGGATAAGCATGGGACTCCCCCACGAGGCTCCTCGTTTTTGATTACCGAGTCATGAGCTCGACTCGATCCCCTCAATACTAATTATCATTGGGGAAGGTGACTTGGTCGAGGTAGTTCAAGGATGGAACTTCCCCGCCAAAGTAGTGCTTCAACCTATGTCCATTCACCTTGAAGTTAGGACCATCATCTTGAGCTAGCTCGATGGTCCCATATGGAAATACTTGAGTCACGGTGAATGGACCGGACCAACGGGATTTCAATTTACCGGAAAATATTTTCAATCTTGAATTAAAAAGTAAAACTTGATCCCCAATGTTAAAAACCCGGTTTTTAATTTTTGAATCATGCAACTTTTTAGTTTTCTCTTTATAAATCAATGAATTTTCATAAGCAATGTCTCTCAATTCATCCAATTCATTTAATTGCATTTTCCGGTGTTTTCCTGCGGTCTCCATATCATCATTACAATGCTTTAGGGCCCAATAAGCCTTGTGTTCTAACTCGATAGGCAAATGACAATTCTTTCCATACACAAGCTTATAGGGAGTGCACCCAATGGGTGTCTTATGAGCGGTCCTAAAGGCCCATAAAGCATCGTCTAACTTATCCGACCAAGATTGTCGGTTTTCTCCTACGGGTCTCTCCAAGATCCTCTTCAATGCTCGGTTTGAAACCTCGACTTGCCCACTCGTTTGTGGGTGATAAGCCGTAGAAAGACGATGTGTAACCCCATATTTCCTTAGAACCCTTTCGAATTGGTCATTACAAAAATGGGTTCCACGATCGCTTATGATCACACGAGGGGTTCCAAACCTAGCAAACAAACTTTTCAAGAACTTAACTACCACACGAGCATCATTAGTGGGCAAGGCCTTCGCCTCCACCCACTTAGATAGGTAGTCAACCGCAACGAGAATGTACTTATTACCACGAGATGATGGGAACGGCCCCATAAAGTCTATACCCCAAACGTCAAAGATCTCACATACTTGAATGATATTTTGTGGCATTTCATCTTTTTGTGAGGCTTTTCCTTGTCGTTGGCATGCATCACAAGACTTCACAAGAATTTGTGCATCTCGGTAAATAGTAGGCCAAAAGAAGCCGGCATCAAACACCTTCTTAGCCGTGAGATTAGCACCGTGGTGACCACCCATGGGTCCCTCATGGCAAGCTCTAAGGATGTTAGAAGCTTCGGTGCCAAAAACACAACGTCGGATGATTTGATCCGCACAAGTTCGAAACAAGTAAGGGTCGTTCCAAAAGTAGAACTTGACGTCACGAAAGAATTTTCGTTTTTCTTGAGTCGTCATACCCTTAACGATGAAGTTACCCGCATGGTAATTTGCAAAATCCGCAAACCATGGGGTGGAAGAATCAAGCTTAGAATTCACTACACCAAGTGTCTCGAGCGGAAATGTTTCGGTGATTTCCTTAGGCTCGTAAACACTTTGGTGAGGATCTTCCAAACGAGAGAGATGATCGGCTGGTAGATTCTCGGCTCCTTTTTTGTCAACGATGGTGTGATCAAATTCTTGAAGGAGGAGAATCCAACGAAGTAATCTCGGCTTAGCATCTTGCTTTGCCATCAGATACTTAATAGCCGAATGGTCCGTATACACTATGCATTTCGTCAAGACGAGATAAGGTCGGAATTTCTCAAATGCATACACCACGGCAAGGAACTCCTTTTCCGTTGTAGTGTATTTAAGTTGAGCCTCAGTCATCGTCTTGCTAGCATAGTGAATAGGCAAGAAGTGCTTATCATGACGTTGCCCCAAAACGGCCCCTATAGCGTAATCACTAGCATCACACATTAGTTCAAAGGGAAGGTTCCAATTGGGAGCAACAAGAATGGGAGCTTCGGTAAATTTCCTCTTAAGGATCTCAAAGGCTCGTACACAATCTTCGTCAAAGACAAAACGTGCCTCTTTTTCAAGAAGATGTGTAATGGGTCGAGAAATCTTCGAGAAATCCTTGATGAATCGTCGATAAAAGCCCGCGTGGCCTAGGAAACTCCTAACTCCCTTGACGGTTTTGGGATGAGGTAATTTGGCGATGACGTCTACCTTAGCTTGATCTACCTCAATCCCCGCTTTCGAAACCTTGTGCCCTAAGACGATTCCACTCTTAACCATAAAATGACATTTTTCAAAATTGAGCACATGGTTGGTTTCCTCACAACGTTTTAACATTCTCTCTAGGTTCGACAAACACGAAGTAAAGGAATCACCAAACACGGAAAAGTCATCCATGAAGACTTCCATCGTCTTCTCGATCATATCATGAAAAATAGCCATCATGCATCGTTGAAAAGTTCCCGGTGCATTGCAAAGTCCGAATGGCATTCTACGATAGGAAAACGTTCCATATGGACACGTAAACGTAGTTTTTTCTTGATCACGAGGATCGATGGGAATTTGGAAGTAACCGGAAAAACCGTCTAAAAAGCAATAGAAATCGTTTCCCGCAAGACGCTCCAACATTTGGTCCATGAAGGGCAAGGGAAAATGGTCTTTTCGAGTGGCTTCATTCAACTTACGATAGTCAATGCACACTCTCCATCCGGTCACGAGTCTAGTGGGAATCAACTCGTTGGCATCGTTTGGCACAACGGTCATCCCTCCCTTTTTAGGGACACAATGGATAGGACTCACCCAAGGGCTATCGGAAATAGGGTAAATCATTCCCGCGTCAAGGAGTTTAAGGACCTCCTTTTTGATGACGTCGTGAATTTTGGGGTTCACCCTCCTTTGACTTTGGATTTTTGGCTTGAAATCTTCCTCCATTAAGATTTTGTGGGTACAAAATTTGGGATCGATTCCCTTAATGTCGGATAACTTCCACGCAATCGCCCCTTTGTGAGCCTTTAGAACATCGACAAGTGCGGTTTTTTCATCATTCGAAGGATCCTTCGCAATAATAACCGGCAACTTGTCGTCCTCCTCCAAATAGACATACTCGAGATGAGGAGGTAAATCTTTCAACTCAAGGATAGGTGGTTCCTCAAGTGAAGATTTGGGCTCGATACTCATAACCTCCTAGGGTGGAGGAAATGGGAAATCGTTGAGAAAATCCTTGATAATCGAGAAGTCCTCATCGTTGTCGAGGTCTTCGTCACAAGTACGTGGAACATTGCATTCTTCCAACGTAAAACCACCACCTTCAAATGGAGTGAAGGTTGGTGTCGAATTATCAAGAATTGGATCCAACATAGTGGGATTGCCACTAGTTTCTTCATCACCAAAACCTAGAACTTCTTGTGAAAATTCCTCGCAAACCACGTCAATCATATCAACGAGGTTTATGGTTGCAACGGAATAAACATGAGAAATTTGAGAGTTTTGAGTTGCGTTTATAACAAGTTCCTCGTCGTTGAAACGTAAGGTGATCTTTCTAGCATGCACATCAATTAAAGCCATAGACGTATCTAAAAACGAACGACCTAAAATGAGAGGAACTTGAGGATCCGTGGGGATATCAACAACAATGAAGTCTACGGGATAGTAGAACTTCCCCACTTTCACAAAAACGTCTTCCGCCAAACCACATGCGGGAATTGTGGAATGGTCGGCCAACTCGATAGACATTAGTGAAGGAGTAAGATTAGGAAGATTGAGCGACTTGAAGATTGCAAGTGGCATCAAGTTAATGCTAGCACCAAGATAGGCCAAGGCGAAGCATTCTTCCATGTCTTGGATTGCACAAGGGATCAAAAATTTACCGGGATCACCGACTTTTTGAGGTATGCGATTAAGATAAACCGACGAACAACTAGACAATTGGTGCAATTTCTCCTTGTTGTTCAACATACTCTTAAAGTTAGCGGCAAATCGAGGCATCATGACCAAGGCATCGGCAAAACTTACATTAAGGTGCAAATCACGAAACATTTTCATAAAAAGCTCAAATTGGTAATTGTCGCGCTCTTGACGTTTCTCCTTCCTAAGTCTCGATGGATAGGGCAAAGGTGGTGTGGGTTGAGGCTTAGTAGGCATAGCCTTTGGAATCTCGGGTTCCAATGATGGTAATGGGTCAACCGTAGGTGTGGCATGAGCGGTACTTCGTGGGATTGGGACATGCTCCTTTTGGACCACCACCTCGGGTTCTTCCTCAATTGCTTCCTCCGTAGGAGCAATTGGTTGAGGAATCGGCTCCTTAAGTGTCTTACCACTACGTGTGGTAATCACTTTCATCTCACCCTTAGGGTTGGATATGGTGTTACTAGGAAGACCACTTGACGACGGTTTACACATTATTGCCTCAAACATAGACGAGATTTTATCTTCAAAATTAGATTGCCTCAATACGGCTTCGGTTTGCCTTTTCTCGGCCTTAAGCATCTCTTGTTTAATCTCATGTTGCCCTTGTTCCGTTTTTTGTTGGTTTTGTTGCAACCTAGTGACATTTCCTTCCATCTTGTTGGTGTGGATTTTAAGTTCATTAGCTAACTCATTTTTCAACTCTTTCTTCAAGTCGTTTTTAAACTCGGATCTTAGGCTAATGATTTCTCTTTGTATGTTGTCAAACCTAGCATCATTCCCACTAGCATATTCAACAAACTCACTTGGAAGATCTTTCAATGTTTGCAAACTTTTGTTGTTATTTTGAAAATCATTTTTGTTTGAAACTTGATTATTAGCCCCTTGATTCCCATAGTTTCCCTTGTTGTAATTGTTCTTAAAACCAACTTGATTGTTGCGATAGTTGTTAGCATTTTGATTTGATCCAAAACCCGGTGGAGTCATTTGATTAGAGCGGGAAACTTGACCGTTTTGGTTGTAATTTCCCGTGGCCGCGAAGGCACTCGAAGTGTTACCACCGTTGGTAATGCACTCGGAGAAATCATGACCTCCACCACAATACATGCAAGAAACCTCAACCGCTTTAGCCGTAGCGGGAGCACTTGGTTCACCAACTTTAAACTCAATCAAAAGTCCTTTCAACTTATCAAAAATCTTGTTTTCCAAGTTTGCTTCAATTTGGCAAGCATCGATGGTATTAGACAAAGAAGGTGAAGCCGAAGACGAAGCCTTACGAACACTAGACGTGCTACGAGGACTATACACCTTAGATCTATTTTCAATTATCACCAAAGCTTCCTCAACCGTTTTACACAAAAAAATACCACCCGCGGCGGCATTCAAATAATCCCTTTCATGATCATTAAGTCCATTGTAAAACGTGTCAATTTGATGAAAATCGGAAAAACCGTGATGAGGACATTCATGTAACATTTCCTTAAACCTATTCCAAGCCGTTGAAAAACTTTCATTAAATTCTTGTGAAAACTTTGAAATCTCGTTTTTCAAGTGCGTAGTCTTAGAGGGCGGAAAAAATTGGTTCACAAACTTAGACACGAGATCCTTCCACGTCAATATAGAATTGGGTGGCTCTTTCTCTAACCAAATTTTAGCGGGCCCCGCTAAGGAATACGGAAAAAGCATCATCTTAATCGAGTCGTTAGAGACATCCTTAAACTTGCAAGTAGCGGTAAGACGATTGAATTGGCGGATATGGTTGTGAGGATTGTCCTTCTCATCACCACGGAATTTGTTGTTTTGAATCATGGACAACAAACCCGTCTTAACCTCAAAATTCTCCGCAAGGATTGCGGGAATCACAATAGCCTCTCCATAACCCTCGGTGGGTGCTTGAAGTAACTCCATCATAGTTCGATTCGCCATGGTTGGTGCTTCTCTTACAATGGGTTCGCCAATAGGAGACTCCTCACTAGAATTGTTGGGAGTGGGAGTTTTGTTCTTTCGTTTACGTGCACGTCTTGCTTGATTTCGAGTTAGCATAAACGTCACGTACAACGAGGGGATGAGCAAAGAAGATTCTTTTTGGTGTTTTGTATTTTTTCAATTTTTTGTGGTTTTTGATTGTATTAACCTTTTTGGAACTTGGTGAAATGTATTAAGTAGACAAAAAGTCCACAAATCTCCTCACTAATCAAATCTCTTGATTAACGAAGCCTCAAGGAATGAAAACGATCACGTGGGGTGAACGCCTTTGATGACTTCAGAACGATGGTGGAACACCAAATCGTTCAAGAGGGTTTAATCAATAGAAACCAAGAAAATATATATGATACTTAGTAATACTTTGGGTGGCAAAACCCTCGATTCACTCTCACTATCAAATACTCACAAGCAAGCGGGGAAACGAGGCGGCGCGAAGCACTTAAGAGCCTTTTTCCTTAGGATATATTTTATAATATCCGCCTTATACCCACCTTATAGTTTGTATTTTCAAGATTAAGCTTCACGAAAGTATTTATCTATTTTTGCCTTTTTCTTTGGTTTGAGATTCGAATACAATGATTGGGTAATGACCTCCCAAGTCAAGGTTGTGATTTCTCACGTATTTGGAGTACTTGTGAATTTATTGTTCTATGTATACAATATAGTAATAATATTCACACAATAACCGAAAAACGATAATACGTATTAGTAGAGTGCTACTAATACAAATACTAATTATGGTTAGTATAAAAACAACAATGCCAAATCAAAACACAACACGCCTCCCCGGCAGCGGCGCCAAAATGATGTAGTGTTTTTTGTACACCTTTAGGAAAAGGATGACAAAAGTGGCAAGTATTAAGTGTCGGTTTAGGAAAACCAAGCACTAATGACCAATTAAATTCGTTCTCAAGGAGGCTAGTGTGTTATGTGTGTAATGATTTGGATTAATATGTGATTATATTTGAGAAAAGAAAAATAGAAAAGGGATTAGAAGAGAATGACGGTTATGAAGACGGATTAAACTAAGTCTAAAAAGGCGTACACGTAAAGTCGTAAAAACCACCAAAATTAAAATCTTAACCTAAAAATTTCTAAAAATTACCAAAAATCCCTAATAATATTCCAAGAGTTTACAAAAAATCAAAACTTGCAAAAACCTTTTAATTAATTAGATAATGACTTTTTAATGCTAATTAAAGCCCTAAAAATCAAAATTAATTATTAAAAAGCCCTAAACAAGATTTTCAAGTTTGTAAACCTCAAAAATATCCTAATTAAGCTAAAAACTATTTTTCAATATTTTAAAACCAATTAAAACTATTTTTAAACAATTAAAAACTCCTAAAATCAATTAAATCTTAAATTAATTATAATAAATAATTAAAAGACCTAAAAAATATTTGGAAAGTTGCAAAAATCCTAATTAAGTATTTAGAACCTAGGAAAAATATAAAAACCTAGAAAATCAGACTTTTAATTTTAAATAATAAAATAATATTAAAATAATATTATAAATCCAAAAATTATAAAAAATTCTAAAAACTTGCAAACTAGCTTAATTTGACCTAAACAACTCAGAAATGAAAGTGAAATTACCTAAATACCCCTATTGGGCCTAGAAAATGGGCCAAACCCAAAACAGTCCCTTATTGGGCTTAATTAAGGCCCAATAAGAAAAAGTGCTCAAAATAAGCTCAAAAAGCACAGGTTGACTCAAAATTTGATTTTAAACAACTTTTTCCAAAGGCCCAAAAGCTGAAAATGTGAAATAAGCTAACTTATAATAAGCAGCTTATTCTTAATGGGCTTTTTGGCCCATTAAGCCATAAGCTGATGCCATAAGCTAAAATTTAACACACAACCTTCTTTTGACCTAACAAAGACTTCTGCAAAAAGAAATTTCAAATAAGCCCACTAAATAAGCCAGAAACAAGTCACAAACTTATTCACAAAACGACAAAATAGTCGTTTTTATGATCTAGACCACCTCAGAAGCTGATTCAAGTTGCAAAATGTTTCTTTTGACAAAACTAAGCTTAAAAACCAAAGACCTTTCAAATAAGCACACTCAATAAGCTAGAAAATCAAATAAGCACTTATGTTAAAAGTCAAACAAGTTGGTTTTCTAGTAAAAAGTCAGAGTCAAAGTCTCATAAGCTCCAGTTCACTTAAATGGGTCAAATAATGAAGATCTACTACAAAAAGTAAGTTGTTGCAAGTCAGAATAAGCTAGAATAGCTTATTGATAAGCTGATGACAAAATTGCACTAGCAGGGGCTAGTTTTGGATGTTGAGCAGTGGAAACTTTTTCCACTGCTTGACTATTTTGACTTTTTGTCTTTAGTGACTTTTTCTTGGATTCAGATTTCACAAAGGCACCCAATTGATCTTTGGATCAAAAGGAGTCAATCACAATCAAAATAACACAATCACTAACACCCAATTGATACAGTTTAATCAATTAATCACCAGACATTGCACAGATATGAACAATAAGCAGTTTAGCATTCAAGAGCAGTTTTAGCACAAATCAGCCAGCCAAATTCAACCAAATGCACACAAAAGCTATAATAAACTCCAATAAGCAAGTCTAAACAGGTTTCATGCACTGGTTCAAAGAATTAAGCAAGATTCAAGCAATGAAAGTTACTGATGAACACTAACACATGTAGTTTTCTACTTTTGCTGATGTATTTGACACACAAGCCAATTTCAACACCTCAAATCTTTCAAACAGGTTATGTTAACTTTGTTTAAACCACTTTGATCCCTAAGCATGCATACACACTAAGTGTTCCCAAAATCCTAGGTCAAAACAAGCAGAAACAAGGTCTATATAGCAGATTGATTGATTCAAGTGTTCAAAACCAAAAACTTGCAGCAAAACACTCTCAAACAAAGGTATAGCAGATACAAAGCATAAACAACACTTTCCCTTAACACAAAAACAGATTACAAGCATAAACCAGTAGACCCAAACACCCCTTTAACTTTTTCAAATCAAAATTTTCAAAAGCAAAACAAGATTTCAGGCCAACCAAGCATCAATTAACACTAAAACAAGTCTAATAAACAGATTCAAGCAAGAACAAGCCACAAAATTCACAAGAACAACAATTTCATACAAATATCACCAAAAATCACAATTTAAGCAGATTTGGAGATTAAGTATGCAAACCTCATGGATGTACATCCACACCCACGAATTTTGAGCTTATGTGCTAGCAAGAACAAGCACAAGCTTCCACAAAAAGCCTGCTAAGATTGAACAAGGGTTAAGCACAATATCATAAAAATCAAAAACTTCAAAAATCTTGATTGATGCAAACTTGTTACCCCACACTTGATTATCCCCAAGTTATAAGCCTCACCACACCTTAACCAACTCAGTTAGGATGCTATGATCAGCCCTATAGCCCAAGAATTCCAAGATTGGAACAAGACTTAGCAAAATATCAAGAAAATGAGGAAAATATGCAAACTTGTGCACACTCCTCTTTTGAAAACAGGTTTTAAACTTCAAAAGCAGTAAACTAAGAACATAAACAAGCAGAATAAAGATGGCACTTGGTCTTTCTTTAAAGCACTTAACTCAAATTCATTAATCAGAAAGAGGATTTACAAGTGTTTGAACAAAGGAAAAACCAAAAGCAGCTGAAAAATGAAGGCCTAAGTGGCTTTATATAGCCTTACAATGAGCTAAGTTACAGCTAAAAACTAAAAACCGTAATGGTTGAAGTCCCCAATATGCCCTTGTAGGATTTGAAAACCTTGGACTCATGTGATGTTTTCTTGGACGTTTGCATGAGTTGGCAGGGTTGGAATTTGATCAATGGCTCATAATAAGCTTAAGTTTGAAGCAAGGATGTGGGGCGTTGGATGGCTGTCCTGTTTTGTCATCTTCTCCAAGAGTGTGAAAAGCAGGGTAAAACATGTGACAAAGGAGTGATGTGGTAAGCTGTTTGTGAGTTTGGTTGTGATTAGGGAGACCCTAATTATAATTCTGAAGGTTACTGGGTGCTAATTACAAACGGATTAAGAAAACCCAAATTTGTTCTTATGATGAATAGTGCATGTTTTGATCCAGATTAAGGTTTGAATGGGGTGTTTAGCGCGTGTTTTTGTAACTAATATTAATTAGTTATAATCTGGTTAAGTGGAAAGCTGAGGTGGAGAAATGGTGTGTGGTGATTGGTTGTTTTGGGTGAGTGGGGCACGTGTCTCCCCACCATTGGTCTAGGTTTCTTCTTTGTCTGCCAGCTTATCACCCCCATTTTTCAGTTTCTTGTCAAATTCAATCCAAACTTCTATCAACGCTTGTTTAAGCTTTGTCAACTTTTGCCTTTTTACACTTTTGGCCCAAAAACTTTTGCAAAGTGAAATCAGGGGTAATTCTTGCCATAATTGAATTCTTCAAGGACTGGTTTGGTATTTTCTTCAATGATAATGATCTAGACTTGCAATATTGATAATTTGGAGGACTGAAATTGCCAAGTCTTGATGATTGAGGGACCATTTTTGCCAATTGTTGAAAGTTGAGGGTCCTTTTTGTAATTTTGAAATTTTCAAAGGACCAAACTTGTCAAATTTTGTACTTTGAAGGACTTCATGATGTATTTGACTTTGTGGATGATATTGGTTGACAATTTAGCTTTGTTGAGGGGCTAAACTTGCCAATTCTTCAAAGTTAAGGGCCCTTTTTGTAATTTTGACAAACTTTAGGGACCAAACTTGTAATTATGAAGATACAAGGGTATAAAGTGTCAATTCTTCATAATTGGAGGACCCTTCTTCATAATTCTTCAAATCTTCAAGGGTTGATCTTGGGAAAGTCTTCATTAGGGCTTGGTTCATTGTGCGGCTTCGTTTCCCGTGTTCGTTTTTGCATGATTCTTGTGATCTTTTGTCATTATCTCAATATCCGTACCTAAAATACACAAGCAACAAACACAAGCATATATTTGGGTATTTTGATGATATTTAATGCATTTTAAGCCCTATTTGGAAGATGAGACTATGTATAAAAGCAGTCTCATCATTTACCATTTGAACTTTCTATATTGGTTGGTCCAAATAAGTCCATATGTAGCAAGTGAAGTGGTTTAGAACTAGAATGTACAATTTTAGACTTAAAGGAGATTTTGTGTTGTTTTCCTTTAAGACATGTAACAGAAGAGTGATCATTGTGGAAAGCTTTTGAAGGCAAACCATCAACTAAGTCATGTCTCACAAGTATATTAATATTCTTAAAATTTATGTGCCCTAACCTTATTTACCATAAATTACTCTCATCTACTGAAGCTTTAGCATAAAGACATGACAGATTTTTATTTATTTTAATCCCATTTAGATTAACATTCTAAATGTCCTTATGCCTAGGTGTTCTATACTCAATAAACTTCTCATCAAGCATCTTAAAATCCTTACTCAACACCAAGCATTCTGTATCAGTAAAAAGAACTTTATTTTTGTTATCACACACTTGTGACACACTAAACAAGTTATAGTCAAGTTCTTTTACCAGGAAAACGTTTTCAAAACGTAAATTGTTGGTGATAAGAGTGCCTTTGCCAGATATTGTTCCATAGCCTCCTCCAAAGTACACTTTGTCACCATATTTAATGGGGGTAAAATTTGGCAAATAGTCTTCCTTCCCCGTCATGTGCCTAGAGCATCCACTGTCCCAATATCCATGATCATTTACCTGCTTTTGAATGCCCTGCACATAAAGAAAACAAATTAGTTTTCGTTAGGAACCCAAGCCTAAGCAGACTTGGATTCATGTGGTTGTTAAACAAGAACAAACTTAGTCCTTATAACAACCCCTTGTTCATCCCTTTGTGGCCTGAGCACCCAGTTTACCCCAATTGGTTTAGTAATGACCTTTGAAAGATAATGAAATCTGTTACATGTCATAGAAATCCCATCAGAATTAGGGTTTTGGTCTTGTTTAGGTCTCCAAGTCAAGCTAGATGAAGCTTTAGACCCATTTCCCTTAGGCTGTTAATATCTATTGTTACTTGGTCTAGCATAAGATCCAACACCAGCTTGTTGTGGCATTTTCATGCCAAACCTAGAGCTGTCAGCGTTGGAATTGTTCCTGCCAGTGTTGAATTTGTGAGTGTCAGCGCTGAAATTGTTCTTGTTAGCGCCTAAATTAGGGTTTGCTACATGAACCCATTGTCTGTCAGACCAAGTGTTGGTCTTTTGGAAGGGCCTTTGTCCATGCGCATTTGCCCCTTTAGTAAAGAAAGGAGCTGGTCTAGTGACTTGTGGGCGTGGTTGGACAAAAGGTCTGGGTTTGACCATGGTTGACCTATTCTCAGCGTTGACTTTTGAGGCACTGACACATTTATAGGCCAAGTGAGAAAAACTCCCACATGTGTAACAAGATTTTCTAGACATAACCTTAGGTCTATACTGAAAGAAGCCTGTCCCATTCACACTATCTTGGCTTTGTGGTGACCTAGGTTTACTATATATTTCAGCATATTTAACACTAGGTTTTCTTTTAACTGATGAGCCAAGGTCAACGGGTTTTCCAGTAGTGGGATTGGTCACAGTAATGGGTGTAGGCTCAAATGGACTCTCACTAAGCATTCCACCCTTAACAAAGAGAAAAGGGTTGTCTGCTTTCCCCATTTCTCAAGGTTGGTCACCTTTTGTTGATATTCCTCAACTGGGGTGAGCACTCTAGGTGGAGGAATAAGTTCCTCTTCTTGGAGTTCTAGAATACCAGTCCAAGATAGATCCTTTCTCTGAACACCATAAAAGTTCCCAGCAGGTGGAGGAAGAACAACATATTCATTCATCCCAATCCCAGACATATCCCTAGGGTTTCTTTGTTCACTGACACATTTTCTAGGGTTTGGTTGGCTTTATCAAAATTTTTAATTTTAAGCCCTACATTTTCTTTATCCTTAATGGCTTCATCTAACTTAAGTTGCACTTCTCCTCTGGATCTCATCAGAGCATCCCTAAGTTCAACACTAACTTTAAGATCATGAGTCAAAACATTAATTTGATCTTTTAGGTCAAATTCCATTTTCTTATATTCCTCTACAGTCTTTTCAGTTTGTGCAAGTGCCATTTTATAATTCGATAGCCTACATTCTACATCAAATACATCTGATTTTAACTTTAAATTTTCTTTGTTATGCTTTTCAGTGTTTAATCGATAGCCTTTACTACAGAAAGCATCATCATATACCTCATTATCTGATGAAGACGAGGAGTTGGCCATAAGAGCAAAGTGAACATGCTCTTCTTCTTCATTCTCAGCAATCAAAGCTTTGTTCTCTTCCACATCCTTTCCCAAAAATCTCTAGTCCCATCCAACACCATCAATGTCTTGCATGGAAACCATAGCCTTTGGCTTAGTATCTTCAACCTTGATTATTTGGCTTGAAGCCTTTCCAGCATCAGATCTTCTTGGAGATCTGCATTCCCTCATAAAGTGACCCATCCTATGGAAGTTGTAATAGTCAACCTTGGATTTATCAAATCCAGTAGTTTCTTTAGCATTGAAGGTCATTTTCCTTCCAAATCTCCTATTCGATCTGTTAGCCCTTATGCTTGCAAGTGCCACATTCCATTTAATATACATCTCTTCCAAATTCTCATCACTGATTTGCTCAAGATCCTCATAGGTAATCAAGGAACCATTGGGCAATGCAACAATATATGCACATACTGTATCCAAATCAATACCAGCAGGTTTAAGCTTTCGTGAGTCAACATTGTATGTGTCAGCGTCTGAATGTGAGGCGCTGACAAAGGTTGATCCATCGCTGACACAAGGTGATCCAGTAACAGGATGTACATATGACTCTCTTTCACTGGTTTGAGCTTCACAATGTGAGATGAAATCCATGTTTCAAGATGTTGACTTGCTTCCATGATCCAATAAAATTTCATTCTCTACAATCTTTAACTTATTGTAGACGTCATCAAAAGTAGAACTCTTATGGGCATTGGTAGCAATGATAGACCTAGATTCAATTTTCCATGCATCACCAAGACTTTTAAGGAAAGTAGTAATGATATCAGCATCATCATATTTTGTTCCCATAAAGTTCAACTTGCTAGTGACGTCTAGAAGCCTGCTTCTTACCTCACTTAGCTTCTCATTGGGAAGAGCTTTAACCACAACATATTCATGCAAAAGTTCATTCTTCTTTTCTTTGGTAGTGTCATCATTACCACCATAGTTGATTTGAAGAGCTTCCCAAAGTTCTTTGGCAGACTCAAAACTTGTGTACTTGTTTAGCCGTATTCCGTATGTACCTTAACTTTATTTTTTGGTTAATATATTTTGCCGGGGTCACTCCCTTTACCAAAAAAACAAAACTTGTGTACTTGTGCTGATTGTTTGGACCCAAAGAGAGTTTAAGAATGCTTAAAGTCTTCATGTCTTTCCTTTTTTTGACTATATATGCAGTTGAGATAGCTCTTCCATCTTCAGGTCTTTCTCTACGCTCTTCAGCAGGAGAACCAGCAGTAGTTCTTGCTGCAATAGCAGCAGTAATCCTAGCTGCTTTATCAAATTAATTCGATAATTTCCCAGAGAGTATGATCATGAATTTGAAGGTATTGTTCAAAATTGAACTTCCATCGTTCAAAGTTGTTAGGGTCGAGCATGGGGATTTTTAGGTTGTGATTTGATGAGGAAGAAGATTCTGTAGCAGACATCTTTTTGGTTTTAGGGTTTCGGTGTTTTTAGGGTTTACTGTTCTTCTAGATCAAAGTTCCTCAACAAGCTTTGATACCACTTGTTAATCCTAAACTTAGATTGATTATCTTTGTGTTAATGAGATTAAATCAAGTTTAACACATAGAGAAACTTTGTTGTTATGAACAATCCAAGTGTTATGTGGAATTAACACTTAGAATAAAGAACTACCAAATAGTTAAATCAAACTTTCACTTTTGATTAATGATCGAACTTGCTTACAATGAAAGTTGTGAAAACTGAATAATGTGTATCAAACTACAAATCCTACGACCTCCTTTTATAACATAAGGAGTCATGTACAAAGGATAACCTATCAACTATTCTAGGTAAAGATAAATACAAAAAATATAATATTGAGTATATCTTTACTTCAAATATTAAACGTGTTGACTAAGTATTCCTATCAGTGGTTGGACTTCTTCTTGTCAGCGCTTGGATATTTCTTGTCAATGCTTGATATGTCAGTGCTTCATTTCCTCTTGTCAGCGTCCAGTTTACTCTTGTCAGCGTCTGATTGACTTAGCTCATTTTATTCCCAACAGTAATGACCGTAACGGGTTCTGAAAGTTGTTTTTGGAATATCTTCCTCCCTGACCCTTAGTTGATGCTATCCAGATCTTCAGTCAATCTTGGAATACACACTTGACCCTTGCAGTTGTTCAAATAGGTTGTCAATGCGAGGAAGTGGATAACAATTCATCACAGTTAACTTATTCAGTTCTCTGTAGTCAATGCACATCCATAAAGAGCCATCTTTCTTTTTGAAAAATAACACAGGAGCTCCACAAGGTGAGGAACTGGGTCGGATAAATCCTTTGTCAGAAAATTCCTGAAGTTGTTCAGCTAGTTCTTTCATTTCTGATGGTGCCAACCGGTATGGAGCTTTAGCTACAGGTGCAGCTCCGAGAATAAAATCGATTTGAAATTCCAATTGTCGGGTAGGTGGTAAGCCTGGAAACTCATTAGGAAAGACCTCGGGGAAATCTCGGATGATAGGTACGTCCTTGATTTGTTTCTTCTCGTGTTTTTCCTCCTCGTCTGTTTGAGAAATATGGGTCAAGAAGATAGGACATCCTCTCAACAAATATTTATGTGCTTTAGTACAAGAGATAATACTAAGTCTAGTGTCAGTGAGGTCAGTGTTACCGTCACCTCGAATGATCAAGGTTTCGTTTCCCATGGATACAAACTAGTTTTTCATCACAAACAATCACTGTGCGGTATCTTGCCAACCAGTCCATGCCAATAATAATGTCAAAACTACCAAGGTTTACTAGGATAAGGTCAATGTTGAGGGATGTTTAGAAGGATTTAAGGTACAACATCTAATGATAGTGTCAGCATCTATAGTTTTACCGTCAGCTATATCTACAGAGTAGCGCTGATCTAGAATTGATGGGACAACTTCTGATACATTGCTAAAATCAGTGGATATAAAACTTCGGTCTGCTCCGGTATCAAACAAAACAGATGCCTAACGATCGTTTAGTAGGAACGTACCAGTAACGACATTAGAATCGGGGTTGCTTTTGCATTGTCGACCACGTAAACTCTTAATGAAGCTCCTCCACTATTCTTGTTCTTGTTGGCCAACTTGGGACAACCTGGTCTCACATGGCCTGGTGCTCCACACTCATAGCACACAACTCCCTTCTTGGGTCCATTGTCATTCCCTCCGGTAGTATTGTGGTTTCCCTACTGTCCGTTCCCGTTCCTACGGGCATTGTATCCACCCTTGTTGTTGTGGTTCCTGGTGTTATGGTTGGGTTGGACCTGAGTGACAGCATTGACTTGACAGGTACGGGCAAAATGACCAACTTGTCCACATTTGTGGCAGGACTGACATGGGATGTCAATAGTATGATGATAGCGTCACCTTGAGCACAAGGGTTTTGTACCCACGTATGGATTATTTCCTGAGGTGGTAGCACTGTAAACCTGTCCAGCGTTTTGCCTTTTGGGATGCTGCTCGTGCTGACTGCGGAAATTTTCATCTACCTTCCGCTTGCTTTTAGTTTGTCTCTCAGGCATGGTACGGACTCGTTTGTTGATCTATTCAGTATCGAACTCAATGGCACTCTCGACAGTAATGGGTCAGGATGCAAGTACGCTATCATGAATGGCGTCTGGGAGACCACCAATATACTTCTCAATCTTTTCATCCATCTCAGGGAACATTCTGGTACACATCAGGGTCAATTCTTGGAATCTTTGGTTGTACGCAATGATGTCATTATTCCTGCATCTGAGATCCAACAATTCGATTTCAAGCTTCTTCATCTCACCCCTTGGACAATATTTCTCCGTCATCCTTTCCTTCAG
The DNA here is from genome assembly GCA_025667525.1 of Glebionis coronaria. Classification (NCBI taxonomy): domain Eukaryota; kingdom Viridiplantae; phylum Streptophyta; class Magnoliopsida; order Asterales; family Asteraceae; genus Glebionis; species Glebionis coronaria. The sequence continues at coordinate 407,062 of JANFOE010000694.1, forward strand.
ATCAGTCCAGTTGAGAGTATAGCCAGCATCATGTCCAAGAGTAGAAACTACAGAGTTTCACCAAGTAATATCACTTTCGAGCAACGTGCAGGTGGCAAACTTGACTTTGTTCTCCTCTACACAATCGTTGATGCGGAACACGGTCTCCATCCTTTCAAACCACTGCATTAGCTCCACAACACCCTCATTTCCTTTGTAGTATGAGGGATTACACTTCATAAAGTCGGGGTAGGAGCAACCCCTGGTGGTCTGGTTATTCCTGCGAGTGTTGGAGTTTTTGCTATCGTCCATGTTCCTACTAGCATCCATCACAGTTACGATGCCTTGATCAATCATTTCCCTTAGTTGGGCGGCAGTGACGTTTTGGGTAGCATCGGCATTTTTGGGTTTGTTCTAGTGATTCCATTTGTCTATAATCATACAAAAAAATGAAATCATTAGTTTTAGGCGTTAGCACAGTTTTATATTTAAATACACGAAAAGAAATTCATGCATAGACTTCACAACAAATTGGATAACCTATTAAAAGTTCATAATATAATACAGCACATAATATAACAAAAGATGATGAGTACATGTAATTTCTATAGTAGAATAACAATACAAAATGTACAACCAATCCAAGACAGAGCACAACCCGCCCGTCTGGGATAGTGTTAGACATAATCTAGAGTACATCGTCTACGAATACCTATTCTAAAATAGTACAGTACAATGATAGGATACAAATGATAAAAGGAAATAAAATACATGAGGTCCTATATCATGATAGCTGGGATGTAACCCACAAGCTTATCATGATGTATAAAAGATCTAGTACATCTAGTCTACTCATGCCTAACACACTGATCTAAGATGGCTGGTGCTAATGGGGGTGATGAGACAGTTGGTGCCTGCATAGCCTCCTGCATCGAGATCATGGCCACTCTAGTCTCCTTAAGGAGTCGGAGTACCTCTAGAATCTGAGCTCTGAAGGTCTCCTCGGCTCCTCTGAGATGGGCAGTCTCTGCAGTCAAACCCTAGTGGCGCACCTCCTGGAGATCGTAAAAGATCGATAGTGTGTTCTCCAAGGACATGAGAGCAGCATTAGTCACGTACTGCTGACCCTCCAAAGTGTAGATCTGTTGGCGGAGAAACTCGTTCTCATCCATCAACCATTGTAGGGAGTGGTAGGTCGTAGACCATGCTCCCCGAGCAGCGTGTGCCTCGGCACTGACAGTCTAACATAGTAGGTCCTGAATCTCCTGTAGAGCAGTGCGTCCAGCCTGTCCAGCTGATAGAAGAGTACGAATCTCCGCTATGTCCTGCGCCTTGTGTGCGGCCAGTGCAACAATCTAGGCCTGGACGGGGTCAACTCGTCTCGCCTCAGAACCCTCGCCGATCTCGAAAGTAGAGTCGAGAGGTGCCTCGTACCTCCTCTTACGAGGTGGCAGAGACTCGGGTGCGTAGCCCAGTAGTGAGGAAACTAGTGGTAAAGGTGGTAGGGCTGCAGTCGGCTGGACCTCATCCCCAGCGGTGGATGCAGGTGTAGCAGGTAGAGTAGCAATGAGAGCATCGACTAGTGCAACGTCGCCGGAAGTGTGACTGTCGTCAGACTCGCTGGCTGATATCCAACCATGCAAAACTGATGTCGATGATAAAGCAGCAGGAGTAGCGGCCGGTGATGTCATAATGAACCTAAAAATAATATCGTTTTAATTGACGTAAGTATACGCTTACTAAAGTTAAAAGTTTTTAGGAATCATAGTTGTAAATTATATAATAGTGTCGTTTAACATCACAAGTTAAATGTTACGTTAATACTCATAGGATTAATCAACCGGATGTTAATAATCGATGCACAGTTAGCCACATAATAAATGTATGCTCTACACTCTACATGCTTAACTATTCTAGTCCTGAAAATCCCCAAAAAAATTAAAGCAGTTATAGTCCAGTTTATATAAAAAATTTATTTTTATATTTAATTTATTTTTGGTATGATTCTATATAACTAACGCTCTGATACCATTCTGTGACACCCCCAAATTGGTCAAATGCAGCAGAAATAATATTTGGGTGTCACGTAGGTGGATCAACAGCAGATAGTATGTAGAGCAACAGATAAAGATTATCATTACATTTATTACATGAATAAAAGTGCAAATATTATAAATATTTTCTTAAACATTATTCAATAGTTTGGATGATTTCCCCGTTTGTAAAACCCCAGATGAGCTCTACAAATGCAGCCTATCATGATGCTTGACTCCATGCACATCAAATACCTGCTCCAATTTCCTAAGAAAAACGTGCTTAGATAGTCAACATAAAGTTGATGAATTCACAGGTTTAAATAAATAAATTAAGTTTGGACCATAAAAATTCAATGAAGTAGTAATGCCAAAACCGTTTTGAGGGAAATCAATCTAACTTTGAGATCAAGTTACTTTCGATGTTTGAGGCTTTTATGAGCAAACCCTCCTCTTCTTCGGGTGGCTTACATAGCCAACACCATACCAACCCCGAAGGGAGAGATTAAGGCCGTCACCGTTTATGATGATTATGATAATTTAGAAGATGTGCTTGAGTTAAATCCTCCACCTAAAGAGACCTTTATTGATGTTACCAATGCTACTTTTAATATGAATAGTTCCACGGTTTTCTTTGATTTCTATCCCGAGAAATACGAAGACCCAAGTCAATTTTTGATACCTTGTGTTTTCAATGAGCTTGGGGAATGCAAAGCTCTAGCCGATCTAGGAGCTAGCATTAACTTAATGCCGTTATCCATGTGGAAAACTCTTGACTATGCCCCACTTACTCCCACTCGAATGATCATTGAGCTTGCTAATGGAACCACCGCCCACCCGGTTGGTATACCGGAAAATGTCATTGTTAGAGTGGGGAAGCTCTTGTACCTAGACTATTTTGCAATCATTGATTACGAGACCAACCCTCGTGTACCTATAATTTTAGGATGACCATTTTTGTGCACGACTTAAGTTCAAGTGGATATGAGAAAAGAAGAGATAAAATTGTTTTATGGGGATAAAAAACGGAAAAAATTCCAAAATTTGTTTCTAAAAAAGTGGAAAGTGTAAAACTTGTTAAAACTATTGAAAGTAACACAAACAAGAAATCTTTCATTTACAAGGGTGTATGGCCAATTATGGAACCCTCATTTCGTGAAGAAGAAAAGTTAATTTCAAAGCGAGATGCTTGTTTCATTGAAACGTGTTGTAATATTACCTCATCTCCACTCACTCCACTCGAGGATGATGATAGTTCTAAGATCGATAAGGAAATTGATGATTACCTTAGTGCACCATTTGATTCTAGTGAGTTTGATAATGAGAATTTCGATCCCGAGGGAGATATTGCTTTAATTGAAAAATCGTTGAAAATGGACTCATTTTCATTCTCATCAAAGGGCCAAATTGATGATCCTAAGGCAAAATCTTCATTTGAAGAGCCTTTGATTCCCAACTTCACACCGAGTGAGGTTAGTGACTATTCGTTAAATAAGTTCGTCGATGAACTTGTTGATCCATTTCCACGGGGAAGTGAAGACGTTTTCTATCTCAATATCGAGCGTGATCCTCATCTTTTACCTTCCATTCTCGAGGAGTTCTCCGCTGAACTACCTTCTAATGAGAATGATGATCTTGTATCCGAATGTGACACACTTGATACTTTGTCGGATATTTCTTGCGATGACAAGATTGATGACACTTATGTGACTTACTCGAATCCTCTCTTTGAAGTTTCAATGAACAATAATCCATTGTTTAATGAGGATTTTGAGAGCATCATACTTCCTTCATCTCACAACCTTTTTGATGATGAGATTTTCTTTAAGGAGGTTGATGAGTTTCTTTACATAGACATTCCTTCGGAATTTGAGGAAGAGTCTAATGACGGTGTTCAAAAACCCTTGGTTTGATCACCCGATTTATGATGATGATAATGTTGACCCGGAGGGAGAAATTATTTTTACTCCAATTCTCTTTCCCACTCGCTTTGATCTTAATGTGCGGGTTTTTCATGCGACTTGTTTTGAGTACCATGACCCATTTGTTTACATTCATAAGAGTGATAAGGTCAACAAAGTCATGCGAGTTGATACCACTATGATTGAGACTTTTGTCCCACCATTACCATGTGCTTTATATGATTTTGGATTAGCATGGGGGGACGACACCTTGTTGTCTATTCCTTTCTCTCCCGAGGACGAGGTATTCGACCCTGGAATCATTGATTTAGGTAAATCTCGGCCTTTCACCTATGTAATAATTGAAAGACTTTTCGATCATATTGGTGCGAGTTTATCTCGGGGAGCATGTTATATCCATTTCATGATTTGTGACTACCATCTCTTTTTATAGATTTGTGTTAGAGTTTCATCCTTTCGTTTGTCATCCGAAAACGAGGATGTGATCTTTGACCCCGGCATCGTGCTTTATGTTGGATTTTATTCCATTATGCCGATTTTCATCATTTTCCCTAAGGACCAATGAATGCGGGGATCCAGTCGAGCTCATAACTCGGTTAACAAAAACGAGGTGCCTTGTGGGGGAGTCCTATACATTCTATTTTCTAACACTAATAAGGCTATATTTTTTCTAAGCGTTGTCAAGAGCAACAAGTGGTATCAGAGCTTGTTGAGGAACTTTTGATCTTAAAGAACACAAGAACCCTAAAATCACCAAAACCCTAATTTTCACAAAAACCCTAAAAACATCATGTCAAATCCAGAAGTACCCACCTCCTCCTCACCTTTACTAAACATCAAGATTCCCATGCTTGATGCTACCAACTTTGAATTGTGGAAATTCAACTTTGAGCAATATCTGTCGATCTATGACTACACACTCTGGGAGATTATTCAATATGAAAACACATTTAATAAAGCCCAAAAAATTGCTAATGCTATTGCTGGAAGAGCAGCTGTTGCTGGATGTTCAGAAGCAGATAAGAAAGAAAAGCCAAAGGATGGTAGAGCTGTGGCTGCTGAAGACATAGCAAAGAAAAGGGTTGATATGAAAACCCTAAATATTCTGAAACTCTCTTTGGGACAAAAGAACCAGCATAAATACAGAGGTTATTGATCTGCTAAAGACCTTTGGGCAGCTCTTGAAGTTGCATATGGTGGCAATGAAGATACTAAGGAAGAGAAGAAGAAGCAACTCATGCATGATTATGCTGTCTTCAAGGCTCAACCTAATGAGAAGCTTAGCAGTGTGAGAAGCAGATTGCTTGACATTACAAGCAAATTGTCCTTCATAGGGACTGAACTTGGTGATGTTGACATTAATGCCATTTTTTTTAAAAGTCTTGGTGGGGCGTGGAAGATTGAGGCAAGATCTATACTTGCCAACAACACTCACAAAAGTTCTAATTTTGATGATATCTACAACAAACTGAGGTTGTTGGAAGATGAAACTCTTTTGGAGCATGGAAGCAAGTCTACCAACAGTAATATGGCCTTCTTCTCACATAGTGAAGGTCAATTTAATCAGAAGGACTCTTACATGCATCCAGTTACTGGATCATCATGTGTCAACGCTGGAACATGTCCTGTCAACGCCTCCTATTCAGACGCTGACACATACAAAAGTGACTCACCAATAGTTAAACCTGCTGGTTTGGATCTGGATACTGTATGTGCTTATATTGCTTCTTTGCCCAATGGTTCAGTGATTACATATGAGGACCTTGAGCAGATAAGTGATGAGCACTTGGAAGAGATGGATATTAAGTGGAACATGGATCTTGCTAGTATAAGAGCAAACAGGTGGAATAGAAGGTTTAAGAAGAAGATGACCTTCAATGCAAAGGACACAGCTGGATTGGATAAATCCAAAGTTGAGTGCTACAACTGTCATCGTATGGGGCACTTCATGAGGGAATGCAGATCTCCTAGAAGATCTGATGCTGGCAAACCCTCAAGCCAAATTGTTAAGGCTCAGGATCCTAAGGCCATGGTTGTAGTTCAAGAAATTGATGGTATGGGATGGGATTAGAGCTATTTGGCTAAGGATGTGGAAGAGGATAAAGCTTTGGTTGCTGAGATTGAAGAAGAAGAGCATGTTCAATATGCTCTCATGGCACACTCCTCCTCTTCATCAAATAATGAGGTATACGGTGATGCTTTTTGTAGTAAGGGTTGTAGGTTAAATACAGAGAAACTTAACAAAGAGGTGTTAAGGTTATTAGATGATGTGAGTACTGAAAGATGCAAACCGTCTAATTAGCAACTAGCTCTCACTCAAACTGAGAAGACAGTTTCTGAATACAAGAAAATGGAATTTGACTTAAAAGATAAAATAAATATCTTAAAACATGAGTTAAACGCTAGCAATGATATTAGGAGCATCATGGAAAGGGTTAATGTTGAGCTACATGCTAAGTTAGATGAGGCCATTAAGAATAAAGATAATGTTGGCCTTAAAATTCAGAGATTTGATAAGGCCACACAAACCCTAGGAGAATGTGTGAATAAACAAACGGATCCTAAGGACATGACTGGGATTGGGTTGAAAGACTACTCTGTGGTGCCACCACCAGCTGGTGACTTCTATGGTGTCCAACAAAAGGACCTATCTTGGACTGGTTTATGATGAGACTGCTTTTATACATGGTCTCATCGTCCAAAACGGCCTTAAAATGCATAAAATATCATAAAATATGCCAAATATATGCTCGTGTTTGTTACTTGTGTATTTTTAGGTACGGATATTGTGGAATTGGCAAAAGAACACAAGAATCAATCAAAAACGAACACGGGAAACGAAGTCGCACAATGAACCGGGCCCAAGTTTGGATTTTGCAAAAATACCCTTGAAGAATTGAAGATTGACAAAAATGGCCCCTCATCTTTGAAGAACTTGTCACATTTGACCCTCAAATTATCAAATGTACAAGTATTATCCCTAATATTTGAAGATTGTACAAGATCAGTCCTTGGAATTTGAAGAATATACATTTTATATCCTTGGAAAAGTTTTTGGAAACCTTTGTGCCAGTTTTGACAAGTTTCCAAAGTTGATAAGGCATAACTTGGGCGCTGATAGCTTTTAATACCAAGTGGAAAGAGTTGGAAAACTTGGGGACCAAACCTGTTAAAACACCAAAACCCTTCCACCACTCAAAACCTGACACGTCAACCCTACCCACCCATTTACCCATAACCCTTATCCAAACCCGACCCTACCCGTCCAACAACCCAAGTTTATTATTTAAACTTGGTCAAACCGGTCAACACCCCACTTAACCAATTTTTCCCACTAAAACACTTTATTTAAAAAAGTGTTTAACCAAAATGAATCAAAACCTGCCTAATCACCCTGATAAACCCTAATCCTACCCAGATTAATTATCACTCAAATCAAAGGGTTTTTAGTTAAATCCCTCCAGATTGTTGATTAATGTCACTCTCACCAAAACCCACCTCACCCAACACCTCCACATGGTCTGTGGGACCCTCCCCAAGCATCCCCTGCTCCATCGTTTTCACCTCAAAACCCTCACCCGACCAGTTTAACACTCAGGATCATCCCCTTGGTCCCAAAGTTTCATCCAACGACTCAAGATGAAGATTCCAAGCTGGCACCAGTACAAGCATCACATGGGACAATTTTTGACTAAATTTCAGTCAAAGACTCAAGGGTCTTTTAGGCAATTCAGTTAGCTAGGGTTTAAGGATTCTAGTATGTTCTTTTAGTTCTATTTAAAGAGATGTGAGCCTGTTCACACTCTCTTGTTCCAGTTTTTGGCAAATTCTCTTGTAATTCCTTTTTTAAAATATATAAAGTTTGGTGTTTGTTAAAATCATTGTAATTCCTTTTATGTTGTTTTAAAAAGTTTGTGTGTTGAGATTTGTGCCTAAGGCTGAGTTCCATAAAATTTGTGAAAGATTTTGTTGATTTTTCAAAAAGTATTCAAAAGTTTTTAAATTTCATAAATCATAAATCTTTGAAGTGAAAGTGGAAAAAGATTGTTGGTTTGTGAATTTAGAAAGTTTTTGAAACGTGTTTTCAAAGTTTGGAAGAATTTTGAGAAAAGTTTTTAAGAAAGAAAGAAAACTGAATTTTGGTTGAATATTTGTGTTTTGCTTGATTTTTCTTTTTCAGGTTGTTACTTGGTTGATTTGTTGAAGGTTCTGCTCCAACCCGAGTTGGAAGGAGGTGGATAATCTTCCACAAGGACCCTTGGATGTAAGGGTCCTAAGGTAAATCTCTTTTACCTCTTTAAGATTTCAGAAAAGTGGTGTTCTTGAGTGATTGCATGATGTCATGATAAAAGTGGTGTTAAGATTGTTTGTTTTGTGTTATGATGTATTGATATGCATGATAGGATAGTTAACAATCATTTTGTTTGAGTTTTGTAAGGTTTTGATTTGAAAAAGTGCAAAAAGAATTTTTAAAGGACTGTTTGGAAACAAGTTTTAGCAGGGTCTTAGTTGTGATTCATGCTTTGAAACAGTGTTAGAGTTATTGGATAGGACTGAGTTAAGTTGTTTGATAGATAGGTTATCATTTGGTAAGTTTTGGCAGCAAGTTGTTGAGTAAAAGAAGAAAAACAAAGAGCAAAATCTGCTTGTGCCATAATTTGCTTGTGTTCTTGAATTTTTTGAGCTTGAATCCTTAAATCTGATTAGTGATAGGTTGTATGGGTTGTGGAACTTGCTAGTATATCATGTTGTGAACTTGTATGCAAAATATTGGAAGCTAAATCTCATTATTGTGCATCTATCAAGCTTTTAAAACCACCAGACCTTGTTCTTCCATCTCAGAAACCTGCATATGCTCTTGTATGCTTTAATTTTGATTATTGATTGTGCTAGGTGTTAGGATTGTGCTTTCTTTGTGTTATCTTGACTCCTTGTGCTCAGAAAGAGCACAAAGGTGCCCTCTTGTTCCAAAAATACCAGCAAACATAGCATAAACCAAGACCTCTTGGTTTGCAAAGTTCAAGTGTGCACTCACACTTGATTTTCAGAAACATCACCAGACCTGGGCACTAATTGCCTTGTAAATTGTTGAATCTTGGTTAATTTTGGATTTGGTTTCATGTTTGTGAGCTTATAAGTGGTATTGATCAAGTGTTTAAAAGCTAAAAAAAAATATAAATTCCAAAAAGGACGTGGCCAGGACTCGAACCTGCGCCACTCCTCTCACAACCAAACGTGCTAACCAATGCGCCCTGGGACTTTGACTGATAGCTTTGATTTGGAATTATATTTAAGGTGTGTTTAAGTTTGGCTTTTCTAAATAAGCCGTAGCTTATTTGCTTGGTTTCAGCTTATTTGTTAAGCTTGTTAGCTTCCTTTCATTTTTCCTAGGATATTTAGAGAGTTTAGGATTTTTCTGTTTAAAAATTTCACTTTTCCTTTTATTTAATCATTTAATAGGATTATTTTTATTTTTAAATTTAGAAAGTCTTTAAAAAATAGTAAACAGTAACTAAAAAAGACAAAAAAATAGTTTTTAGGTTTTAATTTGTATTTTTGAGGTTTACATATAAAAAAGTTTTCAAAAACTTTAATTTTTGATTTTATTTAATTTTAGGGTTTTTTAGCAACTTTGAAAATTAATATAAAATTCATTAAGAGGTTTCAGAAACTTTTGTTTACATTTTCTTCTTAGTTTGATTATTTAGGATTTTTGAGAATTTTTTAGAATTAATTTGAGGACTTTTTATTTTTAGCATTATTTTATTATTATTTTATTATTTAAATTTCAAAATTTTATTTTTCTTTCTTTTTCATTTTTCCTAGATTCTATAGCATTAATTAAGACTTTTCCCATTTGTAGAATAATTTTTAGGCTTTTCAATTAATTTTTAGAATTAATTTAAGATTTAATCCATTTTAATAGTTTTTAGGAGTTTAAAAATAGTTTAATTTGGTTTTAAAATTTTTAAAAATAGTTTTTAGTTTAATTAAGTCATTTTTGAGGTTTACAAATTATAAAATCTTGTTTAGGGCTTTTTAATATTTAAAAGTGATTTTTAGGGCTTTAATTAGCATTAAAAAGTCATTATTAAATTAATTAAAAGGTTTTGGGAAGTTTGAATTTTTTGTAAACTCTTAGAATATTATTTGGGAGTTTTTAGTAATTTTTAGGAATTTTTAGATTAAAATTTTAAATTTTGTGTTTTTCACGTGCTTCGTCGTAACTTTCTAGTAGTGTTTTGCCTTATTTTTCTAGTTTTCTAATTTTTTTCGTCTTCGTCATTTTCTCTTCTTTTCTTCTCATTAATAACCAAAAACATAATCAATCATTCATTACACAACACACGTGCCTCCTCGAGAACGAACTCACCTTCTTAAGGGTCATAAGTGCTTGGTTTTCCTAAACCGACGCTTAACGCTTACCACTATTTGTGTTGCTTTGTTTTTCCTAAAATAAAGTATATACTAAAACACTACATCAATTTTTGGCGCCGCTGCCGGGGAGGCGTGTTGTGTTTTGATTGACCATTGTTGTTTTTATATATTAGCCATAAATATAAATTGTATTAATAGCACTCTATTAATACGTATTATCGTTTTTTCGGTTTTTGTGTGAATACTATTACTATATTGTATACGTAGAACAATAAATACACAAGTACTCCAAATACGTGAGCAATCACAACCTTGATTCGGGATTTCATCACTCGATCATTGTATTCGAATCTCAAACCAAAGAAAAAGGCAAAATAGATAAATACTTTCGTGAAGCTTAATCTTGATAATACAAACTATAAGGTGGGTATAAGGCGGTTGTATTTCACAACCTAAAGGAAAAAGGCTCTTAAGTGCTTCGCGCCGCCTCGTTTCCTCCGCTTGCTTGTGCGTATTTGATTTTGAGAGTGAATCGAGGGTTTTGCCGCCCAAAGTATTATTACATATTATATATATTTTCTTGGTTTCTATTTGATTAAACCCTCTTGAACGATTTGGTGTTCCACCATCGTTCTAAAGTCATCGAAGGCGTTCACTCCACGTGATCGTTTTCATTCCTTGAGGCCTTTTTAATCAAGAGATTTGATTAGTGAGGAGATTTGTGGACTCATTGTCTACTTAATACATTTCACCAATTTCCAAAAAAGTTAATACCATCAAAAACCACAAAAAAAAAAAAAAATTTGAAAAAACACAAAATACCAAAAAGAATCTTCTTTGCTCGCCTTCTCGTTGTACGTGACGTTTATGCAAACTCGCTCTAAAGCTAGACGTGCTCGTAAACGAAGAAACAAATCACTCACTCTTTCTAGTGAGGAATCTCCTATTGACGAACCCATTGTACGAGAAAAACCAACCATGGCGAATCGAACTATGATGGAGTTACTTCAAGCACCCACCGAGGGTTATGGAGAAGCTATTGTAATTCCCGTAATCCTTGCGGAGAATTTTGAAGTTAAAACGGGTTTGTTGTCGATGATCCAAAACAACAAATTCCGTGGTGATGAGAAGGACAATCCTCACAACCATATCCGCCAATTTAATCGTCTTACCGCCACGTGCAAATTCAAGGATGTCTCGAATGACTCGATTAAGATGATGTTATTTCCGTATTCCTTAGCGGGGCCCGCTAAAATTTGGTTAGAGAAAGAGCCACCCAATTCTATATTGACGTGGAAGGATCTCGTTTCGAAGTTCGTGAACCAATTTTTTCCGCCCTCTAAGACTACGCATTTGAAGAATGAAATTTCTAAATTTTCACAAGAACCAAATGAAAGTTTTTCTACGGCTTGGAATAGGTTTAAGGAGATGTTACACGAGTGTCCTCATCATGGTTTTTCCGATTTGCACCAAATCGACACATTTTACAATGGACTTAACGATCATGAAAGAGATTATCTAAATGCCGCCGCGGGTGGTAATTTTTTGTGTAAAACGGTTGAAGAAGCTTTGGTCATAATCGAGAATAGGTCTAAGGTTTATAGCCCTCGTCACACACCGAGTGTTGCCAAAAGGGGCTCATCATCGTCTCAAAGTATCAATGCATTACATGATGAAGCAAATGAAGAAAACCGATTTTTCGATAGATTTGCAAACCTTATGTCCCATTGGAAGGCTCAAGAAGCTTCCAACACCGCTTCGGTTAAAGCGGTTTCTAAAAGTTGTTTGTCGTGTGGGGGAGCTCATGATTTATCCGAGTGCATTACCGCGGATGGTAACACTTCGAATGCTTTTGTAGCCACGGGAACTTATAACCAAATAGGTCAAGGTTCACGTTCAAATCAAGCTCCATCCAATCAAAATGCTAATAATTATCGCAACAACAACAATCAAGGTGGAAATTACCAAGGAAATCAAAGAAACTATAACAAAGGTAATTATCAAAGTGGAAATGGGCAAATTTCAAACCAAAACCAAAACCGTGATTTTCAAACTAATGCCCAAGGTTTTCAAAACGATCACACCAAAAATCTTCAAGGAGAATTTTTGAATTATGCTAAGGCTAATGATGCTAAGTTTGACAACATGCAACGTGAAATGGTTAGCTTAAGATCCGAATTGAAAAACGAGCTTAAAACCGAACTTGCTAATGAACTTAAAACTCATGCTAATAAAATGGAAGGAAATGTCACACGACTCCAACAAAATCAACAAAAAATGGAGCAAGGACAACATGAGATTAAGCAAGAGTTGTTGAAAGCGGATGCTAGGCAATCTAAGTTTGAAGATCGAATGGCTAAAATGTTTGAAGCTATCATGTGTAAGCCCTCTTCTTCGGGTGGTCTTCCTAGTGATACCATCGTGAACCCGAAAGGAGAATTGAAGGTTATTACCACTCGTAGTGGTAAAACTTTCAAAGAACCCATTTCTCGTCCAAGTACTTCTATGGAGAAGGAAAAAGAGAAAGAACCCGAGGTTGTGGTTGAAAAAGAGCACATTACAAGCCCACGAAGTACCGCTAAAACCACACCTACGGTTGAACCAATACCCATTATGGAACCCGAGATTCCAAGGCCGATGCCTATGCCTAATTTGCCCCAACCCACACCACCTTTACCCTACCCATCAAGACGAAACAAGGAAAAGGCACAAGAACGAAATAATTATCAATTTGAACTCTTTATGAAAATGTTTCGTGACTTGCATTTCAATATAAGTTTTGCCGACGCCTTAGTCATGATGCCTCGATTTGCCGCGAACTTCAAAAGTATGTTGAATAACAAAGAAAAATTGCAAAAATCGTCTAGTTGTTCATCGGTTTTTCTAAGCCGCATACCTCAAAAAGTCGGTGATCCTGGAAAGTTTTTAATCCCATGTGCTATCCAAGACATGGAAGAATGCTACGCCTTGGCCGATCTTGGTGCTAGTATTAATTTGATGCCTCTCGAGATTTTTAAGTCGCTCAATCTTCCAAATCTCACTCCTTCAAGAATGTCAATCGAAATGGTCGATCATTCTACGATTCTAGCTTGTGGAGTTGCCGAGGACGTCTTTGTGAAAGTTGGGAAATTCTATTATCCCATGGACTTCATAGTTGTTGATATTCCCATCGATCCTAAAGTTCCGTTAATTTTAGGTCGATCTTTTTTGGATACCTCGAGAGCACTTATCGATGTGCATGCAAGAAAAATCACTCTTCGTTTCAATGAGGAAGAACTCGTCATTAATGCAACCCAAAACTCCACTCTTTCTCATGTTTATTCGATCACATCTTTGTACAATGTCAATCCTATCAAAAACATGTGTCAAAGGATTTCTAATAGAGTTTTAGGAGTTGATAAAAATGAAGTTCCGTCCCCTCCGCCGATGGAGGTTAAGAGTGTTAAGCCTTTGATACCAATCTCGAGTGATTCTTCGGATGATGAATACGTTGATCCCGATGGGGAGGTTTTCTTTGTTGACAAAAGATTTGAAAACTTGCCACCACCTAAACCAAAACGTTTTCAAAATGTGAGAATTTTTAGTGTGACTAACATTGTTTTAGATACACCAAATATTTTTGACATAATTAAATCGGGTTTTCACAAGGAGAGTTTTAAAGATGAAAAAGGAAAAGATTTTGAATCTAATTTAAAAGATTTTTCTACTATTCTAACTTCGTCATCACCGCGTGTCTTGAGTACTACAAGCTCGTCTTCCCCTTTTGACGATGCTTTGTGTGGACCTAGTGTGGGGGAAGCCCCATATGTTCCCTCCCCTTTCTCCACCGAGGACGAGATATTTGATCCTGGAATTGCTTTTATAGGGAAATCTCGGTCTTCCACCGATGCAATAAATGGAAAATCTTTTCATTTGATTGGTGCGAGTCTACCTCGAGTAACTCAATGTTATGACTTACCCATTGTCCCACCCTTCTATTTCTTCTCTCCTATTTTCTTCTATCCCATTGGGATTTGTGTTGGAGTTGTGTTGTCTCGTCTTTCATCCGAAAACGAGGACGCTATCTTTGACCCCGGTATACGTTTATCGGATTTTTAAAGTACTCCACGTACTTTTGGGCCTTGTTTATCATGTAAGCCCCACCAAAAATTGACCATACCATGATTATCCCTAAATGATCACATTTATGGGGATTCGAGTCGAGCTTTTGACTCGGTTATCAAAAACAAGGTGCCTCGTGGGGGAGACCCATGCTTATCCATGTACATATTATTGCTTTCTAATTAGTTTAATGTGAGGGGATTTGTGCCCTTCCAACCTTTGTTCCGTGGTTATTTGTGAATTGTGTCTTTTAGATCATCATCTTCACGATTGGAGCCTCTCGTGTTCGTTTCATGGGAGCACTCGATCGTTTGCTTTGGAGGCCTTTCCCAATATCCACATCATGATATCCTTTTATGTTCTAACCTTAGGTTTATAGCACACTTCATAAACGGCTATTACTTATTGGTTACACCCTTTCCATGCTAGACTAAGCATTCGACAACGTCTCTAGTATGGGGGTGTTTGTACCCCTAGACTCGAAACATTGAGGACAATGTTTAACTTTAGTATGGGGGGGTGAATAGATACTTGCCTTGCCAAACCTTCACGCTTTCCAAAGTTTATCGTTTTGTTTATCGTTTTGTTGCAAAATAAGGCTAAAAATGGCCAAATTTTAAAATTTTTCTCATGTTTCATAAGTGTTTGAAGACACGAATGTAGATTTTCCGATGGCGAGAATAAGAGTAATTTTTGACTCGACCGTGCGTGTTGAGCACTTAGCTTTGATTCCTTAACTACATATTAGGCTAAGTCTCTTAAATGAGGACGAGAAATGATAGAGTTAATTATAAGTTACTATGCTAAACGTAGAGTACTCGTATTCTTTCAAAAACTCATGTGTTCTCGTTGTTTGCTTATTCTCCCTTCGCATGTAAATATTTTTTGCTTAATAAATATTGATTTAGCGGTTTAGTTTTGATTGTTGGGTTTCTAGTCTTTTCTAGTAGCTTCCGTGTAATTAAATTGGGAAGACATTAAGGTATCGCCAGCGTCACGGTTTTGAAGTATTGGCACCCTAATAATCGAAAGCTTCACCCAATAATAAGATTTCAAGTGCTCACCAAAATCAAGCAAACAATTTGAAGCCCCACAAGGCCTAAAATCTATGCAAAATTGAAAGTGAATCAAGCCTTAATCTTCGAAGCTTTAAAGATCCAAAATTCGCTTTAGCGTGAGGATATACGTCTTTGGCTAATAAAACCACCGATGATGGCGGATAATAAAAGGCAAGGCAAGACCGAAGTCATAATAAAAGCTTCATGGCGAAGTTGAATAAAAGATGGAGGTAAACCAAAGATAATAAGGCCCTTCCGTTAGGGGGCGTATAAAAGTCTTGGTAATAAGTCTCATGTTCAAAACCGTTATAAAACCGTGTTTATCGATTCTTCTTGTCAACTTAATTTTTTGACATCGTTGTCTATTAGGAGGGGTTATTGATTTGATGGTCTTAGTTACACCGTTAGGACTCTATTTTTAGACCTAAATCTCTATTATCGCATAAGTCAATGATGTATCCTCGTGATCATTAAGACATAATAAAATATAAGAGATACAACTTAGGAATAATGGGAGAATAAGTACGTGATTAGGGCATATGAGTAGTGTTAGCATTACTAACTTATAATGACAATGATCTCGTTGCACGCTTAGCATGGAATTGAAGTGAAAATCGAGGACGACGAAATTATTTCTAACGAAGCATTCACGTGTTCTTATTCTATGAACCTAAACGTCCCATTTTGCGATGAAAATCATACATTATGTCTAAAACGCAAGTAGTAGTAATTGTAGTATGTAGCTAGTTTATCATTTCAATAAAGTCATAAAAATTAAATTTTGGAGATGCTTCGATACTTTATTCTTAGCATTGCGTGAGGGCACGGCAATGGTTTAGTATGGGGGAGTGATGAGACTGCTTTTATACATGGTCTCATCGTCCAAAACGGCCTTAAAATGCATAAAATATCATAAAATATGCCAAATATATGCTCGTGTTTGTTACTTGTGTATTTTTAGGTACGGATATTGTGGAATTGGCAAAAGAACACAAGAATCAATCAAAAACGAACACGGGAAACGAAGTCGCACAATGAACCGGGCCCAAGTTTGGATTTTGCAAAAATACCCTTGAAGAATTGAAGATTGACAAAAATGGCCCCTCATCTTTGAAGAACTTGTCACATTTGACCCTCAAATTATCAAATGTACAAGTATTATCCCTAATATTTGAAGATTGTACAAGATCAGTCCTTGGAATTTGAAGAATATACATTTTATATCCTTGGAAAAGTTTTTGGAAACCTTTGTGCCAGTTTTGACAAGTTTCCAAAGTTGATAAGGCATAACTTGGGCGCTGATAGCTTTTAATACCAAGTGGAAAGAGTTGGAAAACTTGGGGACCAAACCTGTTAAAACACCAAAACCCTTCCACCACTCAAAACCTGACACGTCAACCCTACCCACCCATTTACCCATAACCCTTATCCAAACCCGACCCTACCCGTCCAACAACCCAAGTTTATTATTTAAACTTGGTCAAACCGGTCAACACCCCACTTAACCAATTTTTCCCACTAAAACACTTTATTTAAAAAAGTGTTTAACCAAAATGAATCAAAACCTGCCTAATCACCCTGATAAACCCTAATCCTACCCAGATTAATTATCACTCAAATCAAAGGGTTTTTAGTTAAATCCCTCCAGATTGTTGATTAATGTCACTCTCACCAAAACCCACCTCACCCAACACCTCCACATGGTCTGTGGGACCCTCCCCAAGCATCCCCTGCTCCATCGTTTTCACCTCAAAACCAAAGGATGGTAGAGCTGTGGCTGCTGAAGACATAGCAAAGAAAAGGGTTGATATGAAAACCCTAAATATTCTGAAACTCTCTTTGGGACAAAAGAACCAGCATAAATACAGAGGTTATTGATCTGCTAAAGACCTTTGGGCAGCTCTTGAAGTTGCATATGGTGGCAATGAAGATACTAAGGAAGAGAAGAAGAAGCAACTCATGCATGATTATGCTGTCTTCAAGGCTCAACCTAATGAGAAGCTTAGCAGTGTGAGAAGCAGATTGCTTGACATTACAAGCAAATTGTCCTTCATAGGGACTGAACTTGGTGATGTTGACATTAATGCCATTTTTTTTAAAAGTCTTGGTGGGGCGTGGAAGATTGAGGCAAGATCTATACTTGCCAACAACACTCACAAAAGTTCTAATTTTGATGATATCTACAACAAACTGAGGTTGTTGGAAGATGAAACTCTTTTGGAGCATGGAAGCAAGTCTACCAACAGTAATATGGCCTTCTTCTCACATAGTGAAGGTCAATTTAATCAGAAGGACTCTTACATGCATCCAGTTACTGGATCATCATGTGTCAACGCTGGAACATGTCCTGTCAACGCCTCCTATTCAGACGCTGACACATACAAAAGTGACTCACCAATAGTTAAACCTGCTGGTTTGGATCTGGATACTGTATGTGCTTATATTGCTTCTTTGCCCAATGGTTCAGTGATTACATATGAGGACCTTGAGCAGATAAGTGATGAGCACTTGGAAGAGATGGATATTAAGTGGAACATGGATCTTGCTAGTATAAGAGCAAACAGGTGGAATAGAAGGTTTAAGAAGAAGATGACCTTCAATGCAAAGGACACAACTGGATTGGATAAATCCAAAGTTGAGTGCTACAACTGTCATCGTATGGGGCACTTCATGAGGGAATGCAGATCTCCTAGAAGATCTGATGCTGGCAAACCCTCAAGCCAAATTGTTAAGGCTCAGGATCCTAAGGCCATGGTTGTAGTTCAAGAAATTGATGGTATGGGATGGGATTAGAGCTATTTGGCTAAGGATGTGGAAGAGGATAAAGCTTTGGTTGCTGAGATTGAAGAAGAAGAGCATGTTCAATATGCTCTCATGGCACACTCCTCCTCTTCATCAAATAATGAGGTATACGGTGATGCTTTTTGTAGTAAGGGTTGTAGGTTAAATACAGAGAAACTTAACAAAGAGGTGTTAAGGTTATTAGATGATGTGAGTACTGAAAGATGCAAACCGTCTAATTAGCAACTAGCTCTCACTCAAACTGAGAAGACAGTTTCTGAATACAAGAAAATGGAATTTGACTTAAAAGATAAAATAAATATCTTAAAACATGAGTTAAACGCTAGCAATGATATTAGGAGCATCATGGAAAGGGTTAATGTTGAGCTACATGCTAAGTTAGATGAGGCCATTAAGAATAAAGATAATGTTGGCCTTAAAATTCAGAGATTTGATAAGGCCACACAAACCCTAGGAGAATGTGTGAATAAACAAACGGATCCTAAGGACATGACTGGGATTGGGTTGAAAGACTACTCTGTGGTGCCACCACCAGCTGGTGACTTCTATGGTGTCCAACAAAAGGACCTATCTTGGACTGGTTTATGATGAGACTGCTTTTATACATGGTCTCATCGTCCAAAACGGCCTTAAAATGCATAAAATATCATAAAATATGCCAAATATATGCTCGTGTTTGTTACTTGTGTATTTTTAGGTACGGATATTGTGGAATTGGCAAAAGAACACAAGAATCAATCAAAAACGAACACGGGAAACGAAGTCGCACAATGAACCGGGCCCAAGTTTGGATTTTGCAAAAATACCCTTGAAGAATTGAAGATTGACAAAAATGGCCCCTCATCTTTGAAGAACTTGTCACATTTGACCCTCAAATTATCAAATGTACAAGTATTATCCCTAATATTTGAAGATTGTACAAGATCAGTCCTTGGAATTTGAAGAATATACATTTTATATCCTTGGAAAAGTTTTTGGAAACCTTTGTGCCAGTTTTGACAAGTTTCCAAAGTTGATAAGGCATAACTTGGGCGCTGATAGCTTTTAATACCAAGTGGAAAGAGTTGGAAAACTTGGGGACCAAACCTGTTAAAACACCAAAACCCTTCCACCACTCAAAACCTGACACGTCAACCCTACCCACCCATTTACCCATAACCCTTATCCAAACCCGACCCTACCCGTCCAACAACCCAAGTTTATTATTTAAACTTGGTCAAACCGGTCAACACCCCACTTAACCAATTTTTCCCACTAAAACACTTTATTTAAAAAAGTGTTTAACCAAAATGAATCAAAACCTGCCTAATCACCCTGATAAACCCTAATCCTACCCAGATTAATTATCACTCAAATCAAAGGGTTTTTAGTTAAATCCCTCCAGATTGTTGATTAATGTCACTCTCACCAAAACCCACCTCACCCAACACCTCCACATGGTCTGTGGGACCCTCCCCAAGCATCCCCTGCTCCATCGTTTTCACCTCAAAACCCTCACCCGACCAGTTTAACACTCAGGATCATCCCCTTGGTCCCAAAGTTTCATCCAACGACTCAAGATGAAGATTCCAAGCTGGCACCAGTACAAGCATCACATGGGACGATTTTTGACTAAATTTCAGTCAAAGACTCAAGGGTCTTTTAGGCAATTCAGTTAGCTAGGGTTTAAGGATTCTAGTATGTTCTTTTAGTTCTATTTAAAGAGATGTGAGCCTGTTCACACTCTCTTGTTCCAGTTTTTGGCAAATTCTCTTGTAATTCCTTTTTTAAAATATATAAAGTTTGGTGTTTGTTAAAATCATTGTAATTCCTTTTATGTTGTTTTAAAAAGTTTGTGTGTTGAGATTTGTGCCTAAGGCTGAGTTCCATAAAATTTGTGAAAGATTTTGTTGATTTTTCAAAAAGTATTCAAAAGTTTTTAAATTTCATAAATCATAAATCTTTGAAGTGAAAGTGGAAAAAGATTGTTGGTTTGTGAATTTAGAAAGTTTTTGAAACGTGTTTTCAAAGTTTGGAAGAATTTTGAGAAAAGTTTTTAAGAAAGAAAGAAAACTGAATTTTGGTTGAATATTTGTGTTTTGCTTGATTTTTCTTTTTCAGGTTGTTACTTGGTTGATTTGTTGAAGGTTCTGCTCCAACCCGAGTTGGAAGGAGGTGGATAATCTTCCACAAGGACCCTTGGATGTAAGGGTCCTAAGGTAAATCTCTTTTACCTCTTTAAGATTTCAGAAAAGTGGTGTTCTTGAGTGATTGCATGATGTCATGATAAAAGTGGTGTTAAGATTGTTTGTTTTGTGTTATGATGTATTGATATGCATGATAGGATAGTTAACAATCATTTTGTTTGAGTTTTGTAAGGTTTTGATTTGAAAAAGTGCAAAAAGAATTTTTAAAGGACTGTTTGGAAACAAGTTTTAGCAGGGTCTTAGTTGTGATTCATGCTTTGAAACAGTGTTAGAGTTATTGGATAGGACTGAGTTAAGTTGTTTGATAGATAGGTTATCATTTGGTAAGTTTTGGCAGCAAGTTGTTGAGTAAAAGAAGAAAAACAAAGAGCAAAATCTGCTTGTGCCATAATTTGCTTGTGTTCTTGAATTTTTTGAGCTTGAATCCTTAAATCTGATTAGTGATAGGTTGTATGGGTTGTGGAACTTGCTAGTATATCATGTTGTGAACTTGTATGCAAAATATTGGAAGCTAAATCTCATTATTGTGCATCTATCAAGCTTTTAAAACCACCAGACCTTGTTCTTCCATCTCAGAAACCTGCATATGCTCTTGTATGCTTTAATTTTGATTATTGATTGTGCTAGGTGTTAGGATTGTGCTTTCTTTGTGTTATCTTGACTCCTTGTGCTCAGAAAGAGCACAAAGGTGCCCTCTTGTTCCAAAAATACCAGCAAACATAGCATAAACCAAGACCTCTTGGTTTGCAAAGTTCAAGTGTGCACTCACACTTGATTTTCAGAAACATCACCAGACCTGGGCACTAATTGCCTTGTAAATTGTTGAATCTTGGTTAATTTTGGATTTGGTTTCATGTTTGTGAGCTTATAAGTGGTATTGATCAAGTGTTTAAAAGCTAAAAAAAAAATATAAATTCCAAAAAGGACGTGGCCAGGACTCGAACCTGCGCCACTCCTCTCACAACCAAACGTGCTAACCAATGCGCCCTGGGGACTTTGACTGATAGCTTTGATTTGGAATTATATTTAAGGTGTGTTTAAGTTTGGCTTTTCTAAATAAGCCGTAGCTTATTTGCTTGGTTTCAGCTTATTTGTTAAGCTTGTTAGCTTCCTTTCATTTTTCCTAGGATATTTAGAGAGTTTAGGATTTTTCTGTTTAAAAATTTCACTTTTCCTTTTATTTAATCATTTAATAGGATTATTTTTATTTTTAAATTTAGAAAGTCTTTAAAAAATAGTAAACAGTAACTAAAAAAGACAAAAAAATAGTTTTTAGGTTTTAATTTGTATTTTTGAGGTTTACATATAAAAAAGTTTTCAAAAACTTTAATTTTTGATTTTATTTAATTTTAGGGTTTTTTAGCAACTTTGAAAATTAATATAAAATTCATTAAGAGGTTTCAGAAACTTTTGTTTACATTTTCTTCTTAGTTTGATTATTTAGGATTTTTGAGAATTTTTTAGAATTAATTTGAGGACTTTTTATTTTTAGCATTATTTTATTATTATTTTATTATTTAAATTTCAAAATTTTATTTTTCTTTCTTTTTCATTTTTCCTAGATTCTATAGCATTAATTAAGACTTTTCCCATTTGTAGAATAATTTTTAGGCTTTTCAATTAATTTTTAGAATTAATTTAAGATTTAATCCATTTTAATAGTTTTTAGGAGTTTAAAAATAGTTTAATTTGGTTTTAAAATTTTTAAAAATAGTTTTTAGTTTAATTAAGTCATTTTTGAGGTTTACAAATTATAAAATCTTGTTTAGGGCTTTTTAATATTTAAAAGTGATTTTTAGGGCTTTAATTAGCATTAAAAAGTCATTATTAAATTAATTAAAAGGTTTTGGCAAGTTTGAATTTTTTGTAAACTCTTAGAATATTATTTGGGAGTTTTTAGTAATTTTTAGGAATTTTTAGATTAAAATTTTAAATTTTGTGTTTTTCACGTGCTTCGTCGTAACTTTCTAGTAGTGTTTTGCCTTATTTTTCTAGTTTTCTAATTTTTTTCGTCTTCGTCATTTTCTCTTCTTTTCTTCTCATTAATAACCAAAAACATAATCAATCATTCATTACACAACACACGTGCCTCCTCGAGAACGAACTCACCTTCTTAAGGGTCATAAGTGCTTGGTTTTCCTAAACCGACGCTTAACGCTTACCACTATTTGTGTTGCTTTGTTTTTCCTAAAATAAAGTATATACAAAAACACTACATCAGTTTACCAGAACTCCAAGAGGAGGAATTCATTCCTCTACCAAGAGTCATTACCCCAGTTGAAGAGTATCAACAGAAGTTGACTGACTTGAATGAATGGAAGAAAGCCAACCCTACCTTATTTGTTAAGGGTGGCTTGTTATGTGAAAGTCCTAATGAGTCAACCCTTATTAAGGTAACAAACCCAATCACTGGTAAGGCTGTTGACCTTGGCTCAAACACTGTTAGAAAACCTAGCATTAAGTATGTAGAGATGTATAGGAATACTAGGTCACCTAAGAGCCAAGTTAGCAATGATGGAACAGGCTTCTTCTCTTCTAGACCTAGGGTTGTGTCTAGAAAAGCCTGTTACACTTGTGGTAGCTTTTCACATTTAGCATATAAGTGTGTCAACGCTTCGAAGGTCAACGCTGTTAGAAAGTCAAACGTTGTCAGACCCAAACCTTGTGTGCAGCAAAGTCCACAAGCTGTTAGACCTGCTCCATTCTTCACTAGAGGGTCTAACACTCATGGACAAAGACCATTTCAAAAGACAAATACTTGGTCTAATAGGTAACGGGTTTCTGTAGCAAACCCTAGGTTCAACGCTGACAATGGTAATTTCAGCGTTGACAAGACCAAATCCAACGCTGACAGAAACGTGACCAGACCTAAATATTTGCAACCATAGGGTAAGGGGTCTAAAGCTTCTTCAAGCTTGACATGGAGACCAAAGAAAGATCAAAAGCCTAATGATAATGGGATTTTAATGACATGCAACAGATTTAATTACATTTCAAAGGTCATTACAAAACCTATTGGGGTTAACTGGGTATTTCATCCAAAGAGGGATGAGCAAGGGGTTGTTATGAGAACTAAGTTTGTTCTTGTTGAACAACCAGATGAATCTAAGTCTGCTAAGGCTTGGGTTCCCAAAGAAAACTAACTTGTTTTCTTTATGTGTAGGGCATTCAAAAACAGGTCAATGATTATGGATATTGGGACAGTGGATGCTCAAGGCACATGACTGGGAAGGAAGATTATCTCACTAACTTCACTCCCATTAAGGATGGTGATAAGGTTTACTTTGGAGGCGGATATGGTACTATCACAGGCAAAGGAACACTTCTCACCAAGAACTTGCGTTTTGAAAACGTATTTTTGGTAAAGGAACTTGACTACAATGTTTTTAGTGTATCACAAGTTTGTGATAACAAAAATAAAGTTCTGTTTACTGATACTGAATGCTTGGTGTTAAGCAAGGATTATAAGATCCTAGATGAGAAATATATTGACTATAGAACACCTAGACATAAAGACATATATAATGTGAATCTGAATGGGATTAGAATGAATAATAATATGTCATGTTTTTATGCTAAAGATTCAGTAGATGAGAGTAATCTATGGCACATGAGACTAGGGCACATAAACTTTAAGAATATAAACAGGCTTGTGAGACTTGGCTTGGTTGTTGGCTTGCCTGAAAAGGCTTTCCACAATGACCACTCTTGTGTTGCATGTCTTAAAGGCAAGCAGCACAAGGTCTCATTCAAGTCTAAACAGGTGCACTCTAGTACTAGACCTCTTCACTTGCTTCATATGGACCTATTTGGTCCAACCAATATAGAAAGTTTGAATGGTAAATCAAACTGCTTTGTCATCACATATGACTTTTCTAGGTTTACTTGGACTTTCTTTTTAGCTATGAAGAGTGATACAGCTGACACTTTAATTGACTTTATCACTCAGATTGAGAAGAAGACTGGTAATGAAGTTAAAATGCTTAGGAGTGATAATGGTGGTGAATTTAGGAATAAAGTCTTAGATGATTTTTGTGCCAGGAAAGGGATTACTAGGCAGTTTAGTGTTTCTAGAACCCCCCAGCAAAATGGGGTTGTTAAGAGGAAAAATTTAACCCTAATTGAAGCAGCCAGGACTATGTTGGCTGATGCTCATTTCCGCATAGTTTTTTGGGCTGAGGCTGTTAATACAGCTTGCTATGTTTAAAATAGAGCATTGGTCAACAAGATACAGAACAAAACACCTTATGAGTTACTTTGGGGAAGAAAACCTAATATTGGTTTTCTTAGACCTTTTGGTTGTCATGTAGTTGTTCTAGATACTAGTGATGCCTTAGGTAAATTTAGTGCAAAAGGTGATGAAGGCTATTTCATGGTGTATTCAGTGCAGAGCAAGAGGTATAGGGTTTACCTTAAGAAGGAAAGACGTATTCTTGAGAGAGTACATGTTAGGTTTTTAGAGAGTAAACCTAGTGATCCTGAAAGTGGTCCAAATTGGTTGTTTGACTTAAAACCTCTATCTAGAACTTTAAATTATATGCCTGTCACTAATCCAAACATTGTGAAAGTAACTTCAAATGTTGTGGAAGAACAAGTTGTTGATGTTTCAGGTACACAGGTTAATGAAAAGGTTGGATCACAAGCAGACAAGTCATCTCCTATACCAGAGTATGTCACAATTCCCATATAGACAGATGCTTTTGCTGCTGCTGCTGCTGGAAAAGATAATTGTGGTCCCCAAGTACCACCAGATAACAACATGCATGGTCCTTCAGGCGCTGACAAAGGCAAATCTAGCGCTGACAGGACAAATTCAGACGTTGATGGCTCAAACGTTGACAACAACATTTCAATCGTTGTTAGCCCAAACACTGACAACCAAGGTTCAGGCGTTGACAACACTTTTGCACATCTTTTCTCTTCTACTTTTGAACAGGGTGAACCTTCCAATTTATATGAAGAGGTTCATCCTCATATTGATGAAAGAGAGTTTGAAGAAGAAGATATTGGCAACATGGATAATGAGATTGAAGACACCAGACTTTTTGAAGGAGGATTTCTCACTTCTACTATGAAGAATCACCCTACTTCTCAAATCATTGGTGATATTATGACTCCTGTTCAGACTAGAAGATCTCATCAAGGTCTTGGTGGATTTATTGCCAATATTCACAAGAAGGTTGATACCCCTATTGTGCAAGCATGTTTGTTTGCTTGTTTTCTGTCACAACAGGAACCCAAGAAGATCTTTGATGCTCTCAAAGAACCAAGTTGGGTGGAAGCAATGCAGGATGAGCTTCACCAATTTGCAATTCAAGATGTTTGGGAGCTGGTTGATTGTCCCAGGTATGTCAGACCTATTGAGAAAAGATGGGTTCTACGAAACAAGAGAGTTGAAAGAGGTATTGTGGTTAGAAACAAGGCAAGATTAGTGGCTCAGGGATATACACAAGAGGAGGGGATAGACTATGAGGAGGTCTTTACACCAGTTGCAAGGATTGAAGCTATAAGGATCTTTTTAGCCTATGCATCCTGCATGGGCTTTACTGTCTATCAAATGGATGTCAAGAGTCCCTTCTTCTATGGAACAATTGTTGAGGAGGTATATGTGATGCAGCCTCCTGGTTTTGAGGATCCAGAGAATCCATACAAGGTGTATAGATTCAAGAAGGCTATGTATGGACTTCATCAAGCCCCAAGAGCATGGTATGGTAATTTGTCTACTTATTTGGTGGACAATGGATTCAAAAGGGGCACCATAGATCAGACACTGTTTACAAAGAAGAAAGGTAAGGATGTTCTACTTGTTCAGGTCTATGTTGATGATATCATCTTTGGATCCACAAATCTCAAGATGAGTGAGGATTTATCCAAGCTTATGACAGACAAATTCAAGATGAGTGCAATAGCGGAGATGAACTTCTTTCTAGGGTTACAAGTTCAGCAGAAAGAAGATGGTATCTTCATCTCCCAGGATAAATATGTGGCAGAGATCTTGAAGAAGTTTGGCTTTTCTCCACATGAAAAGAGGGCTACTACTCCTATGGATAGAGAACACCCTTAGGGAGAGATTGGAGATGGGAAAGATGTGGATGTCAGGCACTATAGTGCTGCCAAGACATATTTGGCCTAGAATTGGTTGTGGTCTGTTGGGAGACTTGGGAATGATTTTATCATAGGTTTTACCTGGGAGTAACAAGGAATTTTATGAGGTAACTTAGTTGTTAAGAGTTTTGGTTAGCAAGGGACTCTAGAGGACTGTTATGTCTATCTTGCATAAGCAAGTGTGCATAACTGGACAATGCTTGCCGCCCTATAATCATTATCAACTTTTAGGTTATCTTCTCTAGGATAAATTGCTTTGTTAAGGTCATTTTTCATTTTTATAAATTTTTATTTTTGGACGCTGACAAGTATTTTTCCAAGCGTTGTTGTGACCAATTTAGACGCAGACATGGCTTTAGCAAACGTTGACAAGAATATAGCCGTTGGGCGTTGATGGGTTATTTTTGACCGTTGACACTCAATGGGTCCTATCCAGTTGTTACTTTTTGACATATTTTTGGGCCGTAATTTTGGGAGCAGATAACTCTCATTTAATGCATGAGATAAACTTATTCTTTTTCAATATTTCATGATTGTATTTTGAAAATAGTTGCCTAATTTTTTACCAATCACATGCATACTTTCTCTCCTATATATTTGGCTCCTATTTTAAACAGGGTACCTATCATTCTTGTCTAACACAATTTTCTCCTATAACTTCATCTTTATCAATCATTCAAACAGCTTTCAACAATGGCACCAAAGTTTAAACCACGTGATTTGGAATTGGGGTTTAGGAGTCAACACAACATGGTAGCATATCTTGAAGCTGATGATACTCTGTTTCCCCAATACACACAAATGGTGGCGTATTTGAATGCATCCCCTATTAGGTATGCTCTTTCTCATGCTCCACTCATTCCTATCACACATATTAAATAGTTTTGGAACAATGTCAGTTCCTCAACAGTCAATAGAGTGACTACATTATCATCTATTGTTCATGGGCGCACATGGGTGGTTACTGAAGCTCTGGTTCGGCAAGCTTTGCATCTTGATGATGCAGATGGTATAACCACCCTCCCCATAAATGAAATAGAACAAGGACTAAGGGCTTTGGGTTATCCTTTTCCTGCTGAAGGAACTTTAAATAAATATCATAAACAGGATTTTCCCCCAGCCTGGAAATACCTAATACATGTCCTCTTACAATGTTTGAGTCCCAAGTGTACTGCACACAATGAGATCAATAGATCTATTGCAAGTGCTATTGTGTGCATTGCTACTGGGCAAAAGTTTAATTATTCAAAAATGATTTTTGAGGGCATATGTAAAAATAAAGGGAACAAAATGACTTTAGCTTATCCCAGATTTTTACAAATGGTTTTTGAAGTGCAAAATTACTACACAAGGGATCATGATGATTTTTATGAGATCCCTGTGCAAAAGAAAGCAATTTTTATGAAGATGAACTCACCCCCACATCGTGACTTACCCCTAACCCCAGCTATGATTGCTTTCATTGAAGCAGCTCAACCCCAACCAGACCCCCAACCCCAAATTGACCCAATACCTAAACCTTTACCTTCACCACAACATATGCAAATTGACCAAGAACCCTTCGACGCTGACACATTAAATGTTGGCGTTGATGTGCCTATTTCAAACGTTGACACCAATCCTTCACACACCCAAACACCCCTTAACCAACCCACATCAACCCAATCCACATCATCTTCTCCCCCAACACAATATAGGTTACAAAAACGCCAAAGGACTACTGGAGTGTTCTCCTCTAGTGGTCCTAGCCATGTAGCAGAGAGAACCACCACCACAAGTGTGGTTGGTGTTATGGATGAGGCTGGGACTATTGGTTCTGGCTTAGAAGCTAGCCAAGACAGTCCTACCATAATTAAGACCTCATCCATGCTCAATGAATCTAACTTGGGAGGTCAAATACCCATTTTAGAAGAGGGCAGATTGGAACCAATGACTTTGATGGAATTGACGGCAGTCTGCATTAGCTTTCAAAAGCAAAATGCAGACTTGGTACAAGTTGTCAGCACACAAGGCCTTGAACTCAAGCAATTGAGGGAGAGGATTGTTATCTTGGAGAATGCTAGCACAAGGAGAGGGATGGAGGAATCTTCCAAAGGGGAGGATGAACAAATAAATGTGAGTGATAAGGGCTCTCATGATGGTCAATCTTTGGATGTTGCTGAGGCCCTAACAAGTTTGAAGAAACAGACAGGTTTTGATACGTCTCTAGTCTCTCCTACAAACTTAAATTTGTCATTTACAGCCATGTTGGAGGAAATTACAAGAGGCAATGAGACAGGTAATTTGAGCATTGACAAGCAGAATTTGAACGCTGACATGAGTATCTTTGGCGCTGACAAAGCAAAATTGGGCGTTGACAGACCTACAAATGAGGTTGATGTATTCCAATCATCATCCATCATCAAAGGGGTTTCTTCACAGGTATTACCATCTACCTTACCAACAGTTGATCCATTAGATAAGGGTAAGGGTATTATGGTAGAAGAAGTTGTTCCAAAGAATGCAGCACAAATTGAGTTTGATAGAAGGTTGGCTGCACAAATTGTGGAACAAGAAAGAAAGAAGGTGGGTGAATCACCTTTTGTTGTCACTTCAGAAGAGCAAGAAGGAAGTAATGAAGCCAGTTCAGACTCAAGTGTTATGATCATAGAACAACCAGAAAGGCTTGAGTATGGTGATGAATTGGCAAAAGAGAAGTTGAATGAGCTGAAATTGCAGGTTGATTTTGATATGCCAGAAGTTGTTCAGATGTACCATGCTTGGGAAGATAGGTGTATGGAGAATCCACATTTGACCATCTTAGATCAGATATGGGGTTTGGAGATTCTTCTCAGAGTACAAAAGGATTGCAAGGTCATTCTGAAACACAAAGCAAGCAATGTTCTCTCAAATTTGAAAAGGGATAGAAGGGAGTTGTACTACATGCTACTCAGATGTCATGGAACAGGATGGACTCATAAGAAATTGATTGGTTTGACATTTGAAGAGTTGGAGTGCAGAGCTTATCCCATTTGGGTTAGAGTGAAGGAAGAAAACACTCTAAGACTTCTTTCTGATGTAAGAAAAGAAGAACTTGCAGAGGAAATGGAGCTTAAGAAGGCAATGTTTGTTCCCAGACCTTTGAAAAAGGGAGTCCCTCTTGAGTTTCCCAAAGATATGGATCCATTACATCCAAGTGAAGCTGTTATAAGAAAGAGCCTCAAGCTCTCACCATTAGAAGCTTCAGATATGGTACAAGTGTTACCACTTGATTCCAGAAACCCTATTATAAGCTATGAAGAAGATGAATGTGGGTTTTGGAAGATTGACAGGTATGGAAAAGAGGTTCACACTTTTACCACCCTTATATCTTTGTTTGCAAGTTTTGATAGAGAAGACTTGGTAGACCTATGGAGATTGTTAGAGGCCAAGTATGAGACTGAAGCACCAACTTCAGTCAATGGAATAAAACTATGGTCAACATTCAAGAGAATGTGTGGACCAAGAGATGAAGATCCTGCTATTTGGAAGGATCTTGAAGATGACCTCAGTGGTCTTCAATGGAGATTGTATTCAGCTGCTGGTTTTTATTATTTGAGTTCTACAAAGTTTGCTGAGTATCTACTTGTAGATGGCCAGTATTTAATGTCTAAGGAAGTCTTGGAGAAGATGAAGAACACACAGCTGGAAATTGATTATTCAAGTGACGTGGCCAAAGATTTGATCAGATTTATTTATTACCAATATGAGAAGGTTTGTAAGATTCCTCCTAGTTCTTAATGTTTATTCAGAAACTTGATTACTAGAGTAGATATCAAGTTTAGGGGAGGATTGTTGGGAATAAAATATAGCCAGTCTACTTGAGCGCTGACAAGAATAGAACAAGCGTTGATAAGAAGAAAACAAACGCTGACAAATCAAGCGTTGACAAGACAAAGTCAAGCGTTGATACATTGAAGACAAGCACTGATGGAAGGATATGATCTACACGTTTATTATATTCTAGATTACTTCTAGTAAAGATAGGAACAACAATGTATTTTCTATATTTATCTTTACCTAGAATAGTTGATACGTAGATTATTGTACAAGGCTTCTTATGTCTATAAAAGAAGACCTTTATGTTAATGTTCAATATAAGTTTTCATACGTTAAACACTTTCATTGTAAGCAAGTTTGATATCATTAATCAAAGTGAAAGTTTGTTTACATCTTGTCTGTTCTTGTTTAAGTGTTAATTCCGCATAACACTTAGATTGTCATATACATAAACAAAGGTTTCTCTAAGTGTATTACTTGATCTAATCTCGTATACATAAAGCTAAATTGATCTAAGTTTGGGATCAACATGGTGCATTCCTAGTAGCTTAAAAGATCCGGAAACCAAGGTTTCCACACAAATTGCTTCCCCTCAAGTGTAGCATGTATGTCTTCCCCTTTTTGTCACATCAACAGGGAAGTAAACAATGTATGCAATCTTTGAAAATTCTCCAAATGTAGCTCTAAGTAATGATCTTGAAGAAAAACAAATAAAGTAATCTTGATGTAGAAGTAGAATAACCCAATCTTGTGTTCCATGTCTTGCACTATCCATGTGATGAAGAACTTATACTGATGATTAAATATAAGTAGACCTCAATCCCTTGTCAATATTCTCATCCTTTGTGAGACACTGAGCACGATAATGTAACTCCTTCAAGTGTTATGACAAGTCTTCGTCACCAAACATTTAAAGCACGAACAAGTTATCTTAAAAGACAATGGCTGGAAGTGCACGTCTTTAAGATATGATAGAACACAAAATCGCGAAAATCTTCTTCAATCATCAAACTTACCATAATAATTCTTCCCCTTAAGCTAACACCTCTTCATGATGATTCTTAATCTTCATATCATATGTAAAAGCAATTAGGCGGATAACTCTTTTACAAGGCTACCCCGATTACATAATCAAATCCAATAAATTACCTCACGAATTATTGCTAACTCGCATTAAAATCATTAATCCCTTTTAAAAGTATCTGAGCCATAAATATCACCATGATATTCTAAATAAAAACGGAGATTCCATGTACCTTCGTGTGTAATTTCCTCCTTTTTGTGTGCTAAAACGTACCAATTTTCTCAAATAGCAGCTATTATTTTGCTATCCGAGAACCTTCATTGTCCAATATCTTAATCGCATGCATTGTCAGATATCAGACAACACCTATCAACGCTTGAGCAAGCGTTTCTCGGACAACTCATGTCAACACTCTCTATCAGCGTTCGACTTATTCTTGTCAGCGTCAAATTAACAAATGTCAGCGTCAACCATAAACCTCGTCAGCATCTTGTCAGCGTCTACCTTATATGACTTTGACAACTTGTAGCTCTTTTCTTTCCATAAACGTGAACAGTTGCTATGCCAAATCAGAAACATCAATTGCTTCTATACCCCTCGATATGCTCAGAACACTTGGTTGAATAAGCACCTTCACATTTAATATATCTTTCTGGCACTTAAACATGTTCACGACTGTCAACGTCATTCCATCAACGCTTGAATATTCAACAAAAATCCCACGTGAGATTAGCAACATACTAGGACCACATATTTTCCTTATTTTGAATCCCATGCGAATAAACAATATGCTCCTTTGTAACCTCACATGTACTTTTCTCCTTAGTCGTGTGAACACAGATTTATGAAGCCCTGGGACCACATGACCTTTTGCTATGGTGATGAGTATCTAACCGTGTGAACACACCCTTTTTACACTAATAAGAATCGAACCATTCAAATATGATGTATCTGGTATGAAAGGATTTCATCTGTTTTAACAACTCACGAATTAGACGTCCATCATTGAATATCATGTACCTTAACTCACGTTTGTCAAAAATGTTTACGTGATTAAGTCTATGATCTCCACAGATCACACATCAACCAAATTAGGGTTTTATATACCAAACCCTAAAACTCACTTCATTATATCACAGCTTCATACGGATCACAACAGCCACAAACCTCGTAATATTCTGCTTCTTATGTCGATCTAGGGTTTGAGGAACCCTAGTTCATGATTTTATGTGAAAAGAGCAAAACATTAATACCTTAAACAGTGAATTTCGATCTTGAATAACTTCTTCATTAGGGCTCAGATCGAAAATCCCTTCGGTGAGATTCTTGACACAAGTGCCAAGAATCTACAGTCCAAAAATCACGAAGATCCAACGGTTAAAGAAGGAGAGATCGTGTTTTGAACATGGCTGTTCACAGAAAACTGCATTCACTCACTTCTGACTTTGACGCTTAATAACTTTTTCCTGGGGATAAAAATTGACAATCCCTCCGGTGGATGTCTAGATATATGTGTATAGATTACACACAAGAAATTTCGTGACGATCTAACGGTCCAATAAAAAGTTATGACCTTCTGAATACTGATGCGCACACAAAAATGTCCAGAAAAACCCTATGCGGATTTTTCTTCTTTTCACCATACACGAACACCTTGTTGGTCCTAGCATCACGAGCCACAAGGCTCTGATACCAATTGTTGAAACCTTGATTTCCGGATCTTTTAAGCTACTAGGAATGCATCATGTTCATATGATTAGATAATCAAAGCGGAATTAGAACACGACACATTAACAAGGTGTTTGGACACAAAGAACATGAATTAAAACAAATGGATTGTTCATTATATTAATAACAAACAATCACTAGATGTGTGTACATTGAATCCCACACCTAGTCGACACACGCTTTTAGGTTTACATTGTGAATGAAAGTTATTTTTAAAACCTAAGACCCTTGGTTTCTTTTATAGTGTAAGGATTAGGGTTTATAAGAGATAAAATCAAATAAACAAGTAAATCTTCTATTTAAATAAACTTATGCAGAATATATCTTGCATGTTTATCTAAATAGAAGCTTCCATAAGCTTCTTTGTCTACGTTCCTAACAATGCTTACATTGTACATGACAATGCTTGGATTGTACATGACAATGCTTGCTTTGTCAACCTTGGAATTGCTCTTGTCAACGCTTAGATTGCTCTTGACAACGCTTAGACAAAATCTTCATGTTTTCTTCGTTTTTGAGTTTCTGCCACATCAACCTTTTGACCCAACAGCTTGATCTTTCAAGCTCGTGCTCGTGTTTTTTGTGTTGTGAATCTTAGGTATGACCCTAATCATTGAAGATTCTCGTATTTGGTTTCTACCGGTCCACTTGATCTTCCATACTTTGATTGTCAAAATGGGCACACTCTCTATCCTTTGATTTTTATCGACTAACGTTTTATCTTGAAGCATAATTAATAAACGGCTTATAGATTTGTGTGCTCTTACCATGTTAGGACTTTTGCATTAGACTCTTCGTGTTTTAGCAAGGGGGTGTTACTCTTGAGCTAAGAAACATTGAGGACAACGTTTGGTTTTAGCATGGGGGAGTCAATCAATATAATCGCTTGCAATTGCTTTTGTCGTGTCCAAACGCAATTGTTTTTCTCGTTTTTCATAAAAGTTTTAAATTTTTAGTGTTATTTTATGTTTATTAATAAAGAAAATAAGTGCTTTTGACACAAATGTAGGCTTTCCGTTGGTGAAAATAAAAATAGTTTTTGACTCGACTCGGTTTTTACCTTAGCTTTTTCCTTAATGTGTTTAAATCAAGTTTTGCTAGACTTTTACATAGGGAACTTTAAAACGCGAAAGTCTTAACTCATACGGGTTTAAGAACGAGAACTTTTCGCAAGTTCCTATAATTGATCCTAGAAAGTCGTTTATCAAGGGAACTTTAAATGAAAATTCTAAAACTTGAAAAAGTCTAAGAAGATGCAAGATCCTATAGATGACTTGAAAACCCAAAACTTTGATTTAATAGGCTAAATGTCCATTAATTTCACATTTTTGAACTTTTACAACATGGAGAACAAGAGATGATAAAGTTTAATCATAAGTTTTTAAAGTTAATTATTCCTTGTGTAAGTATTTTTGTGTTTGATTTAATCTCCTCGTATTTATTTTTCATGCTTGAATAATAAATTACTTAATAAATGATGTTTTTAGCGGTTTAGGCTTAATATCTTAACTCGTAACTCCTTCTTTTTCTTCCCTTGTAATTAAAGTGAGAACACATTAAGGGTGTCAGCGTCATGGACTTTTGATCATGGGATTGCAGAAATTTGGCTTACTATACATATCATAATAAGAAGAAGAATAAATAATAACATGCTCTCTATGAGCCTTCAAGTGGGAGTCATGTAGCACTAACCTTGTCATTAGAGCCTTAGGGTGTATGGCATGGGGACGTGTTTAATAAAAATTGCTTCATCATCATGAGCCATAAGGTGGGATGGTGAATGTCAATTCCCTTGTTTATGTCCAAGGAGCCTTCGGGTGTGAATTATAAATAAGGTGCACTTTTACATCTTAGAGAGCCTCAAGGTGTATGATGTAATTGTTGCTAACTCCATTAATAAGGTCAAAATTGACTTTGGAGGATTTATTGTTGCTTTAAGTAGTCCTATTAGCCAAATTTTGGATCCGGGGATTTATCCCTCAAATCGTGTTAAGTTATCCTTGATGTGGGCTTTCTTTAGTGACAATGGTTTTTGAAGTCGAGGTTAGGTTTTGAGTGTTGATTTTGCACTGTTTTTACCTTCATTTTTGGACTAATAAATATCAAATAAGTCAAATGAGACTTTGGGTGAATGACATTTAAAATCTAGAGATACAATTAGGAATTAAAGGAGATTGAGTTTAACACAAATTACTTGTATGAGTGGTCTTAATATTGGGGCTTATGATTGACAATGATCTTGCTTTTAAACTTGGCTTGGAAAAGTGAAAAGTCGAGGACGATGAATCTATTTGAGTTTTACGATCCTAAAAGTTATTTTTAAAATAATGAAAGCAATACATTATGTCTTTGCAAAATAAAGTTTCAAAAGTCAAATAAAAAGTGTAGTTAGTAGTTTTATTTTATTATTGCGTGAGGACACGGCAATTTCTTAGCAAGGGGGAGTTTGATATGAGTGATTTTACTCATACCATTTATATCCAATAACAATCAATAAATGCATAAAATGAATGAAAATGGCCTTGTATTTGTTTGTTTGTTGTTTCATGTGTGTAGGTACCAAAGTTCACAAAAACCGACAAAACAACATGGGATTTGAAGAAAAGATCGGGAAGCCAAAAATCAAGTCGTTTTTAGAGGATTTAATATTTAAAAAATGACTTGGGCTTTGTGGGTCCCACTTTTGGTTAATGGGACCAAAATTCTATTTGAGAAACATGTATTATTTACTTTTAGGATTAAAAGCTCAACAAAGCCCAATAGGTTCAAATGTTATGAGACGGATGGAATTAGTAACGGCCCAAGCCCATGTACTTGTTATGTGACGAATGAAGTATAGCTAAAATCCCATTATGGTAAGAACTTTAAACGGTGGTGAGTAAAGTTTTATTTAAGTGAATTGTTTATTCACTTTTCTTTGGTCAACCTTTTACTCCACACCCACTTTTTCTCTCTCATGTTTTCAATACATCCAAAGTAATTTACTTCCTTTCTCTCTCAACCAAAATAAACTAGTCACCAAAACTTTTTACCTCACCTCACAAACCCTAGATCTATATACCAAATTGGGGCTTTTATCTTAATAAGGGTTTGTGATACGCGCGCTACAAGTAAATCCCCAAGTTTTTTGAAGCTTGAAGATGGTCCAAATCGGATGACGTGGCATACCCATCTATCACAGCTTGATTGTGATTGGTTGTTACACCTCACCAATAACCAATCCACCAATAAGAGAGAGAAAAGTCAGCAATAAACTAGCACAACTAGCACACGTCCATGCCACCTTGGCAATCTGTGTGCTAGTGATCATCTCTCCATCGTTGGATCAAAGAGAAGAAAGAGAGTGATGTAATCAAAGGCCAAGATTGAAGATCCTCTCAACAAACTTCATCAGCAGGCTTGGGGGTTTTCCTATAAGAATCCCCCAAAAAGATGTAATCCATATTCCAATTTTACTTACAGTTACTATGCAAAATAGATTTAAGAATTATTGTATTTTCATTTTCTTTGTTTTGTAATCAGTATCCAATGATATAATAAAAAGTTTATTTTAAGTTTAATTTGTCTCGAATTTTATTACTATTAAGAGTTTATTGCAATTTTTCCTTCATTTAATCTAATATGTTATAATATAAAAATATTTCATTAAGCTTCTTAATAGTTTAATGAAATATTTAAGTAAAATTCTGAATTAAATCAAACCCCAATGGTTTGATTAAAACAAAGCTATACTGTTCGTTTGATGATACCGGTTCGAGGTGAGTTGTTTCTGGTTCGAGTTTGTGAGTGGTTCGATTACCTGATGAAGGTGTTTGGTTGGGGTGGTGAGTCTGATTCGGGTCATTAGTCCGCTCAGCGCGCGACTACTGCATCAAAGGTCTCTACATTTAAGGTAAGTTTCACTTTAGTTTCATAAGATTATGGTGTTTTATATGTTTAATGTTTTGATATATGCTTACTGTTTTGATTTGAATGTTTAAATTTAGATGAATCTGATATGTTTGGAAGTTTATGAATCTGCTAGTTAATCTGGCATTGTGATAATTTGTTTACAATTGATTTTGAATTTGTAAGTCTGATTTTCTTGTTTAGTTTGGGGAATAGATGTGATATT
Source organism: Glebionis coronaria (assembly GCA_025667525.1). Classification (NCBI taxonomy): domain Eukaryota; kingdom Viridiplantae; phylum Streptophyta; class Magnoliopsida; order Asterales; family Asteraceae; genus Glebionis; species Glebionis coronaria. The sequence goes on from JANFOE010000694.1 coordinate 444,290, forward strand.
TTGCTGATTTGGTTTAGATATAATTTTGGTTAGTATTATCTGATATAGAAGTCTGCTGAATGTTTCTTTTTGTTTGAAAGTTGCTGAGTTTATATGACATTCAACTGAGAGTTTTTGATATCTGAAAATATTGGCTTTTCACTGTATTTTGGTTATTGAAGTTGTTATCTGTTTTAATAAATCTGTAACTTTCCTGTGGTTACTTGTAATTGCTCTTTGGTATTAACTGAATTTAGGAGGATTTGTATCTTTACTGAGTATGAGCTAAGTAGTGTGATTTATTTGCTTCCTTGCGGTCTTACATAAAAATTAGAACTCAACTGTGTGTTATTTAAACCTGATTTATGTGAGTATTACTTGGAGATGGATTTTGAATGGATTGATATATTTTTCTTGTTTAATATCAGTTTCCCAAATGAATTCGTTTGGGGACTGGTTATCTGATCTGTCTGTGACTATTTTCATTATCCAAATAATTTCCAAAAAGTCATCCCTGTGACTTTTACTTTCAATTTTGATGTCCAAAAAAAATAATCTCTAAATAAATTCCATAATTGGACTCGAACCTGTGACCCCCTGGTCACGTACCTAACATGCTAACCATTTGGTCTAGCTATTCGTTTTTGTTTAAATACAAATTTATTAATTAATATAGTTTAATGCATCTAGCTGTCAGCTTTTGAGTTTTATTTTTATACATAGTTTTTATCTATAAAATTTTAATCATTTGTTAAAATAAGTTTTTAAATAAAAATAAATAAATATAATAAAACAAATAAAAATATAATTTATTATTTTTAGAAATTCAAATTGTTATTAAATTAGTTTTTAAATAAATAAGTTTTAATTAATTTTATTTTAAATACAATAGTTTTAAATAGATTTTGTTTATTTAAAGTAAAAGTAAATTTTTAAATGGATTAAATTAGTTTAAAATTTTAAATAGTTTTTAAAATTGTTTAATTAGATTTTAAAATAGATTTAAGAGTGCTTTTAATTAAATAGATTAATTTTAATAGTTTAAATTTTATATATTTTTAATAATTATCGTTTAGAAATTAATTTGGGATACGATTCATGCACTTAGGTTCTAAAAATTCGTATAATTAATTTTAGATAAAAAAAACTAAAACCCAATTCAAATCGATTGTCCAACTTCAAAACAAATGTCTCAAATTCATAAGATCCTTGTATACAACGAACTTGGATCGCTCACGTGTTTAATTGAATTCGTCTTTGGCTTATTTATGGATTATTACCATTTCCTAAGGGTAATTTCCAAAATTTGCCCTATAACGTATCTAATTAAAATACACCCGACGTTTCCACATCACATCAAAAATTTTGGCTCCGCTGCCGGGGATCTTATGTACGATTCGTTCGTGGAGATTTGTTGATTGTTGATTTGAAGACCCTTTCCGTCCTCGGAAAGTTTTGTTATTTTTCTATTATCATAGTTGTTGGAAATACGTTTTACGTATTAGAAAGGATCGGTCACTCCAACAATAGTCTAAGTAATAGCTCGTAGTTTAGTTTTACTAATATTAAACAGTTAAGTCCATGCCAAGCCTGCAACATGTGTAGGCCGGCCCAACTTGTAAGCCCAAGCCCATCTCATGGGCTTGGGTATATAAACCCTCTCCTTAGATGGAGAGGGTGTTGGTTCACATAACTTTACATATAGTAAAAGTGTGTTTTCATACTTTCTCTCTCAAAGTGTGTGTGTGTTCTTACCATATTTCTATCTCTTTCTCTCTCTAAACATAAGCATAGATTTACAAAATCCTACAAATGGTATCAAGAGCCATGGGATGATTGTTTGGTTTATGTGTTTGTGTTCTTGATTCATCTTCCTAGTTGATCCACAATCATACGTACCAATTTTCTTTTTGTGTTTTTATGGTTTAATCTGTATATACATCATCTACATACTTGTAGTAGTGATTTGGTATTGTTACTTTGGTTAAAAACACAAAATTTTTGGGTGTTTGATTCATTTTTAGGCTAAAAATATCGAATTTTTTTTGTGTTCTAGTCCTATCCGAGAAAAGTGGTACTTTTGATTCCATAGTACGATCTGAATATTGCGATCGCATAAACCTGGAGTTTCTACTTGCAATCGAATATAACGATCACATCTCACGATCACGTGTTACGATCAGTGACTGCGATCAGTTTTACGATCAGTGACTGCGATCAGTGTTACGATCAGTAACTGCGATCACGTGTTATGATCAGTGACTGCGATCACGTGTTACGATCCAGTGACTGCGATCACGTGTTACGATCAGTGACTGCGATCACGTGTTGCGATCCATTGTTGCGATCAGTTGTTACGATCACCCATTGCGATCAAAGGTTACGATCACCCACTACGATCAAAGGTTACGATCACCCACTGCGATCAAAGGTTACGATCACCCACTGCGATCAAGAGTTGCGATCCAACATTTTTCAAAAACGTGTTTTTGAAAATTTATAACCGTGTGCAATTTTATCTTGGAATTTTTGGTTTATCGAGAACAATTATTAGGGGATTCTAACATTATTTTTCGACTTCGACACACAACAACAAACACATTTACTTTCTCTCATTGTTCGATCAACATTTGTAAATCATAACTTATCGAAATGGAACTTTATATGTTGAACAAAGAAAATGGACATCTCATTTGGGCATCGGTGCTCAATGTACCATTGGTCTATGGTACTGTGACGGAAGGTGCTGTTACTCGTCCTCGCACAACGGGTGAATTAACTGGAGATGCTAAGATTCAAGACAAGTGTGATAAACAAGCTACAAATATCATTCTCCAAGCTCTTCCTCCAGATGTCTACAAACTTGTGAGTAAACATAAAGTTGCCAAAGAGTTATGGGATAGAATTCGTGTTCTTATGCAAGGCACCTCGTTAACTAAACAAGAACGAGAGTGTAAGCTTTATGATACTTTTGATAAGTTTTCCTATGTCCTAGGGGAGACTCTTAATGATTACTATTTGAGATTCATTCTCTTGTTGAATGAGCTTAACATCTATGGCCTGGCAATTCCTACGTTTCAATTGAACACCAAGTATTTGAACACTCTTCCTTCTGAATGGAGCAAGTACGTGACGGCTGTTAAATTGGCTAAGGATTTGCATCAAAAAAACGTGGATCAACTTCAAGCTTTTCTTCAATGACATGAATGCCACGTGATCGAGGCTCGGTTGTCAACACCACAAATTCGTGATCCACTTGCCATGTATACTTCTCAACAAATGACCCCCAACAAAACATGGCTTACACTTATCAACAACCATCATACTTGTAGCAGCCACAACAACACACCTATCAGCAACTACAACAACCATCTTATCAACCACTAATGATGCCACAGCAAGCATTTCAACAAAGTGTTCATCAACAGTCTTTTCCACAGCAACCAACACATCAGGCATCTCCATCACAAGCTATCATTTCTCCAATTGGCTATACTCCTCAGCAAGGATATTTTCCAATTGAAGCACCACAAGCACAAGCCGTCTACTCCAATGAACTTCCACCAATTGAAGCATTGATATTTACTCCAAATGATACGCCAACTGATGTTCTAAACCATCTCACTGCCTACTTATCAAAACTTGTTGCAACTAGAGGATTTCCACAAACAAACAATCACCTCCGCACCTCTTCAAATCCTCGACAACAAGCCACTATTCAAGATGGTCAAGTAATAGTGCAATCCATTTAGGGTAGGAAAAATTCATATGGACCTCCTACAAGGACCATGAACGCTCAAGCCGTGACTACTCATGCTATTGGAAATGGAAGCCCTGTTGGTCCTCAAAAGGTTGTGACTTGCTACAATTGCTGAGGACAAGGTCATATGGCTAGGGAATGCACTCATCCAAAAAGAAGAAGGGATGCAACATTGTTTCGTGAGAAGATGTATTTGTTCGATGCTTAGTCTAAGGGGAAGATTTTGGATTCAGAGGAATTAGCATTTCTTGCAGACCTAGGGGCAGTAGATAATAAAGGCATTGCAGTCGTCTCTACTTCTAATGCAGCATATCAAGCAGATGATCTTGATGCATATGATTCGGATTGTGATGACATTCACTCGGCCCAAGCTGCGCTCGTTGCTAATCTCTCTCACTACGGTTCTGATGTCGTCATTGAGGTACCAACCGCATCTAATAATGTTCATGATAATCCACATCATGTTGAGCATGAAAATGAAAACCTCGAACAGCATTCGGGAACTAGTAACTCAAATGATGTGGTATCCAATCCAACACATTTGAGCGAACCTCAACCAAATGCTACGACGGGTATGGAATCTTATGATCAATGTGATTTGGTAATGGTGCCTAAACATATTATTGATAACATGAATGTGGCCGTTCGACAAACCATAGATATGAATGTCAACCTAACTGTTGAGCTTGCGCTGTATAAGGAAAAGGTCAAAACTATTGAAATGGTCCCTCAAGTAGATAAAACAACTTATTCTAAATTTGACCAATTTCGTTTTGAAAAGATTGAACACTTAAACGAAATAGAATCATTAAAAGCTACTCTTTCCAATGAATTAAAAGAAAAAGAGTCGGTTGTAAATGATTTTCAGAAACTTAAAATGGATTTCGAAACTCTCAAGTCTAAAAAGTTTGAATCAGAAATTAATGCTACCAAACTTCTTAAATTCAAGAAACAATAGCTTTTAAAACAATACGCTTCCACAGAAAAGGTTCACCTTTTAAATAAATCGTTCAAAGAACTCGAACTTAAGCGTCTTCAAGATTTACCACCTAATCCCGGTTATGCAAAACAAGCCCAGGAATATATTCCTTGTCTATATGATGTGACCATAATTGGCAAATCGAAAGATGCACCTTATGTTCGTAGTACTGAGGAGACACAGTCACTTGAGGAAGATACTTATTCTAAAATGCTTTCAAAATTCCATAAGCTTGATTATGTTCAGCTTAATAAAGATCAATTTTCTAAGAAGACCCGTATTCGTTTATAAAAGGAATTAGCTCAATTAACAGTTTTTGTGCCTAAAAGTTTGTCAACGGAAAACCTTCCTAGTACGTCTCCTACACTTGTCAAAAAGCATTTAACTAAGTTAATTCCACTGGTAAGTAAGGTGTCAGATAGCTTAAATGCAGTGTACCAACACTTCGCCGATTTTGACAAAGTCATTACGGACCGTACGACGGCCACGACCATAACGAAAGGTGAATGGAATTTTGAGCACACTAGAGCTGCGTTCTGAGACGAAACTGTTCCATTTGTAAACAATGTTAAGGCTTGTTTTAGTAATATTGATCAAGATTTGCTTTTGGAAATAGAAGAAGTTAGACGTGTTTTCAATGAAATGGATGATGCTTATGAAAACAGTTTACTTGAAATAGAACGAGTTTCACGCCAAAATGATCAGCTTCTGAAGCAAGTGATGTCTCATGATATTGTTTCCGTCTGTGTGAATAAACGTGTTGATAATGATTCTATTGTGCATAATGTTGAATCTGTGGATAATGTGGTAGATAGTACTTGTCACAAATCTGACGCTGAATTTTTAAAGCTTCAAGATTCGTATTCTTCACTTTCAAAACGTTTAGATGAGATTCAAACACATTGTATTTCGCTTGAATGCAAGCAACAATTTATTCAAGAAATCATTGAAACGTCATTCGAAGGTGTTAATATCGATGATGCAAGTTTTCAAAAGAATTTTTGATTGAATTTACAATCAAAAAAGCGTCAGCTAAGTGACAAGGTTGTGAAATCATTTCCGATAGACATAGAGAAATCTAAGTAGCTTAACTGTGTGAACGTACTTGAGGCCGCTGAGAATGTTAAACTTGATCTAAATAATCGAGTTCCAAGATTTTGTCCAAATTTGATAACTTAAAACGAAAAAAATACACAACTCTTCGATTCAGTAAAGCCCGCATGTGCTAATACCACTGCACAGAATCAATCATTGATTGAACGATTGAATCGAAATTCGGTGTAAATATCTGATTTGAGGGAACAAATTTGTGATAAAACTCTGGCTTTGACTGAGTTAAAGGAAACACTTTGTACTCTAAAAGGTAAGAATGTTGTGGATAACGCATCCACTGTATTAGCATCGTTCTCTAGTGCAATAAAAAAGAACCTTATCACCGTCACACCACTTAACAAGGGCCCTAGGACTAAACCATCTCAAACATTGGTCACTAAAGATAAGGCAAAATCAAAACCAGCTTCTAATATTCCTGTGTTGCCTTCTACAGGAGTAAACACCACTACTAAGGCTCAAAGATCTAAGCTTAAAAGAAACAAGAAGAATGATAGGATCTTGCCCCCAACTAGTAGTCAAGTGAAGAAGAAAGTAGAAGCCCATCCTAGGAATGTTATTTCTGTTTTGAATAAAAAGAATCATGTAGCTAAACTTAAAGGCTCTGCGGTTGTGCAGCGTTCTAATCCTACTGTGAATTCTAATTTGAAATGTTAGAATTGCAATGAATGTATGTTTTCTAGTCATCATGATTCTTGCCTTATTGACCATGTGAATGAGATGAATGCCCGGAAAAATGGATTAGAATGGAAACCTACTGGGAAAGTGTTAACCCAAGTTGGTTGGATGTGGCACCCCACTGGTAGAACTTTCACTATAGTAGGAAATGCGTGCCCTTTAACTAGGATCACTGCCACTAAAGCGAAGAAAGCGTGCCCTTTAACTAGGAGTACCAAGGCTACCAAAACACAAGCGTGTCCTTTAACTAGGAACACCAACACTATTGTAGAAAACAAGTGCCCTTTAAATAGGTCTACTCCCACTGTAGTGCCCGCTAATAATCTAAAACCTCAGAAAGTTGGAACAGTGAAACCTGTTAGTGGTAAAACTCACACTAGAAAACGCAGGAAATCTAAGGGTCACACAAATATTAGCAATTATGATAATATCATATCTGTATCTGCTAACACTCAAGAACCGATAGTTTCCAATGCATTGTCTACTGTTGTTACTGAAAACAGGTGGTCCAAATTGTTCTCTGGTATTTGGACTCTGGTTGCTCCAAACATATGACCGGAGATCGCTCTTAGCTCAGAATTTCGTCAGCAAGTTTCTTGGTACGGTTCGATTTGGAAATGATCATATTGCAAAGATAATGGGTTACGGTGAATATCATATTGGGAATGTTATAATTTCAAGAGTGTATTATGTGTAAGGTCTCGGTCACAACTTATTTTCTGTGGGACAATTTTGTGATGCAAACCTAGAAGTTGCTTTTCGAGAGCATACCTGCTTCATTCGTAATTTGGAAGGGCTTGATTTATTGAAAGGTACTCAAGGGAATAATTTGTACACTTTGTCTCTACAAGACATGATGGCCGCTTCTCCCGTACGTCTTCTCTCCAAAGCATCAAAGACTAAGTCATGGTTATGGCATCGACGGTTATCTTATCTTAAGTTTGACACTATTAATCATTTGGCAAAAAAGAACTTGTTCGTGGTCTTCCAAAACTTACATTTCACAAGGACCATTTGTGTTCTACATGTACAATGGGGAAAAGCACTAAGAAATCATACAAACCCAAGACTGAAGACACCAACCAAGAGAAACTTTATTTGTTGCATATGGATCTTTGTAGGCCAATGCGTGTTGAAAGTCTTAGTGGTAAAAGGTACATCCTCATCATTGTGGATGATTACTCTCGGTTTACATGGGTGAAATTTCTTACAACAAAAAATGAGGCACCTAAATTCATCATCAGATTTCTCAAGATGATTCAAGTGCGTCTCAACACTACTTTCCGACGCATTCGTATAGATAATGGAACCAAATTTTTGAATCAAATATTGCCTGATTATTATGAAGAAGTTGGCATATCTCATGAAACATCCGTTGCTCGCACTCCACAACAAAATGGTGTCATTGAATGGCGAAATCGCACACTTATGGAAGCTGCCCGAAAGATGTTAATTTACGTAAAGGCTCCATTGTTTTTATGGGAAGAAGCAGTATCTACAGATGTTTTCACCCAAAACCGGTCAGTAACTCGTAAGCGCCATGGTAAAACACCTTATGAGCTTCTACATGGAAAAGTACCAGATTTATCATATCTTCGTGTATTTGGTTCTCTTTGCTATCCAAATAATGATGGTGACAATTTAGGAAAACTTCAACCCAAGGCTGATATTGGTATCTTCATTGGTTATGCACCCACAATAAGGCATACCGAATCTACAACCGTATGTCTCGAAGGATCCTCGAAACTATGAATGTTGATTTTGATGAGCTGACGGGAATGGCTTCTGAGCAAAGCAGCTCTAAACCCGTACTTCATGAAATGGGACCCAGTAACATTAGCTCTGGTCTTGTCCTAAACAACCCTACTTCATCATCATTTACACCACCTTCTAGGAATGAATGGGATACGTTGTTTCAATCGTTCTTTGATGAATTCCTTACTCCTCCAAGTATTGTTGCTCCAGAACCTGAGGTAATAGCTCTGGTTACCGAAGTTGTAGCTCCAGCAACCGAAGCACAATCAGATACATCTGCACCTAAAATTGGTCAAGATATACCTTCAACGAGTAATTCTCAACCAACACATGTTTCAACTACCCATGTCACGCCTGTTGATGATGAAGAGGATGACGATGATCACGATTTGGAATTCGCTCAAATGCGCGAACTTCCATTCTTTGGTGTACCTATTCCTGACTCTAATCATGTCGGGTCGTCCACCTCAGAGGAATCTCCTACTAAGGTTTACTCGAATCCACGGATTCGTGAACATGACAGCAAGTGGACAAAGGATCATCCTATAGATTCTATTATTGGTGTCCCTAATCATCCGGTATCCACATGAAGTCAGCTACAAGAAAGTGCAATGTTTTGTCATTTTGATGCTTTTCTTAGTGAAGTTGAACCTAAGACGTAGAAACAAGCATTTACCCAATCTTGTTGGATAGAAGCTATGCAAGAAGAACTTAATGAATTTATACATCTAGATGTATGGGAACTGGTCCCATGCCTGGATCAAGTGCAGTTACTCACTTTGAAATGGGTTTACAATGTGAAAATCGACGAGTTAGGCGGAATATTGAAGAACAAAGCTCGACTAGTAGCTCGTGAATACAAGCAATTATTGGGCATCAACTTTATGGAATCTTTTGCACCTGTTGCCCGTTTGGAAGCTATTGGAATATTCCTCGCTTATGTAGCCCACATAAATATGATCGTCTATCAGATGGATGTGAAGACGGCATTTCTGAATGGGAAATCAAGGAAGAGGTCTATGTTCAACAGCCGGATGGTTTTGTTAATCCTAAATATCCTAATCATGTGTACAAACTTAAAAAGGCTCTCTATGGGTTGAAACAAGCTCCACGCGCATGGTATGATCTATTGTCACAATTCCTCATTACGCAAGTCTTCGCTAAAGGCAAGTTGGATCTAACGTTGTTCATTCAGAAACGAGGTAAAGATATGATTATGGTACAAATATATGTTGATGATATCATATTTGCTGCCTCGACCCAAACCTTATCAGATGAGTTTGAGACACTCATGTCTTCCAAGTTTAAGATGTCAATGATGGGCAAGGTATCATTCTTCTTAGGTCTTCAGATATCTCAGAGTCCCAGAGGCATCTTTATCAATCAATCCAAGTATGCCCTTGAATCGCTTAAGAAATATAAGATGGAATCTTGCGACCCCATGGATACTCCAATGGTGGAACGAACTAAGCTTGATGTAGATCCACATGGAGTTGTCGTTGATCTGACACTTTATCGTGGAATGATCGGTACCCTTCTGTATATCATAGCTAGTCGACCTGATCTTCAGTTTGCTATCTATATGTGTGCTCGGTGTCAAACTCGGCCTACTGAGTTACACTTAGCTACTGTTAAACGGATCTTTCGGTATCTTAAAGGAACCATTAATCGGGGACTTTGGTATTCGAAGGACTCTTCGATTGCACTAATGGCATATGCAGATGCAGATCATGTTGGTTGTCAAGATACAAGGCGTAGCACGAGTGGAACTTTGCAACTACTAGGAGATCGACTAATCAGTTGGGCATCGAAAAGGCAGAAAAGCGCTGCAATTTCAAGTACGGAAGCATAATACATAGCTATGTCCGGTTGCTGTGCTCAAATTCTTTGGATGAGATCGCAATTAACCGACTATGGTCTAGGTTTCAACAAAATACCGATGTACTGCGACAAAAGTGCAATTTGCCTTATGCTGCAACAATGTTCAATTCTCACGGTCGAAGCATATTGACATTCGCTACCACTTTATCAAGGAGCAATTGGAAAATGGAGTGATAGAGATTTACTTTGTCCGATCTGAGTATCAATTGGCGGATATTTTCACGAAGGCTTTAGATCGCGCTCGAATGGAATTTTTGGCCGACAAGCTAGGTTTGAGAACTTTCTCGTATGAGACTCTAAAGGAATTGGCAGATGAAGCGAAATAATAGTGGTGGTAAACTATTATATGTATTCTTGGTGATCATATTTATATATTGTTTATATTTTTATCCACAAAAGCAAAATACAAAAATATAAAACCATATAAAAACCATAAAAAATGAAAAATTCAAAAAAATCCAAAAATATTTTTACTTTATTTTTTCAAAGGCATGTATTTTGGTACGATAATATTTACGGCGTTAGAAATGTCGATTAATATTGACACGGCGCCATAAATAGAGTTCGTACAAAAATTGTAAATATTTCATAAAACATGCCCATATGGCTTGTAGTTATTTCAGACTGTAACCCGCTTTTAATATTAATGTCAAGTATTTCTTATGAAAGCTTCGGCTCACAACGGGAATTAATTTTCTCGGGCATGGTTTACTTTATAACCATGTAAGGGATTGTGTTTACGCTACAACACAATCTAACACGGATATATGTACGCATCAGTGCATTTATTTGTTACAACAAGAGAAATCTTGTTTTTATGAAGTTATCATCTCTAAAATCATAGCAATCTACAATTGGTATCCACATTCTCGACGATGCGACTACTCAAACGACGACTAAAGCTCTTTCGATATAACACGGGTCAAAAATTGAGGGGGAGCAATTGTCAAGCATTCAGAATCTTCGATGCTGAAAGTGACAAGTTCACTAATTGGTGTCAAGACAACAATACCAATCGTAAATGTGGTGTCAAGAGATGACTTCAGACGTGACGAGGTGACCAACATTTGCCGACAAGAACCATGTGATCTTATCATATGATGTTCTCATCAATCAGGTTTCTAATATGGTGAATATGTGATCATATTACAAATCAGTATCATTTCTCACAAATTGCTCTCATGAAGATTAAACGGACTTGCATGATTCTTCCCAAAACCTTTATTAAAACATCATTAAATCAATTGATATTAAAAACATCGATTGGGTTAATATTTTTAATATGGTATAGAAAATGTGATTTAATATGGGAAATTATCACAAATGGTTTGACTTAACGTGATGGCTCATCCCGACATATGCGAAATGTTTTTGAATATCGTGGCATATGTTAAGGGGGAGCAAAATGGATTTGCTATATCAAAATGGATTTCATGGTGACATATACTTACCCTAAACCCATTTATTTCACGACGATGAAGATTGTGGTGACATAAGGATGGTAGGATAGGTTAAGTCCAATAACTCTTCCAAAACGGGAGGAATCTTCCCAAGGACATTCCATAGCTAGAAATAGTAGTCCTTAGGAAAGATGGGGAAAGATTGTGAACGTATCTGAATGCCGACCAAGTACTTAAGTTAGCACTGGAACAATCACAACAAGGTGCTAGTTATGACGTATTGGTATGCATTGAAAGGGTTGAAGAATGAAAAAGAATTGCAAAGATAAAGGGTGTAAAGAAAGAAGCCCTCCTTACAACCTTAGGCAGAAACCGGGTCAACACATATGCTATTGAGATCATTTTAATGATGCTCGATATTGAAGATAGATATCATGGACCCAGTGATGCAATGCACAACCCAACCCAGCTAACTCATATATCTCTCAAAAGGTATTTGTTTTATTCACACTGAGACAACGCATTATCTATCGATTTATTCACTTAGAATATATTGATATGAAAAAGGTGGCACTCCTCTCCAGCCTCCGATAACTAAAATAAAAAATGTACGATCGAGTCTAGAGCCATTTGAGATCATCATATATCTCATTAGGACACACTTCCATATTTCCTTTCTTCTTCACACACTGTGAAAAGTAAGAAAGATCTTAAGAGTCCTATGCAAAATCTTCATGATCTTGCCTGAACATCCGAGTAATATGAAAGTATTTACAATGAAGATGGAAATCCTTCTTGAGCGAATATCAAAAAGCTCATGGTAGGTGACTTGTGCGTTTCTTTATGAATCAAGCTTGTGATAACTGGAAAGCAACAATGGTTTAATTCTTAACTGAACTTAAACACGTTCCAGGCCTCTACGTAATATCTTAGTGATCTGGCCAGTACACTCAGAGTGACACTCTATAGTGTTCACAGTGATGAGTGGAAATCCTTCTAGTGTTAACATCAAACAACACTTGGTAGGTAACTTGCAAGATTCAATATGAATCGAGCTTGTGACAACTGGAAAGCAACGACGGTGCGATTCTTTAATGAATCAAACTTGTTCCAGGAATCGGAATTGACGGCTTCAATCATGCGGATAATTTTATCCAAATGATTTACTCTTTATGTTCGCAGTCAGCTTTAGACGGTCGAGTAAAGAGAACGGGTTTACCCGCGAAATCTTGTCAAAGAGCTTTTTAATTAAATCTACCTGCCACAAGTACGATATTTTATATCGTCCAACGTTCTTCACCAACCGGAGGTAAAATGCTACCGAAATAGAATGAAATGTTCAAAGCCACTTCGTTCGTGTCTACTTATGTTGCGGCATTTGAACACGGTGGCGTTGCGGAATCCAAGAAGAAGTCGTCCCCGCATGCTTATACTTTATGCAGTTAATACTTCATCTAATTCTAGAAAGTCTAAAAGTCAAGTCTTCCGCTGTATCGAGCTCTGAAGCTTTCAAGAATCAAAAAGGTATAGGTATGTGGGACGTGAAGTCACGAAGGGGCGAAGATCACAAGTGAAGGATGCACAAGATCAAGGCAAGAGATTAATGCTAAAGATTGATATCAAAGATCACATCAGCATGTTCACCATAAAAGAAAATGAAAAGAAAGACGAAGACTACAAGCTCAAGACAAGCATAGAACGCTAGGTTTATTTTATTATTGTAACTTGGGTAACGCCCTTTTTTGGAGTGACCTCCCTTAGGGGGAGATTGTTGGAAATACGTTTTACGTATTAGAAATGATCAGTCACTCTAACAATAGTCTAAGTAATAGCTCGCAGTTTAGTTTTACTAATATTAAACAATTAAAGCCATGCCAAGCCTACAACATGTGTAGGCTGGCCCAACTTGTAAGCCCAAGCCCATCTCATGGGCTTGGGTATATAAACCCTCTCCTTAGATGGAGAGGGTGTTGGTTCACATAACTTTACACATAGTAAAAGTTTGTTTTCATACTTTCTCTCTCAAAGTGTGTGTGTGTGTACTTACCATATTTCTATCTCTTTCTCTCTCTAAACATAAGCATAGATTTACAAAATTCTACAATAGTATGTATCATTTTTCGTATTTTTTGTGATTATTATAATATATTATGTAGAACAATAAATTTACCTACTTCCAAATAAGACCTTAGTTAGGATTTCATCACCTAGTTATTGTATTCGAATCCAAAACCAAAAAAAGGCAAAATAGATAAATACTAATAAGAAGTTTGAACTCGATTTATAAAAACTATAAGGTGGGTATAAGGCGACGAGCTATAAAAGGTCGTCTAAGGAAAAAGGTTTTTAAGTGCTTTGTGCCACCTCGTTTCCCCGCTTGCTTGTGCGTATATTGAGAGGGACGACCGATTATTGGTTTACCAATTCAAGTAGTATTAAATCTTATTTTTGTAGTTTACTTATTGAACCTCGAGACGGTTAGGTTTTCACCTACGTTTCAAAGTCGACCGAAAATAGATTACTTCCATAGTAATTATCCTTATTCCTTGTTTTTTTATCAATCTTTTTGATTGAGCAATACCAAATAGAAATACCAAAAATGATCTTATTCTTATTTAATTTATTTTCTTCAACCCTCTAAATTCTCGTCGCGTTGGTTTATGCAATTATGATCTAATTGACTTTTGATTAATCACGATAGGCTTGAAAACATTCCTCGTAGAAATAGAAATCGTCAACAACGAATAGTGGAACCCGAGTTTCCACATATTGTTGTAGAGATGGCCGATAACCGAACAATGGAGGACTTGCCCCGTGCACCCACCGAAGGGTATGGGGAAGCAATCGTTGTGCCGGCTATTTTGGAGGATGATTATGAGATTAAGACGGGTCTTTTATCACTCATTCGTGCCGACCAATTTTGTGGCAATGAGACCGATAACCCGCACTCTCACATTCGGAATTTTCTTCGTATTACCTCGACTCTCAAGTTTAGAGATGTGCCGAATGACGCGATTAAGCTCATGCTTTTTCCGTACTCGCTCGAGGGGAATGCTAAGCTTTGGTATGAAAAAGAACCACCGGGTTCTATTTTGACATGGGATGATTTAGTGTCTAAGTTTAAGAATTACTTCTTTCCACCATCTAAAACAACTCACTTTAAAAATGAGATCACTATATTTGAACAAAAATTGCATGAATCCTTTGGAGTTACTTGGGAAAGGTTTAAAGATTTGTTGAGACAATGTCCACACCACGGTTTCTCGGAATTACACCAAATCAATACTTTTTATAATGGACTTAATATGGTTGAACAAAATTCTTTAAATGCCGCCGCGGGTGGTAATCTTTTAAGAAAAACTCCGAGAGACGCGTGGGGTATCATTGAGAATAAGTCTAGATTGCAATATTCACGAAACACACCGGTTGTTTCTAATGTGAATTCATCTAATACCAAGATTGCTAGATTGGACTCTAAGATTGACACGATTTTGAATGAGATTAGGAAGAATCCTCATGGAACGATTAATATGGTTGAAAATTTTTGTGTATCATGTGGTGGAGCACATCCGAATTATGCTTGTTCAACCATGGGGTTTGATCAAGATAGTGCTTTTGCCGCGACAGGAACTTATGGCCCCAACGGTCAAGCTCCTCGTCAAAATCATGTTGCTCCACCGGCTTTTCCACCGGTTCAAAATAGATACAACAATGGAAACAATGGGAACAATTTTAACCGTGGTAAACAAGGGAATTTTAATCAAGGAAATGGATTTCATGCTAATCAAAACAATCAAGGTTTTCACAATAACAACCAAAATGATTTGTCAAGATACATTAAAACGAATGAGGCAAATTTGAAAGCTTTTCAAAACAATGTTCAAGGACAAACTGTAACTTTGAAAAATGAATTTCAAAATACGATGAAGGGGCAAAATAACAAGATTGAGCTTAACCAACGAATATTAGAGCAAAACCAAAACCGTATGGAAAAAAGATTGGAGCAAAGTCAAAATCGTATGCAACAAAGTTTAGAACAAAGCCAAAACCGTTTTGAGGGAAATCAAGCTAACTTTGAGAACAAATTACTTTCGATGTTTGAGGCTTTTATGAGCAAACCCTCCTCTTCTTTGGGTGGCTTACCTAGCAACGCCATACCAAACCCGAAGGGAGAGATTAAGGCCATCACCGTTTATGATGATTATGAAAATTTAGAAGATGTGCTTGAGTTAAATCCTCCACCTAAAGATACCTTTCTTGATGTTACCAAGGCTACTTTTAATATGAATAGTTCCGCGGTTTTCTTGGATTTCTATCCCGAGAAATATGAAGACCCAGGTCAATTTTTGATACCTTGTGTTTTCAATAAGCTTGGGGAATGCAAAGCTCTAGCCGATCTAGGAGCTAGCATTAACTTAATTCCCTTATCCATGTGGAAAACTCTTGACTATGCCCCACTTCCTCCCACTCGAATGATCATTGAGCTTGCTAATGGAACCACCGCCTACCCGGTTGGTATAGCGGAAAATGTCATTGTTAGAGTGGGGAAGTTCTTGTACCTAGCCGATTTTGCAATCATTGATTATGAGACCAACCCCCGTGTGCCTATAATCTTAGGAAGACCATTTTTGTGCACGACTCAAGTTCAAATGGATATGAGAAAACAAGAGATAAAATTGTTTTATGGGGATAAAAATATTGTTTTCAAACCGGAAAAAATTCCAGAATTTGTTTCTAAAAAAGTGGAAAGTGTAAAACTTGTTAAAACTATTGAAAGTAACACAAACAAGCAATCTCTCATTTACAAGGGTGTATGGCCAATTATGGAACCCTAATTTCGTGAAGAAGAAAAGTTAATTTCAAAGCGAGATGCTTGTTTCGTTGAAACATGTTGTAATATTACCTCATCTCCACTCACTCCACTCGAGGATGGTGATAGTTCTAAGATCGATAAGGAAATTGATGATTACCTTAGTGCACCATTCGATGCTAGTGAGTTTGATAATGAGAATTTTGATCCCGATGGAGATATTGCTTTAATTGAAAAATCGTTGAAAATGGACTCATTGTCATTTTCTTCGAAGGACCAAATTGATGATCCTAAGGCACAATCTTCATTTGAAGAGCCTTTGATTCCTAACTTCACACCGAGTGAGGTTAGTGACTATTCGTTAGATAAGTTCGTCGATGAACTTGTTGATCCACTTCCACGGGGAAGTGACGACGTTTTTTATCTCAATATCGAGCGTGAGCCTCATGTTTTACCTTCCATTCTCGAGGAGTTCTCCGATGAACTACCTTCTAATGAGAATTATGATCTTGTATCCGAATGTGACACACTTGATACTTTGTCGGATATTTCTTGTGATGACAAGATTGATGACACTTATGTGACTTACTCGAATCCTCTCTTTGAAGTTTCAATGAACAATAATCCATTGTTTAATGAGGATTTTGAGAGCATCATACTTCCTTCGTCTCACAATCTTTGTGATGATGATCTTTTCTTTAAGGAGGTTGATGAGTTTCTTTACATAGACATTCCTTCGGAATTTGAGGAAGAGTCTAATGACGGTGTTGAAAACCCTTGGTTTGATCACCCAATTTATGATGATGATAATGTTGACCCGGAGGGAGAAATTATTTTTACTCCAATTCTCTTTCCCACTCGCTTTGATCTTAATGTGCGGGTTTTTCATGCGACTTGTTTTGAGTACCATGACCCATTTGTTTACATTCATAAGAGTGATAAGGTCAACAAAGTCATGCGAGTTGATACCACTATGATTGAGACTTTTTTCCCACCATTACCATGTGCTTTATATGATTTTGGATTAGCATGGGGGGACGACACCGTGTTGTCTATTCCTTTCTCTCCCAAGGACGAGGTATTCGACCACGGAATCATCGATTTTTGGAAATCTCGGCCTTTCATTGATGTAATAGGTGAAAGACTTTTCGATCATATTGGTGCGAGTTTATCTCGGTGAGCATGTTATATCCATTTCATGATTTGTGACTACCATCTCTTTTTAGAGATTTTTGTTAGAGTTTCATCCTTTCGTTTGTCATCCGAAAACGAGGATGTGATCTTTAACCCCAACATCATGCTTTATGTTGGATTTTATTCCATTATGCCCGTTTTCACCATTTTCCCTAAGGACCAATGAATGCGGGGATCGAGTCGAGCTCATGACTCGGTAAACAAAAACGAGGTGCCTTGTAGGGGAGTCCCATACATTCTATCTTCTTTCTATTTTCTAACACTAATAAGGCTTGATCTTTCAAGCTCGTGCTCATGTTTTGTTGTGTAGTGAATCTTAGGTATGACCCTAATCATTGAAGATTCTCGTGTTCGGTTTCTGCCGGTCCACTTGATCTTCCATACTTTGATTGTCAAAAGGGGCACACTCTCTATCCTTTGATTTTTATCGACTAACGTTATATCTTGAAGCATAATTAATAAACGGCTTATAGATTTGCGTGCTCTTACCATGTTAGGACTTTTGCATTAGACTCTTCGTGTTTTAGCAAGGGGGTGTTACTCTTGAGCTAAGAAACATTGAGGACAATGTTTGGTTTTAGCATGTGGGAGTCAATCGATATAATCGCTTGCAATTGCTTTTGTCGTGTCCAAACGTAATCATTTTTCTCGTTTTTCATAAAAAAATTAATTTTTTAGTGTTATTTTATGTTTTTTAATAAAAAAAATAAGTGCTTTTGACACAAATGTAGGCTTTCCGTTGGTGAAAATAAAAATAGTTTTTTACTCGACTCGGTTTTTACCTTAGCTTTTTCCTTAACGTGTTTAAATCAAGTTTTGCTAGACTTTTATATAGGGAACTTTAAAATGCGAAAGTCTTAACTCATACGCGTTTAAGAACGAGAACTGTTCGCAAGTTCCTATAATTGATCCTAGAAAGTCGTTTATCAAGAGAACTTTAAAATGCAAATTCTAAAACTTGAAAAAGTCTAAGAAGATGCAAGATCCTATAGATGACTTGAAAACCCAAAACTTTGATTTAATAGGCTAAATGTCCATTAATTTCACATTTTTGAAATTTTACAACATGGAGAACAAGAGATGATAAAGTTTAATCATAAGTTTTTAAAGTTAATTATTCCTTGTGTAAGTATTTGTGTGTTTGATTTAATCTCCTCGTATTTATTTTTCATGCTTGAATAATAATCTGCTTAATAAATGAAGTTTTTAGCGGTTTAGGCTTACTATCTTAACTCGTAACTCCTTTTTTTCTTCCCTTGAACTAAAGTGAGAACACATTAAGGGTGTCAGCTTCATGGACTTTTTATCATGGGATTGCGGAAATTTGTCTTACTATACATATCATAATAATAAGAAGAATAAATAAAAACATGTTCTCTATGAGCCTTCGGGTGGGAGTCATGTAGCACTAACCTTGTCATTAGAGCCTTAGGGTGTATGGCATGGGGACGTGTTTAATAAAAATTGCTTCATCATCATGAGTCATAAGGTGGGATGGTGAATGTCAATTCCCTTGTTTATGTCCAAGGAGCCTTCGGGTGTGGATTATAAATAAGGAGCACTTTTACATCTTAAAGAGCCTCAAGGTGTATGATGTAATTGTTGCTAACTCCATTAATAAGGTCAAAATTGAATTTGGAGGATTTATTGTTGCTTTAAGTAGTCCTATTAGCCAAATTTCGGATCCGGGGATTTATCCCTCAAATCGTGTTAAGTTATCCTTGATGTGGGCTTTCTTTAGTGACAACGGTTTTTGAAGTCGAGGTTAGGTTTTGAGTGTTGAATTTACACCGTTTTTTCCTTCATTTTTGGACTAATAAATATCAAATAAGTCAAATGAGCCTTTGGGTGAATGACATTTAAAATTTAGAGATACAATTAGGAATAAAAGGAGATTGAGTTTAACACAAATTACTTGTATGAGTGGTCTTAACATTGGGGCTTATGATTGACAATGATCTTGTTTTTTAACTTGGCTTGGAAAAGTGAAAAGTCGAGGACGATGAATCTATTTGAGTTTTATGATCCTAAAAGTTATTTTTCAAATAATGAAAGCAATACATTATGTCTTTGCAAAATAAAGTTTCAAAAGTCAAATAAAAGTGTAGTTAGTAGTTTTATTTTATTATTGCGTGAGGACAAGGCAATTGCTTAGCAAGGGGGAGTTTGATATGAGTGATTTTACTCATATCATTTATATCCAATAACAATCAATAAATGCGTAAAATGAATGAAAATGGCCTTGTATTTGTTTGTTTGTTGTTTCATGTGTGTAGGTACCAAAGTTCACGAAAATCGGCAAAAACAACATGGGATTTGAAGAAAAGATCAGGAAGCCAAAAATCAAGTCGTTTTTAGAGGATTTAATATTTAAAAAATGACTTGGGCTTTGTGGGTCCCACTTTTGGTTAATGGGCCCAAAAGCCCATTTGAGAAACATGTATTATTTACTTTTGGGATTAAAAGCTCAACAAAGCCCAATAGCTTCAAATGTTATGAGACGGATGGAATTAGTAACGGCCCAAGCCCAAGTCCATGTTATGTGACGAATGAAGTATAGCTAAAAGCCCATTAGGGTAAGAACTTTAAACGGTGGTGAGTAAAGTTTTATTTAAGTGAATGTTTATTCACTTTTCTTTGGTCAACCGTTTACTCCACACCCACTTTTTCTCTCTCGCGTTTTCGATACATCCAAAGTAATTTACTTCCTTTCTCTCTCAACCAAAATAAACCAGTCACCAAACCTTTTTACCTCACCTCACAAACCCTAGATCTATATACCAAATTGGGGCTTTATCTTAATAAGGGTTTGTGATACACGCGCAACAAATAAATCCCCAAGTTTTTCGGAGCTTGAAGATGGTCTAAATCGGATGACGTGGCATACCCATCTGTCACAGCTTGATTGTGATTGGTTGTTACACCTCACCAATAACCAATCCACCAATAAGAGAGAGCCAAGTCAGCAATAAACTAGCACAACTAGCACACATCCATGCCACCTTGGCAATCTGTGTGCTAGTGATCATCTCTCCACCGTTGGATCAAAGAGAAGAAAGAGAGTGATGTAATCAAAGGCCAAGATTGAAGATCCTCTCAACAAACTTCGTCAGCAGGCATGGGGGTTTTCCTATAAAAACCCCCCAAAAAGATGTAATCCATATTCCAATTTTACTTACTGTTATTATGCAGAAATAGATTTAGGAATTATTGTATTTTCATTTTCTTAGTTTTGTAATCAGTTTTCAATGATATAATAAAAAGTTTATTTTAAGTTTAATTTGTCTCGAATTTTATTACTGTTAAGATTTTATTGCAATTTTCCTTCATTTAATCTAATTTGTTATAATATAAAAGTATTTCATTAAGCTTCTTAATAGTTTAATGAAATATTTAAGTAAAATTGTGAATTAAATCAAACCCCAATGGTTTGATTAAAACAAAGCTATATTGTTCGTTTGATGATACCGGTTCGAGGTGAGTTGTTTCTGGTTTGATTTTGGGAGTGGTTCGATTACCTGATGAGGGTGTTTGGTTCGGGTGGTGAGTTTGATTCGGGTCATTAGTTCGTTCAGCGCGCGACTACTGCATCAAATGTTTCTACATTTAAGGTAAGTTTCACTTTAGTTTCATAAGATTAGGGTTGTTTATCTGCTTAATGTTTTGATATATGCTTATTGTTTTGATTTGGATGTTTATATTTATATGAATCTGATATGTTTGGAAGTTTATGAATCTGCTAGTTAATCTGGCATAGTGATAATTTGTTTACAATTGATTTTGAATTTGTAAGTTTGATTTTCTTGTTTAGTTTGGGGAATAGATGTGATATGTTGCTGATTTGGTTTAGATAGAATTTTGGTTAGTATTATCTGATATAGAAGTCTGCTGAATGTTTCTTTTTGTTTGAAAGTTGCTGAGTTTATATGACATTCAATTGAGAGTTTTTGATATCTGAAAATATTAGCTTTTCACTGTATTTTCTTTACTGAAGTTCTATTTTAATAAATCGGTAATTTGCCTGTGGTTACATGTAATTGCTCTTTGGTATTAACTGAATTTAGGAGGATTTGTATCTTTACTGAGTATGAGTTAAGTAGTGTGATTGATTTGCTTCTTTGCAGTCTTACATAATAATTAGAACTCAGTTGTGTGTTATTTAAACCTAATTTATGTGAGTATTACTTGGAGATGGATTTTGAATGGATTGATATATTTTTCTTGTTTAATATCAGTTTCCCAAATGAATTCGTTTGGGAACTAGTTATGTGATCTGTCTGTGACTATTTTCATTATCCAAATAATTTCCAAAAAGTCATCCCTGTGACCTTTACTTTCAATTTTGAAGTCCAAAAAAAATAATCTCCAAATAATGTCCACAATGGGACTCGAACCTGTGACCCCCTGGTCACATACCCAACTTGCTAACCATTTGTTCTAGCTACTCGTTTTTGTTTAAATACAGCTTCATTAATTAATATAGTTTAATGCATCTAGCTGTCAGCTTTTGAGTATTATTTTTATACATAGTTTTTATCCATAAAATTTTAATCATTTGTTAAAATAAGTTTTTATAAAGTAAAAATAAATAAATATAATAATACAAATAAAAATATATTTTATTACTTTTAGAAATTCAAATTGTTATTAAAATTAGTTTTTAAATAAATAAGTTTTAATTAATTTTGTTTTAAATAAAAATATTTTTAAATAGATTTTGTTTATTAAAAGCAAAAGTAAATTTTTAAATGGATTAAATTAGTTTATAATTTTAAATAGTTTTTAAAATTGTTTAATTAGCTTTTAAAATAGATTTAAGAGTGCTTTTAATTAAATAGATTAATTTTAATAGTTTAAATTTTATATATTTTTAATAATTATCGTTTAGAAATTAATTTGGGATACGATTCATGCACTTAGGTTTTAAAAAATGGTAGTATTAATTTTAGATAAAAAAAACTGAAACCCAATTCAAATCGATTGTCCAAATTCAAAACAAACGTCTCAAAATTCATAAGATCCTTGTGTACAACGAACTTGGATCGCTCACGTGTTTAATTGAATTCGTCTTTGGCGTATTTATGGATTATTACCTTTTAGGGGTAATTTCCTAAATTTGCCCTATAACGTATCTAATTAAAATACACCAATGTTTCCACATCACATCAACAACCTAAATAATTATACAGTCTCAGTAAATACATAAAATAATGCATAAAAGTCTCTGAATAAATATGTGCATGCTTATACTGGTTTTAAGCATTTTATTATAATTCTCGTAATTTAATTCATCGTTGTACAAGGAATAGAAGTATTTATTTTTAAGTGTGTAATAAATAATATCGTTCAAATAATTAATTCGTTTAATTAATATTCTCGTACTTGTATCGTTGTAAGGTGTTTTAAATATTTATAAAAGAAGTTTTATATATATTTAAAATGAAAAAGGTTAATAATAAATATAATTAATATATTTACTTTTATAAATTAATTGTACTCAAATTATATATAACTTATATAAATAATGTTTATAAAATGTATGATACATTTAACTTAATTAAAAGTCCGCGAAGTTTAATTTATTTAAATTATAAGTTTGCAGAAATAACAATTTATACTTATAGATTTATTTAAGTTACATCGTTAATATTAGGTATATATATAATAAATTAGGGTTTAGTTAAAGTTTAGGAAAATTGCTTTTTAGTCCCTCGATTATATATATTACCTGCGGCTAATTTACATAAGTACCCCTAGGTTTGTTTAACTTTCAAACATTGGCAAAACAAGTCCCCCTAGTTACGCGTGTAACTAGGGCTTGTAAAAGTTTCCTAAGTTGCCACTTTTAGTACTTCTTATATTCGGTTAGGGTTTAGGTTTAACCTAATTTACATAACAGACCCCTAGGGCTTGAAAAACAGTCGGCTAATGACCATAATGGTCCCTAGGGTTAGAATTAGGGTTTCTAACTTTTCCTAGTAGACAAAAATGGCCCCTAGGGCTCCTAAAGGTTTCGGCAAGTGGCAAAAGGGGTCCTTAGGGTTCTATTTAATTTACACAAATGTACCCCTAGTTACGCGTATAACTAGGGCTTGTAAAAGTTTCTAGGTTGCCACTTTTAGTCCTTCTTATATTCGGTTAGGGCTTAGGTTTAACCTAATTTACATAACAGCCCCTAGGGCTTGAAAAACATTCGGCTAATGACCATAATGGTCCCTAGGGTTAGAATTAGGGTTTCTAACTTTTCCTAGTTGACAAAAATGGCCCCTAGGGCTCCTAAAGGTTTTGGCAAGTGGAAAAAGGGGTCCTTAGGGTTCTATTTAATTTACACAAATGTACACAACTTATAACAATTACAATAATGGTCCTTGTACTTTGTTTAAGTCTCGAATAGGGTATTATTTACCCCTATACTCTCGGCTAATTACATAATGGGTCCTTATATTTTATATTTGGTCAAAATGAGTTTCCAAAAATCACCATTTAAGTCCTTAGACTTATTTAAATTTGCATATTAATCCGAGAGTTTTAGAATTCACAATTTAAGTCCGAAACTTTCATATTTTGCATTTTTAACCCGAAACTTTAATAAATCATATTTTTCATACAAAAGTTTTGTAATATGTTTATTTAATACAAGTAAAGTTTATTTTGGGTATATTTATCTTAATGGGCTTTAAGAAGCATAAGTGGGCTTAATGGGCTTCTAGTTTCTATTGGGCTTAATGGGCCTAACTATATTAAGTACTATTCATTGGGCTTACTAATCCACTAAAATAAACTAGTTAAACATGTTAAGTAGTAATATGGATCTAATGATTTCTAGGCTTTCTACAACTTTTCAAAGTTATCCATCACCCTAAAAACTAGGGTAAAACCTATGGCCAAATATATACATGCATAGGCTTTTGTGATTTTTCTAGGTTAGTATGTTCTTGAGGTTATGGTTATCATAGTTAACAATATTTTTCATCAGATTAAGTGACACTTCATTTTTAGTCGTGACTTTCATTAAGTCTAGGTTTTCCTAGATTTATTTTTATGTTAAGTTTACACTAAGGATACATATATATGTTCATGTGAATGATGAATGAAGACATTAAGAAAGATAAGCTTTATGATCCTTACTTGTTAAGTGTTTTTAGGAATGAACAAGTGAACTAGTGATAGCTTGAGCATGTGTTCAACAATGGTGGAAAGCTTAAACCAAGACCTAGTCGTGGCCCTCCTATGGTGATCCTATGATTTCCTTGTTGCCTTGTTGTATAAGTTAGGATTAGTAAAGAGTGATGATTAGTATTTATGTTGCATGAGGCATGATTCAAGGTTATTAAATGAAGAAGTAAATGAGAAATTGAGGATTTTTGTGTAGGAGTAAATGTATGCCGAGAGTTTTGAGAGAGAGTGAGGGATAGATTGCAAGTGTTTTGTGTTATGTGTTTGTGAAACTAGGGATATATTCGGATCTATTAAGGTGAGAGAGAGATCATATGTATCTTGATAGTTTACTATGTATATTGTCCTAGTACCTTTTGTATCTTTAGAAGATATGTGTTAGATATGGTGCAAGATATTCAAACACATACCAATTATAGCAAAATGTCCACCCTTTAAAAAATGGTGTTGTTGCCGTGTAGTATTAGGGTCAAAGGGGACAAGAATTGACATGGTATAGTGTATGTGTTATGGTGTAAGTATGGTTGCATAGTAGGAAGGCATAGTGTACACTTGATTATGGTACTAAGTTTGCTTGCAAGTTTGTAAGTATTAATGGGAGTGTATGTACATATATACACGGGTAGTATATATTTTAGGGTAGAAATTGTGTTGACTTGTCTAAAATTTGGAGTTAACAATAGTCTATGTATTATATTGTAGGTACTTGTAAGGTTTCTAGGTATTTTAGGTAAACCTTTAGGTCACTTGGTGAAAGTATATAATGAGTATATCATTATAATTATTTTACTTGAACAAAATAAATAAATGTCAATGTGAAATAATAGACATTGTTTTAAGGTGATAGATGTTTGTTCATAGTATAAGGTATATGTAAATATATACATATAAATATAAACCCAGGTACTTAATAAATTAAGTAAATAGAATTATAGTTTTTCCAAAATATGTACTGAGGTGATGAGTCCTTGTTTAAAAAAATGTGGCCAGTCAATTGCCAGAGTAGTCAGAAAGACTAAGGGTTCATATATATATTAAAAATAAATATGAAAATGACGGTATCACAAATGAAGATGATACTCAATTAACCATATAAAAGTGGAATTATAGAGATTCCAAAACTAAAGAGTACAACAGTTGACAAAGTCAATAAGGTAAAATCAGAGGTTTTACACACTTAGCCAACAACATCAGAATAAGCACTGAGATTCATACCAGAAGTCCTTTTGAAGTGAATGTAGAAACTAGAAGGAGGGGTTGAATAGTTTCTTAAATTTACTTCGTTAAATATGGGTTGAATAGACGTCGCTTGACCAATTTTCGACTCTAAGCTAAAAGTCGAGCCCTAATTTTAGCTAGGACCAATCTACACCAATATACTTTAAGGACTAAGTAGTAACCACAATACATACACACCTTATAAACAGACACAACTACTTGGATCTTCACAACAAGAGTGAAATAAATGTTTGATCTTCAATAGATCTTTGAGGTAGACACAACACTTCAAGGATGAAAGTGTTCTTCTCTTTCCACTTGAGAGGATGAGATGGGAGGAGAAAGATTCACTTATAAACAAGTAGTAATCAACCAAATAACCAAGGATTTGAATGATTTATGAAGGTGGATTGAATCTGGAAATTTGTATGCAAAAGATGTGAAGAGAAAATATGGAAATGGTCCACTATTTATAAGACAAAGCTCCAACAGCTATCTCTGGGCGCGGTTCCTTAAAGGTGCCCGCGGTTCGTTATTGATAACGAACAACACATCTAGTGGTACAGTCACATCTGGTGGAATATTTACCCTCAAGGACATTCCTAAACCATATGGAATATGTAATTTTCAAATTTTCAAATTTCCATTTTAATAAAACATTTTCTTAAAAATAAAGTTTAATAAAAACTTTTGTCACACTTAACAAAAAGTGAGTTTTAAGAAAAACTAAATCCTTGATCATTTAGTTAGGTTGAAAACTTGTTTATTCATACCTTAAGTGATAATGTACGAAATGAAAAATACTTGAAGTCAAGAATCCGATTTTCATTGTTTTCGTAAATGCTTGTTTTTATATATTGTCGTAATCAAAACAAAGCGAGACCGAAAAATGCAAGTAACGTTTTTAGGCATCATTGCATTAACAGTGAATACCCAAACCCGGAGAGCTCTTAAGATATCTTAATATTTTGAAAGAAATTTTGAGATGAGAGTTCAAAGGAGAATGCATAAACTAACTTAAACAATGCACAACATAAGAAATGACAGGTTTAGTCAAATAAATAAGCTTGCCCCATGAGCTTTTGATAGTCCGTAATGTTTTCAAGTAAAGGGACACTATCAGTGAGCTCATTAGATGTAGTAAGCTTTGACACCAATGGAGTCTTAGCATGTTTACAAGCAAGCATACCATATTCAGATAATAAGTCTAACACATACTTTATTTGATTCAAGCAAATACCAGATTCAGTATCAACAACTTTAATTCCCAATAAGTACTTCAACTTGCCAAAGTCCCTAATCATGAACTTGGTTTAAAAAAACTTTAAACTTCTCAATTTGAACAATGTTGTTACTAGTTATGATAATATCATCAACATATACAAGCAAAGCAAGAAAGATATCACCATAAGACTTGGTGTAAATAGAGTAACCAGATTTGCTTTTAATGAAACCATTTTCATTAAGAACAGAGGTGAGCTTGGTATTCCATTGCCTAGGTTCCTGCTTAAGGCCATATAAGGAATTTTTTAGTCTGTACATCATGTTTTAACCTCTAGGAAGATATCCTTGAGGTGGTTTCATGTACACAGTTTCATCAAGGTCGCCACATATAAGGGCATTATTAATCTCAAGTTGAAACACATGCCAAAATTGCGTTATAGCTAAGTTAAGGAGACATCTAA
This sequence comes from Glebionis coronaria, assembly GCA_025667525.1. Lineage (NCBI taxonomy): Eukaryota > Viridiplantae > Streptophyta > Magnoliopsida > Asterales > Asteraceae > Glebionis > Glebionis coronaria. Next base: position 471,915 of record JANFOE010000694.1, read on the forward strand.
TAGTAATCAGGCAAAGGTCTCTTCATAATCTATTCCTCCCTTTTGACCAAATACCTGAGCAACAAACTTAGCCCTGTATCTTTCTATCTCACCACTATACTTAAATTTAAGTTTCCATATCCATTTGCAACCTAAGGCTTTCCTACCTTTAGGAAGCTTAACAATTTCCCAAGTGTCATTTTCAAGAAGAGCAGCAAGTTCAGAATTCATAGCATCAACCCAAAGGGGGTTATGAGATGCTCCAAAAAACTTTTCGGTTCACTATTTCTTAAGTTGAGTGACAAAGCAGAAGTTTGCTTGATTAAGCTTGGAATACCCAAAACATTTCAAGACAATATTTGACGTTAGAGTTAACAACTAAATCATTATAATTCTTTGGAAAAACAAAAGGTCTGGAAGACGTTTTCAAATTTTGAGTTCCCTGAGCTGATTTATTTAAATTTTGATCCAAATTTCCTTCAGACTCCTTGTTTTCATCAAGTGTAGCATCCTCCTCTTTCAACCTAGCATTAGTTTTCTCACTGTTATGAGCATCATCCCCAATAATTGGGGAGTCAATAGTGTGTACACTATCCCCGAGGTTGGGGGAGTGGTCGCCTTTACTATGTGACCCATGGTTACTATTCAGATAATGTGTAACTCTCTCATCATCATTAGGAAGTTCAGGGTTATCATAATCAACTAAGTTTAATATGTTTAAATCTTGAAAAATATTTGAATTCTTATCTTTATAGGTATTAGAAGCAGAATCTTAAAAATGAAATATGGTCTCAAAAAATTTAACATCTCCAGAAACAAGAAACTAAAGTCTATAAAGACTATAAACCCTATAACATTTCTGAGAACTATAATAACCCATCATAACACATTTATCAGATATGTTTGTGAGTTTATCATGACTATTAAGGATAATAACAAAACAAAGACATACAAACATTCTAATATGACAGAGATTATGACAAGTATTGTAAATCATTTCAAATGGAGATTTTCCATTTAGCAAAGAAGAGGGCAATATGTTAATAAGATAGGTAGCAGTCATCACACATTCAGTCCAATATCTAAGAGGGATTCCCCCCTGAAACATAAGGCATCTAGCAACATCTGGAAGTTTTCTATGTTTCCTTTAACAACACCATTCTGTTGTGGGGTATATGCACAAGATGTTTGGTGTATTATTCCTCTTCCATTGCAAAATTTTATAGAGTTTTGATTCAAAAACTCAGTTCCATTGTCACTTCTAAAAATATTGATCGTTCTTTTAAATTGATTTTTAATCACATTATAAAAGATGTCAATACAAGACATGACCTCATCTTTGGTTTTTATAAGATACACCCAAACAACCCTTGTATAGTCATCCACAACAGTTAAGAAATACTTGTGACCTGAATAGCTGGCCACCTTATAGGGAACCCACAGATCTAAATACACAACATCACCAAGATATTTAGTCTTATGATCACTTAAAAGAGAAGGTTTTCTAGTTTGTTTAGCTCTTTGACATATTTCACAAAAAAAATTTACCATCTTTGTTAATTTTTAAAGACTGCTTTAGCACATTAAAG